>CM056600.1:15153782-15616282 GCA_029721355.1 Tegillarca granosa | reverse complement strand
AAGTATTTCATATTGCTATGTGAGTCCTAATAGATACTGACTAGTGAGGCCTGAATCTATGTGCCATAACAAGCACCCAGCTACATACTGTAGGTGATTTTCATGAGCTAGATAATACATGTATATATGTAACAAAAATACTTGTTTAATTTTGATGTGCCATATGTGCATATTTTGAAAAATCATTCCTCATCAGTGACACTAGGGGCCAAAAAGTTTGATAGATAAAAACACAAGCCAAACAGTTGCAAGACAATCAAAACAACAGTGAAGAAGTTGCTGCTATACTGCAAGCAACAATATGAAATGAAATGACTTGACTAATGTCACATAATTTGAACACACATTTCTCTTCTTGTAATACTTATGATGTATTGTATTGTACATTTGAAAAAGTCGAAAATTACATCAATGAATCATTAATTGTAAAAAAATGAATAAATATACAAGTATAATTTTTTATATTTGAAGGAAATATTCTGTAATCATAGCATAGACACAAATGTAAGATGGCTGGCTGTTTTGTATTGTAAGAATGGAGTGGACAGATACTGGCGAAGAAATGCTCCTAAGTATGTACTTTTTTCCTAAAGAATAAACAATTGGATTTCTTATATGAATACATCTTTATTGCTATCATTTTCATATATTTATTAGAAAATAAAGTTGAAATATTAGTTATTTTATATTTTTTTAAATTAAAATGTATGATCTGTTCAGATTTGGGTTTTAAGTGTAAAAAACCTTTAATCCAGTCAGTTTAATAAGTTTTGTAGTTGAACTTAAGTATCTTCTGACAAAATCAATAGAATATTGAACTTATACTTATTTTTTAAATGATTTTGCAACTAAACCTCAATGATTAGTTCTTACATGAATTTGTATAAGGTGCAGCTAGGATTTTTTTTAGCCTAGTGCCAAAAAAAAAAGAAAGAAAGAAAAGAGAGTGAGAAACAGTGGGAGTTCTTGATATTTAGTTTAACATTTGTCAGAATGCTGTATAATGTCTTACAGTTGTTCCACACTAGCATTGTGAGTTGGAACAGTAAACTGGTAAATTGTTTTGTACATATATGAAATGTCACATAATTTTCTATTATTTCAGTGCTATAGCAGAAGAAGAAAAAGACAGTTTGAAAGTTAGATTATTGTCAAACTTTAATGAGCCTGTTCCTCAGGTATGACGATTTTCAGTTAAAAAATGGTTTCTCTGTATCTAGCTCTTCATTGACTGCAAGCACATAAATTTAGGTTAAAAGTCTTGTTTAATATATCTTCATAAACAATAAATAAAATTGTGTCAGATTTGATGCTTCATTGAATTGAGAAAGCAATTTAAAAAATCAATAACTGGATTTATTTATCCATAAATTAGTCCACTTGGCATATCCAAACCTGAGAAATTTGTCAGTTTGCTTGCTGAAGGAAGGTGGGTACTCCAGTTCCTTCACCATATTAGAATTGTCATCCTCATATTAAGTCAGACATTCTTGACTTGGGTTTGTAAAACACTAATAATCCACTCCACTCATGAATTTGTTTATTATTAATTTATTTTTGTCTGTTTCAGATTGCTACACAACTTGCTGTATTAATTGCTAAAATTGCCAGATATGATTGTCCTCGTAACTGGAGCCAGTTATTACCTACCTTGTTTGAAGCAGTCAGACATCCAGAAGATCTTCTACAACAGAGGGCATTGTTGGTGCTTCACCATGTTACTAAAACTATTGCTTCTAAAAGACTTGCCTCAGATAGGAAGTTATTTGAAGATGTATGAAAAGTTGTATATATTGTACACATCATAAAACAAATTATTAAATGATTTGATGTTCTTTTTTCCCTTTTTGTTATTTTGATGGTTTTTTATTTCGGACTTCAATTGCAAGAATAAAAAATTACTTAGATTTAATAAATAATTTAAGTTATACACATAGAACACTCCATATTAAAGACATACTGGTATTTTTCTATAAAGAAACAACATGAGAGAAGCTAAAACACAGTATAAATTGTCAGATTTCTCTCAACTTTTAAACTGCAAAAAAATTTTAACTGAAAAAACCCAAAACTTGCAGTGAAATTGGGGTTTTGTATTTGTTAGAAGGAATAATACTGACAAATATTATGGCATTGTGGATTGCTTTTTTTTTTTTTTTTTTTTTTTTTTTTTTTGTTTGTTTGTTGTTTTTTTTTCTTTTTTGTTTTTTATTTTTTTTTTTTTGCTTTTGAAAATTGTAATGATGTTCTTGTAGACATGTATTTTGATATACACATGTAGCACACAAGTTTTGAATATACATGAAATTCAAGATTGAAAATTAAAATTAAGATGTTTATCAACTTTTTTTTTATTTTAGTTAACAAAGGAGATTTTTGGATTTATATCAAGTCTTTGGATAAGTAATTTGGAGAATTTTCAACAGTTAGCATTTAAACATGACAGCAACATGCTAAATGCACTAGATAAGAGCATTCTCACCTGTAAAAGTAAGTAAGATACCCAAGACCAGTTCAAGACAGTGTATGTAGGCTTTCACTTTGGCAAGCAAGCTGCTCAGGAATGATTGTTCATCCAAGTGCACATGTGCAACAGCTATCACTATCATAAGGTTGTTCACCATTCAAGATGGTATCCCTCAGACAAAGGTTAAATGTTTTAATAAATTCTGAAACAAACATGCATTTCAATTTATATTTCAGTGCAAATGTATGGTGTCTCTAGAAGGGATTTGAATAATAAAGTTTGTTAAAACTTGTGTACAGATGCCTGATTTAATTTATATTTTGACATTATTTCTCCAATCAAGTTGATGTGTCCAAATCTTAAGGGAGATTGTTAATGTGTCGCCTGACTAGGCGACATATAGGGATTACTTTCATTGGTGGCGTCTGCGTCTGCGGCATCCGGATTTCCTTGTCCGGAGCATAACGTTGTTGTACGTTCAAATGACTCCAAACTTGGTGTGCATGTTTCTGGCAATGACTCGAAGTGCAGTGCACAAGAACCGCAACTCTATCTTTTTCCGTTTTTGAATTATTTCCCTTTGATTGATTTTTATAGAGCATTTCTTGTCCGGAGCATAACTTTGGTGTAGTATGTTCAAATGACTCCAAACTTGGTGTACATGTTTCTGGCAATGACTCGAAGTGCAGTGCACAAGAACCACAACTCTATCTTGTTCCGTTTCTGAATTATTTCTCTTTGATTGATTTTTATGCAGTGTCAGGCGACACATTTGTTTCAAAGAAACAGATCTAGTTAAAGCATTTGGATGATTATGACGACTTAGATTCAGTGTGATTGCTTGCATCTGTTCAGTAGACATAAAAACTGTTTTGTGCGAACACATTGGAAAGAAACCAGTCTCTTGAACAGGCCTCTTTATTCCCTTAAATCACATAATTGTGTGGTCAATGTCACAGATTAGTGAATGACAGGTTACTGTTTTGAGCGGAAGTGAATAAACTGAAGTGATGAAGCTATACTTTACCCTAGTGAAGATTCTTTCATTTATATCAATGCAATAACTTCTCATATAATAGATACTAACTGGAGTGCCATTTAACATTTCAAATTCTTTACATTTTCTCTGCTCATTTTGATTCAGACCTAGGCAGAAAGCTCTGTTTTGAACTGTTAGCTGTGGCTTTAAAGCATATGTTCTTTAGCAAAACATTTCATTTCAAATTGTTGCATTTCTACCAGTTTTTGGCTCACCTGACTGAAAGGTCGTGAGCTTATGGCATGGTGCGACGTGTGTGCGTGCGTGCATGCGTGTGTGTGTGTGTGTGTGTGTGTGCATCGTTAACACCTATTTTGGACTTCTCCTCCAAAACTGCTGGACAGATTTCAATGATTCTTGGTCAGAAGCATATATGGGCCAGGGCAATTCAGATTTGTTCATGGGATTGCATGGCTACCAAAACTAGGTCAAGGTGACCTAGGGGTCCAAAAATCTTAAAAAATCTTCTTCTCTAAAATGGATGATGGGAGAAAAAAATCTGATGTGATATTTGGCTTCTCTAGGGTCTTAAGCCTATAGTTTTTTCATTTCGTGAAATTTGGTCGAAAAATGGGTTATGCGTTTTTGCGTTTAATTTTAAAAATTTCATAAAATGGCTTCAAATTGTTATAACTTGAGTATTTGAACAGATATTGACATGGGGTTTTCAGTTTTGACTTTTTCTTGAAATGACCTTTAAAATAGGATGAAGGTCACAAATCAAGGTCATGACCTAATTTGTGATTTATGCAGTTTTAGGCAATTTTCTTGCAAATATTAGGAAATATATGAATTCAAAACATTGTTAAAATGTTCCCCATGACAAAATTTAAAAAGGTACCAAGTTTCTTAACTAAATAGTAATCCATGTAGGAGTTGTTGCCCCTGAAATGTTATTTTTGGCTTATGAATACTAAAATTGTGCATTAGCTTGAAAAATATAAGCTTTTTATATAGGCATGTATATTATAATATTGATATGACAGTCATTTTGATATATGGTTCAAGGTCATATGTTGAAAGGTCAAGGTCATAGCCATATGTGTACTGAAATTGTGAATTATCTTGAAAACTCAACTTTTTGTAGGGGCATGTATATAAGAATATTGTAGGTATTGACATGACGATCATTTTGATATATGGATCAAGGTCATATGTTCAAAGGTCAAGGTCACAGCTGCAAAAAAGACTTAAACTGCTGATAATCTTGAAAACTATCAACTTTTTGTATAGGCATGTATATTAGAATATTGTAGGTATTGCAACAACGATTATTTTGATATATGGTACAAGGTCATATGTTTAAAAGTCAAGGTCACAGCTGCAAAAGAAGACTTAAATTGCTAGTAATCTTGAAAAGTATTAACATTTTGTATAGGCATATATATTACAATATTGTAGGTATTGACATGACGATCATTTTGATATATGGTTCAAGGTCATATGTTGAAAGGTCAAGGTAACAGCTGCCAACAAGACTTAAATTGCTAATTATCTTGAAAACTATTAACTTTTTGTATAGGCATGTATATTAGAATATTGTAGGTATTGTGACAAAGATTATTTTAATATATGGCACAAGGTCATATGTTGAAAGGTCAAGGTCACAGCTGCAAAAGAAGACTTAAATTTCTAGTAATCTTGAAAACTATTAACTTTTTGTATAGGCATATATATTAGAATATTGTAGGTATTGACATGATGATCATTTTGATATATGGTTCAAGGTCAAATGTTGAAAGGTCAAGGTCACAGCTGCAAAAGAAAACTTAAATTGCTTATTATCTTGAAAACTATTAGCTTTTAATATAAGCATGTTTATTAGAATATTTTAGGTATTGCGACAATGATCATTTTGATATATGGTTCAGGGTCATATGTTGAAAGGTCAAAGTCACAGCTGCAAAAGAAAACTTAAATTGCTTATTATCTTGAAAGCTATTAACTTTTAATATAAGCATGTTTATTATAATATTTTAGGTATTGTGACAATGATCATTTTGATATATGGTTCAGGGTCATATGTTGAAAGGTCAAGGTCACAGCTGCCAAAGAAGACGTAAATTGCTAATTATCTTAAAAACTGTCAACTTTTTGTATAGGCATGTATATTACAATATTGTAGGTATTGTGACAATGTTCTTTTTGATATATGGTTCAAGGTCATATGTTGAAAGGTCAAGGTCACAGCTGCAAAAGAAAACTTAAATTGCTAATTATCTTGAAAACTATTAACTTTTTGTATAGGCATGTATATTACAATATTGTAGGTATTGCGACAATGATCATTTTGATTTATGGTTCAAGGTCATATGTTGAAAGGTCAAGGTCATATCAACATAGGAATACTAAAATTATTAATTATCTTGAAAGCTATTAATTTCATGCATAGGAATGCATATTAGAATATTTTAGGTATTGACATGACAATCATATATGGTTCGAGGTCATATATGTTCAAAGGTCAAGGACATAGCTGCACAAGTATACTGAACTTGATTAATGATTTGAAAATTATTCATTGCACTACAGTTACTTCATGCATACTATATAAGCTACTTATAAATGAAATGTGAGTTGATATATTTCTGATTAAGTTTTGTGGGAGTTCTTAACTTGAGAAAACTTTTAAAGTTTCTGTACTTAATATATTGTCTATTGAGACCAATATTGGACATATCTTCAAGTGAGGGTTAAGGCCCATGGGCCTCTTGTTAATAAATTATTTACTAATGAAAGTATCTGCTGTTAACCTTTGAAAGACTTGCACTTTTTCTAGAAGTGTCTTAACTGTTGGTTGGTAAATTCACCACAAAAACCAGTTGCCTGCCTTAAAAATCAACCTGTAAGATGTCTACTTCTGACTTGTATACATATATTACATACATGTATATGTATTTTGTGAAAGCATTGGATTGTGTTTTTCATAATTATGAATCAGAGACCCATTCAGTATCTTCAGATGCTAGTGTGCACTTTTTAGATTGCTTGATTTTGTCATGTTTAGTTCATTGTTTAGAACAAGTATGAAACTTCTCGCATCTATAATACATGTACAATCATCTGTAAATTGCATTCTTGAACAATCTATTTATATTGCAGTAATTTTTATTAATTCATCATTCATTTATTCATTCATTTCAGTTTTAAGAAAACAGATTGCTTTTGGATTTAAAGAACCTGGGGAAAATGAGGAAGTTGTACATTTTTTGAATCAGATTTTTACAAGATTAAAAGAAATGCTTGACTGTCGTAAGTACATGTAAATGTTTGACTGTCGTAAGTACATGTAAATGTTTGAAAACTTAATGATGATAGAATATAAAATATACATGTAGTTAAATTCATTACTTGTAGACTCCTTGATTCATTACCATCTTTTGTACAATCAAGTTTTATGCATAATGAGGGATTTGGAAATTAATCCAGGGAAACTTGTAAAGAAGAAAAGACTTAATGACTTCCAAAATACTGTAGTGTTAAGTGATGTTGGCAAAGTTAGAGACAAGCATTATAACAAGGATTTATTGTATTTACTTGTATATTTCTAAAGTTTTTTTTTACAACAAATGAAGCCTGTATATCAGGAATTGTGTTCAGTAATTGATCTATACACTTTAATTTTATTAATTTTACAAAATGTTGAAATATAAAAAATGAACAATAATTGCAAATGCCTTAGATTGTTTAATCTAGAAGAGACTTTGTACCATTGGTCTGAAAATAAAATTTTTGTACCACAAAAGTACTATTTTAGGTCCAGCTCTGGTCCACCTTTTTAGTCATACTCGTATCTATTTGTGCCTCTTCTTTTTCATTATTTCCTGGACTTAACTGATTTTTTCAAATAAAATTCTTCAAATTACAATGTATGTTGTAATGTGACTGAAGTTTTAAAAAAACTGGCTATGGTTTTTTAAAGCCTAGTCCAGAATGACCATGCTTACTATTTTTCTGAATTGAACTCTTGTCTTTTTATGTATATTAGTTGTAATTCTATGTATGTTTAATATAACTTTTTAAAGAAAAAAAAATCAGCATCGCTGACAATTTGTGATTTAGTTACATTGTATTTTTATTATTTTTAGGAAGAACAATGTGGGGACATCATCAAATTTTAGAAAAATGTGAGAAAATGATTACATTGTTATCCAAAATTGTAAGTCATATTTTTAACTTCTGTTTGTGTTACACATTTAATACATTGATAACCTGGGCAAAGTTTCAAAAACATTTTTCCTGACTAAATGTTAAAGTAATATATTTATATTTAACTTTGTACTTGTAAAAAATACATGTTTCAGTTAACAACTTCATCGAAATATTAAATACGTAACAATGTATATTACCAGTAATTATTTACACAGTCATGTTGTATTAGTGAAGAGTTGCCTAACTTGATATATTTCATAAAAATATAAATCTATTGATGTACAGTTTGTATTACTTTTAATTTGTTATCTATGTACACATACATTTGTATTTCACTTTATTTGAACGGTTTAGGGTTGATGATAACAACAGTTTATTTGTATGCAGTTCTGCCTCAAAATTTGAAAGAAGAAATCAGTTAATGCTAGCAAGAGTGTCGCTATCAGCAATGTTTTATGTTTTTTGATGGATTTGAAAAATTATTGTACATGTAGAAGAAAATTATTGGCTTGTCTGATTAAAGTGCAGAAAGGTCATTTGTCATACCCTAAGTGTCTGCATCCAGGGGCAACCTGTATAAAATGATGTACATGAATCTATGCAGGCTAGCACAGTTTGTCTACTTGATTGCTTACTTCTGTTTATAAATATATATGATTCATTTTTCAGTTACTTGATCTGTTAGAAATGCATCCAGTAACATTTGTAAGACTCATACAACCTACACTACAGTTTACTACAACTTACAACTTTTCACATACAGAAAAAGGTAAGTACATGTAATTCCTATTACATTTTCAGGGACCAATGCACATGTTTTGTCAGATTACTGATTACATAAATGTAAATATATAATTTCTGTCTTCTTAACATTGAATATTTTACCCCTCTATATTTCTTTATTATTCCCCTGCGAGCTACTACTTATAAAAGAATGGGTCGATAACACTATCGAGTTACGGCCCCTGATCCGCTAGAGGGATACTACTTCCGGGGAGTTCATGGTTGTAAACAACTTGGTTGCTACTATCTTTTATCTATTAAATGTCTGGTGTTTCAGTTAAAATACATCGATTGTTTTATGTAAAATGGTCATATATATGAACTTTGAAGATTTTTTGTTATTAAAAGTATTTTATTTTTATTTTCTCTACTTGTCATTTAAATCAAACAGTGTAAAAAACCGATTTTTTGCAATCAAATTTGATGTCTATGTTTACTTAATATTGACAATTGATCAGGTAATAGGCGAGGTCTTGACCAATGGAATTGAACGTATATTGCATGCTAAAAATTTTTCATGAATACAAGATCGTCTTAGATACAATGATACAACCATTGATCTTTAATTAATATGTATATCGACGGGTGAATATACACAGGTATTTGAAGATACCTGTGTATATCCACACCTTGACATGGTCATGGTCATGGACTTCCTATACTTCAAAGGTTTTTATTTTCCCAAAATACCTTGAAAATTTTTGACACTTGTATATTTGATGGAAGGAAATTGTTTACAGTAAACAACCATTATTGGTATTCAATTTGAGATAATCTGAACACATTTCACAGTTATAAAGAACCCGTTTGAACAAATTTGATAATTACGCAAGCCATGTTAAATTATTGTTAATATAAAAATTCAAAAATAATTAAAAAACACTAATTATTTATCTTTGTATCAGTCATAATCACTTAGAGACTTTTTTCTATCAGCCATAATCAATATGAATCCTTTACTCTCTATCACTCATAATCGCTACGTTTTTTCTTCTGTCAGTCATAATCTCTACAATTCCTTTTCTCTCTATCACTCATAATTACAACGACTTTTCTCTCTATCACTAATAATTACTGTGTTTTCTCTCTAACACTCATAATCACTACAGGTCCTTTTCTCTCTATCAGTCATAATCACTACGAGTCTTTTCTCTCAATCATTTAAAATCACTACGTGCCCTTTACTCTCTATCACTTATAATGACTACGAGCATTTTCTCTCTATCACTCATAATTGCTTCGAAATTCTTTTTTTCTATTATCACTTATATTCACTATATTCGAATATTTTCAGGAAATAAGCTTTCATTTTAATTCTCTCTCTCTCTCTCTCTCTCTCTCTCTCTCTCTCTCTCTCTCTCTCTCTCTCTCTCTCCAGCAAAACCATTTGCCGATAGTAATAAATTGGCTTCTGTTTGTTTTAGTTTAAACGTTTTCACTTTGTTTTGAATACCAATCGTTATGTTTTCAAAAACTGTGATATTAATAATTATTGCCTGTTGTTTTAGACTATCGCTTGTGCTGACAAGGTTTCACATAAACCTAAAATAATAATAATAAAACGGAAGATATATAAATCGAATCATAATACAAAAATTAATTCTATGTAGTCTAACTTTTTGATTTTATTGAATTAAGTAATATTTTCCTTAATTGGTAAATAAATACTGTGGGTCGTGTTAATAGATATGACACAAGTGTGTGTTGTTTTTTTTAATTTATAGTTTTTAACTGTTTTCATGTTTAATATTACATATTGTATCTCTCTGGCTTCAGTAAGTGAATAATAATTCTCAATACTTGAAAATGAAAAAAAAAAAAAAAAAAAAGATTTTCGACGTTAAATTCTGTAACATTTTTACACCAAAATCCAAGTCAACCATATATTACTTATATCCAGGTTACGCGTGTATGAGACCGATAACTAAGTATAAATTCACTATTTACAATAAAAATTGCAACATATGATGATTAATTTCCCCATTTTATTACGGATAAATTCTATGGGCTAACCCTCCCCATTAACTGAACACCGGTCAACATACGCATCGTCAAATCGTATAAAATCGATTTTTAACACTAAAATTTCAATGACAAGTAAAGATAATTAATTTTAAGTAAAACATGTATTTAAAACAACAGTCCAGTCTATGTATAACTTTTTACATAAAAGAATCGATGCATTAAAACTAATACACCGGGCATTTAATAGATACATAATATTAGCAACCAAGTTGTTTACAACTGTGAACTCCCCGGAAGTAGTAGCCCTCTAGCGGATCAGGGGGCGACAACTCGATAGTGTTATCGGCCCATTGAACATTTGTGTTGAAACATAGAAAAATCTCTTATCTTGTTTTAAAACATTATCATCATCATCATCTTCATCATCGTCATCATCATCTTTATCACCATCATCATCATCATCATCTTATCATCATCTCATCATCATCATCATCCTGTTTAGATTATCCAGGCTTTTGATTATTCATTTGACAAGGGCAACGTCTGACTGTCCAGTCAAGAACAATTAATTTATTTAATATTTATTTCACTGATTAAGAAATGATCTCCATCTACAGGATCTACTTTCGCTTTGTATTAAATTGATATATAGACACAAGTTCACAAGCAAACCAGTAAACAAATATTTAATGGATCAGGTTTTTTTTTTTTTTTTTTTTTTTTTTTTTATAGAGTAAAACTTGTACATATTTGTATGTTATGTAGAGAAAAACCATTACCGACTTTAATTCTTATTTTTCAGAGTTAGTGTTTGAAAGATTTACAGTGAATTGTTTTAATTTGATCAAAGGAATCCTTTTAAATGATATGTATAGACCAACACAAAATTCCACAGGTGAGTTAAATAATATACATGTGTACATGTATTAACTTTAATGATCTTTTATATGCCAAGATTCAATGTTTCATTTACCTGTAGGTTTCATAAGAATTATTCAGTTATAATTTACCTGTTTAGAGTATAACATACCTGTACTAGTTAACCATAAAGGTCAGTTTTGTGTTACTAATATATGTTTGATTTACCAATTGTGCAAGATAGATTACATTACATGTGTGTTATGTTATTCATTCATTCAGAATTGTTGCTCTAACCCTTAAATATGCATTGATAATGACCACTGGTACTAAAAATAGACTTTTCCTCCTAATTCATGGTTTCTGTGCAGTTTAAAGAGCAAATGTCCAGTGGAGTTGTTATAGTTCTATTGGATGACCCATCCATCTCACTTATTTTACAACCAGTGGTCCATAAAAGTTATTTCATTCTGTATGTAATTCACTGATGTTCACCATTGCTGTGGGATAGTGATCTCTGAACACCTTGTTTAAAAGGTTTTTATAGGATACTATATAATCATGTAATACCAGATTTATACTGAGTTTATGTACTATATACAATAAAAATTAAACCCAGTTAATCGCAAAGCCTCTGTGATTCAAAATTATTTGCAATTCGGATTAACCGTTTTTATCGAGCCTGGCATTGCCATAAGGCAAGCCCTAGGTGTTACTTTTCCGGTGTCATAGGTGGCAGCAGCATGTCAAAATGTGAAAGTTTATGTTAAAGTAATTTATTTTACTCGATCAAAAACTAACCAGGCAAGACGATTAAATCTGTGAAATTCTTTTTTTTTTTTTTTTTTTTTTTTTTTTTTTACTCTTTTACATATCATAACACATGTACCAGATTTATGCATAATACATGTATATGTGTTAACTTTATGTTTGCAGATATAGTTGAACCAATCAGATCAGAGGCTCACAGGATAAAGATGGAGTTCTTCACATTTGACACTTTATCAGAAATTTGTCGCAGACTGGTTTCAGAGTATTTCCTATTTTCTAATGATGATTTAAATACTTGGGACACAGATCCAGAAGAATTTTGTAAGAAGACAAATAAGATTTTAAATTCATGAAGAAAAAATAAATATTAAGACTAAATAGATTCTTATTGTATTAAGTTTAGGTTTGAATAAAGTACATTGTATTGAAATTGTTTTAAACTTGAAATTTGAGACAATAAGTAGAAGAAAACATTTGTTATTATTAGCATAAAATAATATCATGTTTTATAAAATCAGATGAGCGTTTGGATTACTGCATTTTGGTTGTACATTTATATCTAACATGTACAAACTGTGGAAAGAACTTACAACATATACATGTATATATATATACACTCTCAAAGTCACCTGCATATAAACTTTGGAAAGAACTTACTGGTACAATGTACATTCAGTACAATGTAGTACCTCTGTTTTGATCATGAGCCTGAAAGTCAGCATTCAGTTGTTAAAAACTCTGTCTATTGTTTTTTGATATATGAGATGTACATGTACTGGCATGCATGAAATTTAAACTAGTTGGTACATATATTTGACAAAATTATGAAAAAAATTACCATGCTTGACTCACCTACCCAATTCTTTCTTTACATTTATTGACAAAATTACTTTTGTTATTTAAGGCCAAGAAGAAGGAGGTGACTCTTACAAATATTCATTGAGGGTAAGTTAGTAAAAATTAAAATAAAAAAAAATAAATCCATTTCACATGGAAGCTATTACGGTAGCTAAGTTCTTTTGTTGTACAATGCATAATTTTTGGTAAATTGTATTTAGTGCAAATCCTGGGTTATAGTGAAAGTTTGGTAGGAAGGTGGGCTGTTGGGCAGTGAAGAAGGGACTGAACTTGTTCTTTGATTAATCCATAGAGCTTTATAACCTTGCTCTAGTTGGGAATAGCTGAAATATTGCTGATGTGACATTAATCACTTTATGGAATGATTTTGTTATTTTTTCAATTTTCTCAAACTCTGGAGCTTACATAATTTGAAGATGTGCACCTCTCTTTGTGAAAATAAATGTGTAATAGAACATTTTTCCACAGCAGTTTAGAAACCAAGCCATTGTTTCTTGGACTCATTTTTGATTAACTTTTTCATGAAATGAACATCCGAGTGTCAACAAGGAGGTTTATTCTGTATTGCTTTCTGGAAATGGTTACTTGTCAGGATGAATATGAAACTCATTGTGGCTGGTTTAAAAAAAATACTGTGAAAACCACAGTGGCATTAGTATTACTCACAATGGGGAATGGTTGTTGTGAAAGTGCATGGCAAAGATAAGCTGCGCCTTTAACAAATTTTATATACCGGTACATGCCTAAAACATGATGCAAGCTTATTCTGTCAGAATAATTTTACATAATGTTTTAAGAAATCTTTTTTTTCTTCTGTAACCAGAATGTTTTTTAAAATATTTTTAATGAATTTAACTTTTCAGCCTAGTACAGAATGTTTATTTTTGACATTGTTTAAAGAGTTCCGTACTTCACTATCCCCAGTATTGTTGGACATTGTCCGGTCACTTCAAGGTCCATGTGATCCTGAAGATTTGATGACTATTTTACGCAAAGATGCAGGTAGATATACCTATATATTTAAAACTTATTACATGTTGTTCCCATTCCCTCTGTAATATATCTAAGTTTCTTATTTAAGTATTAAACATGGTTCAGACATGGTACAAGTATTTTTGGCCATTTAACTGTTAAAGTGATTGCATGTATACTAATATACATTTGTGTCTACATCAGTTATAGGATTATGTTTATCATATTGCAGGCCTTCGGTGCTTAAATATTTATCTTTAGTCTTTAATTTAAAAAATAAACAAAATGCAGTATTAAAATTTTTTTAATTTTCCAACCTTTAAGATGAAAAATATTTGTAGGAGTATAACAAAAAGTACTTAATTTTTTTTCAGTGTGCATAGGGACAGACCCTTGCATTCTCTCTCCTGTGTCAGACTGAAGATTAAAGTCAAGGATACACCTACACATATATGTAGTATCCATAGAGACTTGTGTTACACAAATTGTCTATTTAATGTGTTATGAATGTAAATTTATATTAGTTTACAATGATGTAGATGTTGCCTTTTTTTTTGTTTTGTTAAGTTATTACTTAACAGCTTTTTGTTTATATTATAGTGTATAATGCCGTTGGATTGGCTGCATTTGATCTGTTTGATGACATTAGTTTTGATGAATGGTTTACAACACATCTAATGCAAGAATTACAGAATAAACATGTAAAGTAGGTAATTCATTTCTATGTAAAACACAAGAGTGAAATTTACAACAGTTTTAGTTCTTTTACTAATGTACAAATTATTGATGTCAGGATTATTGACGTTGATAATAATCTTAATAATCAATCACAAGATAAAAAATCGATCATCACTGACATTAGCGAGTAGTTTCTGGATTATTATCAAGTCTGTTTTCTTTCTGATTGTTCTTTCGAACAACAATGGCGGATGGTAATCGGATAATTTATCCATATCCAGACACTTTTTACACCAGTGAGATTCTTTTGCCTTTGTCAGTCTGTCAGGGCAAGGAGCTATCTGGCCTTTCACTTACAATCACTATTCTAAGCAAGAATACTTGGCTTTCACAATAAAAGTATATACATGTACATGTACATGTATATTTAGCTTTTTTTGTTACTGAATACTGATGTACAATTACTGGGTAATTCTGATTATTAATAGATTAATTAATCCATTATGCCTCTTCGATTATTGATTATTAATTTTTGTCCAATTGGACATCACTAGTACAAACAAGCATTCTGAGAGTATTGCAAAACAATACATAGTCCCCTACCAGTCGCATATTTCACTAATTCCATAGTTTTAGGTAAAATGTACCTTATTATATGGTACATAGATTTATAGTTATAAATTATACGTGTTGTTCAAGATGGCAGATGGAAATGAAACATAAACTTGATCTGTAACTCATCATGGTAAAGACACATACCAAATATAAGTTCCATTTCTGCAAGCGTGTAGAAAAAAGTGCAGAAAACTAAAATTTCTGTGAATTTTCAAAGATCAAAGAGTCATAACTCCGGTAAAAATTAGCAGATGGAAAGGAAACGTAAACTTGATCTGTAACTCATCATGGTAGACTCATATACCAAAATCCAGTTCATTATCTAAAAGCATTTAGAAAAAAAGTGTGGAAAACTGAAGCGTGACAGACAGACAGATGGACGGACAGACAGACAGAGTGCAAACCTATAGTCCCCTTCGGCTTTCGCCAGTAGGGGACTAATAAGTCTATATCTTACCCTGGTTTGTGTGTGAATAAAGACATCCTTTGATAATTTTTTTTTAAAAATTTAAGTTACATACATGTATATTTGATTAACAAATGTTTTCATAAGATTGTAACTTTTTGTTAACATTATTTCTATCGGTATACTTTACCACAAATGGTGACAATTACATTTTTTAAAAAATGTCTGGATGGAAAATGGCTTTTGAGTTACAACATGTATCCCTGGTATTAGAGAAAGCAACACTTTATCACATCCTACTATTTATGTATAAATTTCTACATACATTTAGTTATAGAATTATAAGAAGGCGAGTTATTTGGCTTTGTGGACAATGGGTTGGTGTCAAAATGTCAGCAAGTTTACGTCCCACATTATACCAAGTGATAATACCTCTACTTGATAAAGAAGAAGATTTAGTTGTGAGACTAGAGGCTGCAGGAACACTCAAGACTGATATCCTTCAGAAAAGTTCAAACTATAAGTTTATATTATACTGTATGTCAAACTACATGTAAATTTAAGAATGTCTGTCCATTTTATCTATTCTGCTCAAAGTGAAGAAGTGCTATTTTATCCCAGGAACCTTTTATGTGTCAGTATAAGAATCAGATGTTAAGTGTATGGTGCATTACTTGTAGGTATTTGACTGTTTCTTACAGTACATGTAAAGAAAAAATTATTTTAAAGATTTATGAACAAGATAAATATTATATTTTTTATGACATGTTTGTGACATCTCTTTCAAAAATATCCAGCGTGTTCATTTTCAAATTATTACTTAACATTTTATGGTAAGCTTTCAAAAACAGACAAAACTTTATGAAATGTGATAGTAACTTTTTTAAAAAAAAAATAAACAATTGTAATGGATTGTTTGGTTGGAACTTATAGACATTTGTTTGTCCATTGCTTTTAAAAAAACTGCATCAATACAGGTTAGGTATGTATTGGCCCACACCTTGTAGATATTATTTGTTGACTTTTAAAGTCTGTTATGACCAAAATTTCTGGTTTTAAAAGATACCAAAGTCAAGTATTGAAGAATAAATACAAATAAGTCTTTTAGTCTTGTGTCCTTTAGATGATTTTCTCCTTAACCAGTCGTACCAGTTGATGATTTTGAGTTCAGCACAGAACAGTTTTTACCTGTAAGTATTTTTATTAATGAAAAATAAACTCTCAGAGCTTGTTTTTATACATGTACTGTAATTTGGGAAATTTTCACATCGGTTAATATTTGCGAAAGACATGGACACAAATTCGCATACTTTTAATTTCATGAAATTTGGTTACTACCAGCACAAATAATATTGACTTATTATATTGGTGATAGTTTTATTTTCTTGTCTAGCTTTACTCATGAGTTAACACGAAAATAAAACTTTCTAAAATTTCCCAATTTACAGTAATTATTATGGATGTTCTGTTTAATGATAAGATTATTTCCTCCTGTTTTTATATTAGTACTAACAGTGTTACAAGAAGTTGTCAAATATGAAATAATATTGAAATTAAGAGACTCTAGAAAATGAAATGTTTTGTGTATGCCATTTTAAACATATCATATTACATTTGAATAAACTACATCTACATGTAAATGACCCAACAATTAAACAGGCTAAATAAATAATAGACTCAAAAGTTTACCATCTCTGATTTGATTGAAGAGGTTCATCTAATGGGTCATAATGAAATCTCAAGTGCACATCAGCACATTTTATAGTAAACAACTAGAGGAATTTGAAAAAGCTCAACATTCAGTTTAAAACATAATAGTATAATATTCCTGTCGAAATGTGGGTTTCCATTCAATTACTCTTAAAACTTATTAATTCATATTTTGCTTGTATGCCATTTGTGGTAAAACAGAGGTCACATTTGATTATTTTTTAAATTCACCTCTTATTGCCAAAGCTATTGTCCTTTTTGTAATTTTGCCATCCAGGAAACGGGCTCCATCTGTATGATCTGCTCTGTAATATGCTTGTTAATAATATTATTTATAAACAAATCAATTTTTTGTCATCTGTTTGTTCTACCTACATGTGGACATATATTTCAGCCATAATTTATTGTATTTTTACAGTATCTAGAGACGTCTTTCACTTTATTGTTTGAACTTTTAAAAGAAGTACATGAATGTGATACAAAGGTGAGCATTGCTTAATCTCTTAATAGAGTCACTAGAACATACACATTTTTACTCTAAAATTGGTGTAAAACTGTCCAGTTGTATATTGCTTTCAGAACTACAAATCTACAAAACTTTTATGCAAAGAAAATATAGAATTTAATATTTAAAAAAATAGTGTAGAAATGACAGACACATTGTTTACATCTGGTATTATACGACTCTTTTCTTACCAGTTTAATATATACTGCAGATCAGTGAATTGGAGAATATATTAGAGTTTTTGATATTGTCAAATGTCAGTGTATTAAAATCAGAAGACCATGAGAATTTTATTTTGATATACTGTATAGTTAAAATTATTCATGGGAAATTAAATTTTGCTTTTTTGATGGGTTAGTGAAAACCACTAAATTAAATGTCATTGAAAATTTTTAATTACCATTGCCACAATGGGATTAATTTTCATAAAACTCAATTCCACAAAATTTTTCCCAACAGAAATTGTTAAAATGGCAAAACACAACACATACATGTACATGTATATTAATAATTCTGCAGTAAATTATACTATTTTGAAATATTAATAAAGAGTTTTTTTCTTTGGTAATTTTACAATCCAGTACAAAGCGCAGACAAGATTAAGTCATACTTTTGATGTTAGCAACATTTTGGGTGTTGGTGTTCAAAGTTCAATGAGTGACATTATCAGCATTGTTGTTCACTTGTAAGAAAAGCTGATGTCAGTGGCTTTAACATCAACTTGTGTGTTGTCGTTCAATATTGTTTAAATATACAGATTAACTACAATGTATATTGTTTTAATAACTCTTTTTTGTATCTTTTAGATGCAAGTTTTACATGTGATATCATTTGTGATAGAACGAGTTGGTTCCCAGATTCGACCTTACACATCTTCATTGATGCAGTACCTTCCAGCATTATGGCAAGAGTCAGCAGATCACAACATGTTAAAGTGTGCAATATTAACTACTCTAATACACCTGGTACAGGTAAGGTTGAAGTGTGCAATATTAACTACTCTTATACACCTGGTACAGGTAAGGTAATAAGATAAGACAAAAATAGTATATTTAGGCATAATGCATCATAAAATATTAAATACTTACATGTATGTGTGTAATACATATAGTAAGTATAAAACATTTCATGGTATCCAACCTAAAAAACAAAAACTTGTGAGTAAATACATTTGAATAAACAATCTTATTGAAAAAATAAGAAGTATTGTTTACATGTAAATACATGTTTGTTGTACATGATAATATTATTATTATTAAGTGAATTCGAAATGGACAGCACATAGACCTGTCCATAATTTGAAAAATTGTAAAAGGTAGAAATTCAATATAGCTAAATGGATGACAATGATGAAAATTAGGAAATAAATTTTTAAAAAAATCAAATCAACTACCCCCTTCTTCAACCAGTGCAGGGTAAACTTTAGATGTATTGTTTATTGGTAAAGTAATAAACAAAAACCTAGATTAAATGTAAATTTATTGTTTATTATCTTTATAAACAGTATATCTTCATTTTTAACTATACACTAAATATTATTTAAATTTTGTTTCATTATTAGCATTTGTATTTAAAATGTTTAGTCAGTTAGTTATTATCCTGTTTATAAATCCCTAGTACCCAAGATGAAATGACATGTATTTTTTACATACATGTATCTCAGCGGACACTTCTTAAAATCTTTACATGTATTTGCTGTATTATAAGCATTTAACATTAACTCGGTCAGTCTCGGACGAGTTGTGAACTAATGTATTAAAAATAGTTACAAATAGATACATTTGATGGTGTATAGATGAAATAGATCAATGGTGTTCTTGTTATGTTGGAAAGTCGCAGAATTTTCTACTTATGTCATGATTTTTGTTACCAGCATTGTATCGATGTAAACAAATCTGTCAGTTTTCTTTAGCACTATTGTTATACTTGCATTCCAAAGAGGTAGACTTTTACAGCACAGCACAATCTTAGTCTGCATGTCTGGTTAATGTTGTTGTAATAATCACACATAATTATGTTTACTGTAACCTGTGAAATCTGATTATGTTTCAGGGTTTCTCTTCACATTGTACAGAAATGTATGATTTTTTGTTACCTATAATCCAAATGTCCACAGATGTTACACAAGATCAACATGTCTACTTAATGGAAGATGGTCTTGAACTTTGGCAAGTGACCTTGCATAACTCGCCCGTTATTACAGATAAATTGTTAGAGCTTTACAAAAATATGCCAGGACTTCTTGGTAAGTCAAACTAAATTAAATCATAAATTAGGTCACCTGTGACAGCATATTTTAAGAAAATTTTTTATAGAAATTCTGATGAATTTTAATTGGGCAAAATATTTTGTCTCTTACTTAAGCCTCACTGTAACTGAAAATCACTGTGTGCAACATACACTGTTATAGAATGTCTGCAGAAAAGTTGATGTTACAGCTTTGGGAATTTACATGATAAGCCTGTTAAACATGGTTATCTTTACATGGGAAGAGATGCCCTGGGTTATGTATGGTGTTGTATGCTTAAAAGCAAGTTCATTCCTCAGAATTTATACAATCATGTAAAATTCCAATCATAGCAAATTTTTTTTTTTTATGCTACAGAAAAAATTTAATCTTTGGTAATCAAGGATTTGCATAGACATTTTCTGTTAGAATAATGCTAAAGCAAATGAATAAAGTTTTTCTGTAAAATTTTTTCATAATGTGAAGTCACAAACATAATTGAGATCAATAGTAGATTTATTTCACCCCTGTCAATTGAAACAGTCTGCTGTGCCTACTTTTCATTTTTTATTCCACCAATATTTAACCTGATCAGCTTCATTCTGTCTTTAAATAACACAACTACCAAAGAAGTTATTTGTACATTATTTTACTATATGAATGATTCTATTTTTATTTCAGAACTTGGTACTGAAAACCTAAGAATATGTCTGAAAGTTATAGAAGCTTATATTTACTTTTGTCCACATGATTTTATGCAGGTAAGATTTAAACAGGATTTATGCACATGAAATTCAAAATTTTCCACATGATTTTCAGGTAAAATTGAAATCATTCATGTGTTTGTATGCATGTGAGATTCAACTTTTTCTACAGAAGTTCTGCATGTAAAATTCAAATTTTTCATGGGATTTTATATTGGTAAATGTGAGCTTTTATTCAGGTTTCATCATTATTTCAGCATGACTAATGTGACTGTTCAGCAGAAGCAAGGTGTATGTGTGTCTTTTATGGTGTTGTTGTGAGATTGTTTCATGTCCAAATTATATATCAGTACCTTATACACACATATTGTGAATGTTAAGACATAAAAATTGAGTTCCTCAGTGAACCACATGATCTTGAATTTCAAGAATAAAACTTTTTTTACGGGAAAACATCAACTAATGAAATTACATACCAATGGAAGTACTGTATGTTAAATGTTCTGAACAAATATTATAGTATCTATACACCCATCCATTATACGTGTAAGTAATCCATTATTTTTCTTTTTATACACCCATTTTCAAAACAGGATCTATAGCAGTATTCTATTTGTATTCCATCTGATACATTTATTTGGACCAGTCTTCTCTCTTGGCATTGACGGGGGCCTCAGTGGCCGAGTGGTATAAAGTGCACGCTTACGGATCACAGTGCCTCGCACTGCCTGGGTTCAAACCCCACTCGGGACAGATCCTAGTGTGAGAAAGTTTGTCAGTTCGCTTGCTGAAGGTCGGTGGTTTTCTCCGGGTACTCCGGTTTCCTCCACCATCCTAGAACTGACTGCCTTGAAATAAGTGAAAGATTCTTGACTGGGGCGTAGAACACCATTTCTCCACTCCACTCCACTCTCTTGGGATTGAAAATATCCATTTTAAATTAAGTACATGTATATGTATAAAAAAATCACAAACAAATGTTCTGTGTCCTTTAAAAGTAGATAACTTTGCTAATTTTCTTCAGTTGTTATCTTTTGAAATTAAATTGCTTTCTTGACCATTTGTAGAAACAATTACCGGTAGATTTATGAACTTTTAGTTTTTCAATCATTTATACTTTATTTCAGCAATTTTCACAAGAATTGGTGACATCTTTGGGCAGTTTGATGACTGACATCAGGACTGAAGGTTTGGTGCTAATATTACGGGTAAGAAGGACTTTTGAAATAGTAACTAACAGTTCTGATATTTACGTGTATAGTGTACAAAATGACCAGTACCCCATGTCATGTCGATTTTGCTGAACAAAATAGAAGATATTAATATCCCATATTACATCAACTTATACAATTCCATATCCGAAGAAAATATTAAGTGTAAACAATGTTTTGGGGTATTAAATGGTATACTTATGAATTTTATTGGAGATGTTACTGTAAATGTATCATACCATCTAACATAGAATGATTCAAAACAAAATGTTCAGTCTAAAAGGGACCATTGCACCATTGGCTCCAAAATAAAATTTAAGGCCCAAAAATACTATAAGTGGGCCATTAAAAAAAAAAAAAAAAAGATTTAGAATAAGAGAAAAAGAATAGAAAAGTCTTGAATGATTAGTAAATAAGTCAGATTGTAAGGTATCCCACCTTGTCCTACCACAGTGAGAAGGCAAAGCAGAACATGGCATTAATATGTTTTCTTGATATGAAGGCTTCATTCATATTTACCGTAAGTTTTGTAAATCTCTGTAATATACAACTACATGATTGTATAAAGATGTGATGACAATAATAAACATAAATAATGAACTGCAAGACATTTTTGTTTAAGACGATGTCATTATATGAAATGTAAAAAGATATTTATGTTGCACTGGTTAGTTACTTGTATAAATCTGTATAATTGAAAGTTTTGTATTACAGAAAATTATCATTTGTATGTATTACATAGATTGTATACAGCATAACTTTTTTCTTCATAATTAGGTAATAGAACTAGTGTTCAAAACATTTCCTACAGAAGGACCAAAAGTATTCCAGCCATTGTTACCAAAACTATTTAATTCCTTATTAGATGAAGAGGTATGCTATGCTTGAAATATTTTGCTTAATTATGCTTACCTGCAGCAGTGATTGATTAATTAAGTTACATGTTGTCCCACCTGTAAGTGTTCACCATATCAGTCAAACTGTTACCAATTATGTACATGTTTCCATGGGTACCAATTATGTACATGTTTCTATGGGTTTCAATTTTGTTCATGTTTCTATGGTATGCAATTATGTACATGTTTCTATGGGTACCAATTATGTACATGTTTCTATGGGTACCAATTATGTACATGTTTCTATGGGTACCAATTATGTACATGTTTCTGTGGGTCAGTTATGTATACATGTTTCTATGGGTACCAATTATGTACATGTTTCTATGGGTCAGTTATGTATATATGTTTCTATGGGTATGACATTAACATGTTACAAACCTATGTTGATGTCCATACAAAGGTTATGTCCCCAATATTTTTATCAATAGGAGCCTTGGTGACCAAGTGTTCTAAACCCAGTGCTTACAGAACACAGTGTCTTTCCACCACCAAAACCCATTCAGGACAAATTGTTCATGTAGTTGATTAAAATTTGCCAGTTCTCTTGACAACGGTTGTTTGTTTTCTCAAGGCACTTGGGTTTCCTGCACCGACCCTGAACTGACCCGATCTAAAGGATCTTGGCTAGGGCATAAAATGCTATTAATCTATTTAACTCCACTCTTCAAATTAATGGACTTGATTAAAAAGTCTAAAAGTAAGAACATGTATGATTTGCACTTAATCAATTATCTGTCTGTTGACTTGTTTTAATAAAGGTTTTCAGTGACTGAGTGATATAAA
Source organism: Tegillarca granosa (assembly GCA_029721355.1). Lineage (NCBI taxonomy): Eukaryota > Metazoa > Mollusca > Bivalvia > Arcoida > Arcidae > Tegillarca > Tegillarca granosa. The sequence continues at coordinate 15,592,679 of CM056600.1, read as the reverse complement.
GCACAAGCTTTTGGATCACTACTTACTGCATACTATGGCAGATCCTAGTGTGAGTTGAGAGTTGAGTTGAGTAATGGTGTTTATTGTTCCAGTCAAGAATATTTCACTTATATCGAGATGTTGCCAGCTATAGGCAAAAGTGCAGAAATTTTGCCTGTGCGTTGCGCTGATGGCATTATACAGCAGGGTTCTTTATCATGCCACGCCTGCCATGACACGGGACCTCGTTTATTTTAAGTTCCCATCTGAAAGAACAGTGACTTTCATTTCTTAATGTTGAGTGCTTGGTGAAAGAACAGTCACTTCCCACTTTCAAGTCTTGGGTCAGACCCTGCCAGGGTTCGAATCCACGACCTTCCACTTAAGGAGCGAGCACTCTACCAACTGAGCTACCGCAGTGGCAGATCCTAGTGTGAGAAAGTTTGTTAGTTCACCTGCTGAAGGTTGGTGGTATACTCTGGGCTTTCCGGTTCATTCTATCATCCCAGAACTGACCACTTGGATGTAAGTGAAAGAATCTTTAATAAGGCATTAAACACCATTTCACTAGTGTAAGTTTACTTACATGTACAGCAGCATAAGAATACTAATTGTATGATGTTAAAGTTCAAGACTAAATTTTGTGGGATTTTTTAAAGCAGGAAAGTCCCCTATTTTAATCAATTTTCAGTAATAAAATATAGAGGTCATGAACGTTTATTTTATCACTGCAGATGTGGTAAATTGCAATCAGTGTGTGTTCTGCTTTCCGTACTTTTGAGTACTTTGATTTTCATATGGTTTTTGTAAGACTAGATGTACTGGTGAGTGACACTTATTCTTGAGTTTTTATTTGTGATTTTTAAAATTTTTAAAATATTTTCTATTTCTTTTGTTAATTATGTCATTTTATATTTGTTATCTAGGAACATCCAGTAGTGTTAACTATGTATGTGACATTGTTTGCCAGAATACTCCTACAAAATCAAGATTACATGTGGACATTTCTTAATAGGATATCTACAGATTTAAACAAAGATGTAAGTTATTTTAAAATTTTAGAATAAGTAAGGTATTTTAAATTTTAGAATTAAAACAATGTTCATTAGCTTCATGTATGCTTCAATCATTTGGAATTCAATACAGTAGAACTCTAGTAACTTAAACGTTGGTTTTTGTCAAGCATGGTATCGCCATTAGGCAAGACTTAGGTGTTACTTTTCCGGTGTCATAGGTAGCGGTGGCGGCAGTGTGTCAAAATGTGTCAAAGGTTATGTTGAAGTAATTTATATTCTACTTGATCAAAAACTAACCAGGCGAGACATTTAATTCTGGGAAATTCTTGTTAGATTCAAATCTATATAAATCTAATCATATTAGTAAGAAAAAAAATCTCAACTAGATGTACTATACAATTATTCCGCTGTACTTGGTAATTGGTTAACATCAGAAAAGACATAATTCAAGAAAAAGATGATTGGTAAGATTGATATGCTCATTAAGTATCATTTTATGTCAGTAGACTTCAGTGATCCAACATGATTTGTCCCCCACCGGTAATAGCAGTACTATTAGTATTTAGGTTATGAAGTTATAAGTATTTTGGTTAAAATTTTTCTTTTAACTTAACGAGCAGATTATCTAATCCTGTCTTCAAATACAATTTACTCCTTGTACTTTTATTATGTTTTTTCAAATTTATACATTGTCTTTTACATGTATTTGTAGAGTAAAAGTTTATTAGGAAAAGTAATAGACACCTTCGTTGATAAGATAGATAACATGGCACAACCTGAGAAACGTAAACTTGTCGCATTAGCTGTGACTTCACTTTTATCTGTTAATGTCAGGTAAGTTGTGGCAATCACTGTAAGCTAACTTTATATAAGTTAATGGAAGAGTAAAGTTTTTTTTTTCACTTTCCTCTAATGACAACCATATATGGTTTTGGTGATTTGTATTATGGTATATTGTTAATTGAGAAATTTTCAGGTTTGGTAATTTTCACATGTACTGTTATCTGAAAATACTCATGTACTTTTATTTTTACTTCATCATAAAATTGGTCAGTGCAAAAACAAGTGAATAAAATAAAATAAAAAATTCAGAACAGTTTTATTTTCCTTATCTTTTACTCTCATGAATTTACACAAAAATAAAATGAACATGAAAATTTACCAATTTACAATGAATAACCTGTAGTTTTATGGGTATTACATGTAAATAACTCTGTACATTGTAGCTGGTTTGTGATTAAATAAATGAATTTTTCAATTCACAGTAGTTTTCATTGAAATACATATACAATGTACGTGTATTTTTCATTTTATAGCACTGTAATGGATAAATTTGCTGCAATAATTAATATATGTGTAGAAGTTCTACATGATGTAACCAGGATTCCCGTGGATGAAGACACAGTCCTACAAATGGAGTAAGTTAAATGTTAAAGAAAAATCTTTGTTGAGGATCATTGTCAAGCTTTGAAAAGAACAAAAAACTGACAAACAAACCAAGAAATCTATAAAGTTTATTATAAAAATACATCTATTCAATCTATAGTATACATGTATGTGCTTACACAGTTACCCTTATGCAACATGCACAATTACCTGTACAAGACTGATGTATATGTCAACTACTGTAGGTGACAAAAAATTGTTGGTGACACAGTAAAGAAAATGGCGAGAAAATTTTACAACTGAGATTTCATTGGCGACAAAAAATTTCAACCCAGAGCAAACTCTGAGTTTATCATAAGTTCACATTAGTCAACACTTTAACAGAATCCAAATACATGTATATTAGAAGATACTGAGAGCAGTTAATATCAGCTTGTTTGAAAGATTTTTCTTATGCATATGGGGCATTGGTGGCCGAGTGTTCTAAAGCGCGCGCTTACTGATCACAGTGCCTCTCACCGCCTGGGTACACTCCACTCTTCTTATGCATATAGATACAGATATATGTTTTAAAAGTAAATAATATTTCACCTTTTAAGTTATGTACATTTATTTTCAAACTACATGTATATATTTTATTTCAGAGGTTTAAAATAAATATGATACATGCATTTATCATGATTAACTATATTATATAAAACTAAAAATTAACTTCATGAACTAAAGTTTTTTCTGTTACATTCACTCTACAATAGCATTGGTAGATATTTGCCATTTATATTATAACAATGTAGCATAAAAAATAACATATTATGTATAATTGGGTGAGAAGAGGAGTAATAGTGTTTTATCCTGCAGTCAAGGTTAACATCACCCATATCAGGGTGATCATTTCTGATGTAGTAAAGCAAACAAGAGAGCCTGGAAAAACTTTCTCACTCTAGGATCTGTCTGAGTGGAATTTGAACCTAGGAAGTGAGAGGTACTGTGAAGCATAAGTTCACTATTTAGACCACTTCAACATTGAAGCTCCCTCATATCCTGATGTGTTGGTTCTAAAATTTCTTTTTTTATAGTTCACTTGTGATATCAGACCAAGATGATAATTATGGTGATGATAATTGTGAAGAAGAAACAGAACATGATAAAAGAAAAAGACTGGTTTGTACCTTTAAATTATAAATTATATTATTAAAGATCAAGGCTTAATAAATCATAACTTAGAAGTGTTCACTTGTAACTTTCATTGTAGTGTGACAGATAACCAAAATACTAGAACATGTTTTTCGTGATTTTTCGCTCATATGTTCAGATAACAGAAGTTGTACATGTTATACCTGTGCATAAGCCCATAACTATCCGGCACCAAGTTTTTATCTTGGACAACATGTGCAGAGAATAAAAAATGTCTTTCTTGTGATTGGTTTTGTTTATTGTTTTCCTTCTATTATTCCCTATCATCCACTCTTTACTTGAAATTAGTTTTTGTTTGTTCTCATTGCAATGTATGTAGTGGCATTTGCTGCCCAATTATACATGTATATCAGTAATACTATTGATTATGTTGTTAAAAGGAATGGATTGATATTAATGGATTTTTTTTTGTATACTTTAGTTACTAAGAAAGGACCCAGTACATACAATTCCTTTAAAAGACTTTTTGATATCTCAGCTATCAGCATGTCAACAGTTACATGGACAAGTCACATTTAACAGACTAATGGAACAAGTCGACACTGAGATCACACAACAACTGCATGAGTTTGCTACATCATTTTGATATCAGTATAAGCTTCTATAATTAATACAACATCATGTTAACAGAAGTCATACAGCAAATTGATCAACTGATGGAACAACGTCTGCATGAATTTGCAACATCGTTTGTTATCGTCTGTCAAGTGTTTGGTGTAGTAAAACATAACCACAGAAGTCATCCAGAAAATTACTACGAGAAGCTCTATAATTACACTAGAAATGAAATGATTCACTCCATCATTTATATCTATATCTAGTGTATAATAGTGTAGAAAAAATTGCTATGTGAGGTAAATCAACATTTTTCATCCAACAACTAGTGTTTAATTGCACAAAATACCCACATATGTCATCCAGCAAATTTTGAGTACAAAATTATTAGTTTAATGCATATAGTGGATCTTTTTATCAATCCATGTGATGGCTTTAGCACATATTTTGGATCATAAATGTCATTCTACATGAAAGGTTTAGTGAAAATGGTGGATGGTAAATATCATTCCACATGATTGACTCTGAGCATTAAATGGATAGTGAATGTCAGTCCATATGACAGTTTAAGTACATATGGTGAAAAATCTTACAAGATGGATTCAGTACATACATATATGGTATACTATGAATATCATATTATCTTGACGGACTAAATGCATAGGGTGGATTCTGAATATCATTCCACATGGTGGATTAAGTAAAGTGATGGATCATGAATGCCATTCCATATACATGTATCTTACAACAAGATGGATTCAGTACATACATGAATGGTATACTGTGAATATCATATTATCTTGATGGACTAAATGCATAGGGTGGATTGTGAATATCATTCCACATGGTGGATTAAGTAAAGCGATGGATCATGAATGCCATTCCATATATCTTACAAGATGGACTCAGTACACACTGTGAATATGTTATCTTAATGGACTAAATGCATAGGGTGGATTGTGAATATCATTCCACATTGTGTCGTTCCACATGGTGGATTAAGTAAAGTGATGGATCATGAATGCCATTCCATATGACAGAGTTAGTATGGTGGAAAATTTCCAACTACAAGATGGATTCAGTAGATATGATATACTGTAAATATCATATTTACTAGATTGTGTTGGTGGTTTTAGTGTAATATCATTCCGCATGGAAAATCCAGCAAAGTGACAGTTATTATTTTTAATTGCACATGTTGGATTTTGAACATCATTCCATCAAATGGATTCATTACATGTGATTGTCAATATCATTCTAATGATGAAGTAAATACATATGGTGAACTATGAATACCATAAAGTAGGTTATTTTAATGGGTAAATTTTACTTAAAATGTTTGGATACATATTAAGCAGTTTTATTTTGGTGATTGAAGAATTTCATGGCTTTCAATTTTGATGAAATTTTAATTTTCTTTATTTTATAAAGTCCTGTTACACAGTATTATTTATTCCTGATTGACATTAAAATATTAGAATTTAAAGTAAATCAATTCTCATTATCCCCAAGTTATTTTGAAAGCTGCATTAAGTTTTCATAGGAAAAAAGTAAAATGATGCTGATCTACTAAATTATATTCCTAATGAACAATGTTACATTTGGTTCAACGATAAAAGCTAGAATAAATATAGAATAGCAGTAATTTCCCAGCAAAATGTAGACCCGTGGGATCTAATTTCAGAACATGGTTACGTCATCAAGAAACGGTCGTGTAAACACAACTTACAAAATGTGAAATACAAAAATTTTGACACAGAATTTCATTAAATTTGTCATTTGTAACTTTGTAAGAGATAAATAACACTATTGTGAATACATTTGGATATTAATGACTAATAATTAATGCATTTTATGTCAGGATTCCCCTTTGATTCATTCGAGTCATTCATCATTGTGTATGCTCGAAGTTAATAATAATCATCGTTAAATACTCAGTATGTGACCAACATGTTAGAGGATTAAATTTATTTACAGCTAATAAATGAAATTTTAGAAGATGAATCTTATGGATCTTGGTTTGAGTTATCTAAATCTATTTTTAAAAAATATATTTTGGAAAATCAAAAACAAAAAAACAAAAATCAGAAATTTAAAAACTTAATGCAGCTTTAAAACAAAATCTTTACCAGTTAAAGTTTGTTTAACTACATGTTATTTAACAAACTTGAAATCTACAGACAACATATGAAAACTGAAAACTACTTGCTCCTTTTCTGTCACAAAAATTACAAATTACATTCAGCGAGAAAAAAATTACTGACCAATATATTTATGATGTTAATTTGACTGCCCAAATACACCTAGTTTTGCACCACAGAAAAATAACTTGCTGAAACCCCAGTAGCTAATTTACATCAATCTAGCAGTCAATGCATACTTTTGTGTATCATACTTAATGATTACAGATTCCTATTTCATATCTCTGTTGTCAGTTTTTAACCAGGTTTTCGTAGAAAATACGACCACCTGGTTTTCACGGAGTTTCTGTGACTCTTGTTGGTGAAATAAACCTGTATAAATTCTTGGTAAACCTGAAATTAACAACAGCCAGCATTCTAAATTTTGGAAGGGTCCCAAATTAATTCAGGGGCATTATAATGAGGTTTGACTGTATATCAGTTTGAAGACATTAGTTATAAATCCAACCATTCATTGGTGACACAAAAGTTAACTAAATGTAAAGACAGTTAAGAATAAAAGTGAACTTACATTTTGTAATACACAAGTTGATTTCTCAATCTGTAGATGGTTACCTCTACTAATACGGAAACATATTTGAAAATATGTATGGAATTCACCAAAATTCATAATTATATATACCTGATTTTATGAAAACATTTTAAAAGTATATGCATGTATATAATTTTGTCTGAAACTAACGAAGGTAAATATAATCCATATGTATGAAGAGGATTTAAGATCAAATTAATTGTCACAAAATGTGATCTGCTTGAAAATTACATGCTAGGGTCAAACTCTGTTGAGTCTTTTCATATGACACAGGTAGTACACATTTTGTGCAGGTGTATATATGGAGCAAAATCTATTGTGATTGCTTGTAAGAGAACATTGTCTTTATTACCAGGATAGAGAAAGGCTCAATAGCAGGTTTTACTACATTATGATTACCAGTTTCATTCTTAATGTGCTAAATCTTATCACTTTTATTAGAAAAAAGCTCACCCTGTTACCCAATCTTTATCTTATTTAATCCAGAATTGGAGGAACTTTGTTGTTGCCAACGCTTGATGAAATGGACAGTAAGCAATGTTCTTGAAAAATTCTTGATCATGTCACCTATATTCAATAAAAGTATGGCATATTATATACTTAATATTTTCATGTATAAATCACTCTGATGTAAAAAACCCCTCTCCCCCATTTTTGACCTTAAATCTCAAAAAATAAAAATCTGAATCCACATTATAAAATTGACCCACATTTTCATTTTTTGCTGTCTAGAAGCTTTTACTTACTTTTACATTCATTCATTACCATTGGTATAATTGGAAACATTAATTGATATTATATGACTGTATACTTTATATACATATGAAAATCAATTTTTACTGAAATCCATGTAAATGCTGAACTGATTACTTACATGTAATGTAATATAGGAATTATAAACTGCCACCAATGGAGAACATTTGATTGTAAATTTTGAATCGGGAATGGTTTTTCTGTCATACTTTTAATTACTTTTGATATTGATTACAAATCCTGGTATATACATTGTTAATTAATTTCCATTTAGTGATGTACTAAATGTCATTTGCATGAAAAAATTAAAACACTAGTTTAACCGTGATTTGTTTCACAGAACAAGCATTCTTGATACAATCTGGCACCAAATGTTTCCAATTTAAACTCATTTATCACAGACTTTCTTGACAAATATTCCAGTCTAAGCATTTTTATACAATTAGGTACCAAATGTTTTCAACACTGTTTATCACAGCAAGCTCTCTTGACAGATACCTTGTATACCAGTGCTAGCATTTCCGACACAATATAAAAATCAAATGTTTTCAACTTAAACTTGCAGAGAAAGTATTTTCGATACAATTCAGCACAAAATGTTTTCAATTTAAATTTCTTCATCACTGACCAAGCTTTCTTGACAAATATTTAAATGCTAGAATTCTTGATGCAATTTTAAACCAGATGTTTTAAATTTAAACTTCTTTTCTGAACTAATCATTTCCATGCATGGGGTCAATTGATACACGATGTTTATAATGTGTAATGAAACTGGATTGATATAAAATTAATTTAAAAAGATATTCCAGTATACATGTACGTGTAATTAGGTGAGTTTACATGTATAATACACAATCTATATAAAAAAAAAGAATATATAAGGGTGTAAAATGTGTAAAGGAAGTCATGAAATATTTTTAATTCTGTTATTACAAGAATATTGCCTCAATAAATTATTAAAAATACACTAAAAACTTCTTTTTTTCATATGATACAAACCTTTGATATGAGTCATTGTGTTATAAGTTGGAGAAATTGGGTTTTATGCCCCATAGCCAAGCCAGAATTATTTATCATGGTAGGAAGAGGCTTGTAAGCTGTTTGAATCTTCTAAGTATTTACAGACCTAAAAGTTGCCATTATCTAATCCCTTCTTTTTATCTTGTCTTTATAGTTAAGAAGTCATATGGATTGTTAAACACTAGGCTGAAATTTTAGTTAGCACTACAACTTCAATGTTATTTACTACTGAGTATGGTGTTTTGTGCCCATCAAAAATTATTTCATTTATAAGTAGGTGTTCAGTTCTTAGATGTTGAAGGAAACCAGAGTATGCAGCAAAAACCACTGATCTTTGGCAAGTGAACTAAGATTTTTTTTTGCACTAGGATATGACTAAGTGGTGAGTAAGTTGATGTTTAAAGACACATCAGCAATTTTGAAGCAATTCCTGGCTAGGACTTGAACTTTGGACGTGAGAGGTGCTCTGATCCGTAAGTGCATAAGCTAGACCACTTGTCACCAAGGAACCAGTGCCCAGTGTACCACTTACAGATATTCCAGAACAGAGGTTGAGTATAGTGTTTTATGACACAGTCAAGACTCTTTCACTTATATCACGGCAGTCAGCTCTGGGATGTGAAGAAAACCAGAATGCCGAGAGATAACCACCAACCTTTAACAAACAAACTGGCAAACTTTATCACACTAGGATCTGCCCAAGTGGGATTCAGACCTTGGTAGTCAAAGGAACCATAAACACTCCAGTATAGGTTTTCAGTATTTATCCCAAGGCCCAATGGCCTTCACTCTTATTACAAAACCTGAGTCTGACTTGGCTAAGATCAAACCCTACCTCATAGTATGAGCATTCCATTCATTGAGCTATATAGGGTTCAATTGTACATCAAATATTTTGTTGTACAATAGCATCATATATTCCATGAATTGTAAAACATCAAATTTATAAGATTCTATATTCAGTGAAATAATGCCCTCTACAACAAGTTACACTCTAATTTCAATAAAAAGATTTCAATTCATACAGTATCCTGATTAGAAATAATAAATAACTGCTAAGATTTTATTGTTTTTATTTGAAATGATTTTTTTCTCCATCTTCAAATAGTCATTTATTTTCTACAAGACTTAACTAGACCTGTCATTTAAAAGAAAGGAAAAAATACTTATTGCAAAAACAAAATCTTTTCTCCAATTTAAACAAAATAAAATTTAAAATCAAATTATACACATAGGGTGAAATTTACACAGCTAAAACAACTATATGTACTAATATAAATGTTTGCTGTACCTTTTCTTGCAATTAGAAGGTAATTGGAGTTATGATATGCTTTTAATTAACAGATATAAAAGAGTGGAGTATAGTTATGGTGTTCTATGCACAGTCAAGTATGTTTCCTGTACGGAGACAGTTTTGAAATATAGAAGGAAATGAAAGGGCCTGGAGAAATCAACCTGAACTTGCCTAAAAAAATACAAACCAATTTAAACCAAGATGGTATGAGGCAACATGGTTTGTTCACATTAGTTTAACACCACTCAGTCTTTAAGTCCTCCATTTTTATTTTCACAATGATTATCTAGGTGACCAAAATCACAATTAGCAATTAAATTGAAATTCTAATGATTTAGGTCCTAAAGTTATGACAAGGTTTTGATAGTTATCTCAATTTTGTGTGCAAATAATCACAACAGCAACAATATAGAACTAGTTTAAATGCCTAATTTACGTCAACTACAAGGTACAAATGTGAGAAATCCAGATGGAATGCAAGGTTAACAATCATACCATATGATACTCCTCACATCTGTCTAGGACAATTACTTCCAATAACTTAGTTACTGTGAAATCATCAATTTTCGTGGTGGCCCAGTTGTAAACCAATTTAAACTTTTCAAAAGTGTAAAAGATTAAGTTTTCAAAAAATAAAATAAAATTTTTTTCCTTCCTACCTACCCACATGTGGATGGCATGGGTCGGGAAACAGCAAACAAAGAATTTTTTAAGTTAGGCCTAAGATGATGTTTTTACAACATACGGTTCACTTTGTTAACTTTGGTCATAACCACGAATTCTTCCCCCAACGAAACAATATTTTTTCTTAGAACCACGAAAACTGGACATCAAGAAAATTGATGATTTCACAGTAATGTTTTTCAGTAAAAAACATTGATTCAAAAATCTTAAGGAAAATGTTCCCAAAAGATTTCCAACCAAAAAGTAAGGAATATTGATCATGTGGTATGCTTGAAAATGTCATTGTGAAATATCATGCCTCCACTATCCAATTAAAAGAAATTAAAATAAAAGAGGTTTTGATAGAATAAATATATAACTAACTAAATGATCCTCATTGTTACAATATGGTTATATCATACAGTAAGGCCTCTTAAGTCAACACTACAGTGTTTTCCATACCATAACGTTTTATATCTTATAGATTAAAACAAAAACAAGTTCACAATTTACCATAAAACGTTTTAAACAAATTTATATAAATATAAAGTTTTTATAAAACTAAACAAAGATTACAAAACATTTAAACTGCCATTCTTCAGTCATTTACACTTACACCGACTTCAGACACATATACTCAAAATATAATATTAAAATTCTTGTTAAGAATAAAGATACAATGTTATAGTCTGACACAAAATAATTTTGATTGAAACCTTAAAATTTTATATCTTATTTACTAAATACATGTATAATATTTTTCATCATACTTTTCAAAAAGAAAATTGTTAGATACAAGTTGTTTTATACATGCAATATAAAATAAGAAAACCTAATTCTAGATTCATTAAAATGGTAAATCTACCTATTTTTGGACAATTTTTTTAAAGTGTGTCATTAAGATAAAAAAAAACCTATTAGACTTCTATGCCTAGTATACATTTCAATAACTTTTAACGGAGAAAAATTTGAATTCCGAAATCATTTAAATGTTCAGATCATACATAAATCTTTGCCGTGTGTGTGTGAGTGTGTGTGTGTGTGTGTGTGTGTGTGTGTGTGTGTGTGTGTGTTTGGTATATTTTACAAATGCAAAAATGTACAATTTTCCTTTTTCTGGTCCCCTGAAAATTGATATCAAAATTTAAAAAAGTGTGTGTGTGTGTGTGTGTGTGTGTGTGTGTGTGTGTGTCAAAATTCATACTTTTATGTAAAAGTTCAGTTGAAGATGTTTGGGTAACAGATAAAAGTTTTGGAATATGGAAATTGTTCCATGTAATAACTAAGCACTTGATTAAATGCAACCATGCTTTATGCTAAAATAAACATATAATGTTAATATACATGTATACCAACTTTAGTTAAACCTAACACTCGCAATGCCATGAATTCATAAGATTATCTCTTATATATGTATATGCCATTTAGAAATTAAAAATGTAACATTGTATAGTTAAAAATTCAATGACTTGCAAGTGCATAGCTCTGATTTTGATTTTAATCAACGAAAAAAGCAGCAATGAAGTTATCAAAGCTCTAATGCACTGTTATACACAGCAAGAGACTTCAACTTTCAATTGATAATATTCAAGTTGTTACAAATTAATGCAGTTAAAGGGCTGATAAAACATTTTTCATAACAATATAAGATGGACCCTTATATATTCTTATTTCTTATATAACACATACCAAATATAAACTTTTTTATTGTCTATTTTTATATTCTTATAATTGTGGATACACACGAAACTACAATTACTGCATGTAGCAAATGAAAATAAAATAATATTTTATATATCAAAGTGGCCATGGGTCATCTTTACAGCTGAGACATGTCATAAATGTATGTGATAAAATTCTATCATGAAACATGTTAATGACGTCATGAAATATGTTAATGACAATGTTACTTTATCTTGAGAAATGCAGTCAAATTATTACATGTACATACAATTATAACTTAAATATTAGTACATTTATTTTAAATGAGGTCAATATTCTAAATCTGTTTGAAAGTAAACCTTCTTTTTTCAAGCTGTGGAACAACCTTCTTCAATAAGGATATTGTTAAAAAGCGAAAACTGTTGAAAATTTTGTAAACAAACTGTGATAATAATCAAATACCGTTAAGTACATGTACATTCATGATTACACCATGATATATACATCATTTTGAAAATTAAAATAAATACATTACATTAACTTAAGTGTTTGAATGTAAAGAGGCCATTTTTAACTGAAATAGGGTTTTTTGCATGATACAAAATAAAATATATTTTATAAATTCATTTTTCAAAAACATATGATAAAATGAAAACACAGCCCTTACCCATACTTAAAACAACTTATAATAATGTTATTACTATATATGTAAGCAAACATATATACTCATTACCTTGACCTTTTAACCTCTGAACCAGATCAACTCTTTACCTTACTCTTTTTAATAAGTTTTTTTTGAAATTTTTTTCTCATGGTTCTGAAAGTCACTCTTTATTTCAAAACTACAAACATTAGAAAGCACTAACATATTTCTATCTAAAAATAGAACAAATAATAAACAACTAATAACAACAAAAGTAACCTTGAGTGTGACCTTTTATGTTTAACCGAAATAGTAATAACTAGATATCAAGCTTAGACACTGTTGAATTTGTTTAGAATATAGCAAAAGCACACACAAGCTAAACAGTTTAATGATAGGTAACAAATGTTTGTACATGTAGGTTTTTTTATTGCATTTCATTTCATGATTTCTTTTTATTTTTTTTCTAAATCATTCTAATTCAGAATTTACAGTAATTATTAATAGTGAAAGTTCACCGCATGCATGTTAGGTATGTCATTTGACAAGTGCGAATTCACCATTTCAAGTTACAACATCAATTGTTTTCATTTGTTAGATAACAATACTGAACCAATCATCTTTTTAATTTACTAAATTGCCAAGAACCTTTTTATACACCAGGGTTCAAAATCACAAGATATGTTGGTAGGACCTATGTCTATGTATGCAAGTCATTGGTAAACATTTCAAGGTCACACATATAGATCACAACTAAAGTAAGTCTAAAACAAAACAATTAAAAACAAAATTATAAAAATAAACATAAACAATGCATACATGGATACGAATTTATAGCAAAGGATTAATTACATATAAAAAATCTTCATTAAGTAATCAACTATTTTGTGAGCATTAAAAAATTATGTCACTTACATAACTCACATGAAACACAGCAGTATCAGTAATGGTTTGATAATTCACAGCGCTAAGGAAACAGATTAAGACTTTCTAGATTTCCAGGTCCTTGACTTAAATTAGAAATAATGACAAAGAAAAACTAATACAAACAAATAATGAATTTGTGTTATACATGCTATCTACCTGGTGTCAGAAACTAGGATTAAATTCTAACTGGCCTGAATCTCAAAATTAAGGGCATATAAGAGAATTTATGAAATATTACCAGCATGACAGCAACACAAAAAAATGCCTATTATCAAAAATTTGAATAAGATTTCAATGTAAAATATGATCTGCAGCATAATTTAACTAAATTAATAAGCACATTTATGCTGTTAAAATTTTTAAAACAAATTAAATGGTCTAAATTTTTAGTTACTTCTTCCATGAGGTAAATTCAATCAAAAAATACTACGATTTGCTTACCTCTATGCTTGTAAGAAAACATTTAGAAAAACATCTTTACCTTTCCTTTAATAAGTTTGCAAACAAATTACAATATACATATTATCATAAGATTTTTTATCTTAGATGAAGTGTACAATGCAATCATAACATAACATATACTGCTCAAATATTGCCAAAAAATGTCATATCAAATCAAAACTTGATATAACTCTCATACCCAAAAACATTCACATGTGTAGTATCCTCTAACCCTGTTCAAAAATCATACAATACCAATATTATCAAATTACCAAAAATACAATCTTATATGATTAATTACAAGTATTGAGATCATTAACTGTAAATGTCTCTATAAAAATGCTATAAACCATATCACATGAAAACTCATCAATTTTGCCACAAATTATCAAATACCTGTATATTCACAATAAAAGCAATACTTTGACAGCATACAGCTCAATTCTGATGAACTGGCTGACTAGACTCAACTCACATACTTGACTCAGCTATACTCACTAAAATTATAAAGTGAATATCTATTCATTCAGCAGTTGTTTTCAGCATTTTAATACAAGCATCCTAAAATAGCAGATTAGTCCCCCTTAAATGATCTGTATTGGTCTTGTCTCGCTGTCTGAAAGGCGTGAATTTGAAATTGCAGTACTTATTATAAAAACAATCACTAATTACAGTACTTATTACAAAAACAATCACTAATTGCAGTACTTATAACAAGAGCAATTACTAGTCCTAATTTTAAACCATGTTAAATCATGTAAAGTACAACAATATCTGTTCTCTGGTATCAAGTTGTTTGGAACCGCTTTAATATCCCGATACAAATTCAAAGATTTTTAAATTAGACTTACAGCCTCTGTTTACATGTAAACTATCAAGCTATTGTGTGTTGGTTTCATTTTGCCATACCAACACAAAACTTGTGTAATATTTATAATGCAGTAAAATTAAACAATTTCTAACAGGGCTATTCTCAAAATTACTTTTCTACTGACGATTGAAATGGATAAATTTAGGCACACTCTGATATCCGATGTTCCTGTATGATGGTTATTCTTTCTTAACCAGTACAACACAAACATTCATACTTTACAGACATTACAAGGAATATCAAATGGTTCATGAATGAATGAATAAATTTTACAGTATGCTTTGTATTACAATTAAGACATATTGAATTTCACCTAAAATTCCCAAAACATCAAGTATAAAACCAAAAATAAACAAGAATTCCACAGATTTAAATGTCTCAGTTTTGGATAGAGTAGAAAATACATTACATGTACTTTACATAAACTTTCACATTTTGGCATGCCGCCGCCACCACAGACACCGAAAAGTAATACCCGTCTTGCATTATGGCATTGCCAGGCTCAACAAAAACCCTCCTGAAAAAGTGTTATAGTTTTACAGTTATATCAATTAGATTTATATATTGTTCAGAAACTCTGATGTTAAATTCTTATCTAGTGTTATATATTTTCAAACAAAATAAAGACTGGACTTCAAGTACTTATTATCATAATTTTAAATGAAATTATACGAAAAATGATATGTTATTGCACATTGTAATTTATCTAATAAATGTGTGTACATTGTTTTTATAATGTAGCTGTAGCTAGCCTAACAGAAACTGCCTAAAACTGAAACTAGACCATCAATCAAAATTTGGTTTTTCCAAACAATAACATTAATAATCTAAAGTGGCACTACAGTCCCTGCAGAAAATCTCTCCTCTCATTTGATTGGTCCATAAAACTTCAATAAAAACCTGAAATGATGCTATTAACTGACACATTAGTGTAACAAAAAAAAAAAAAACCCACTAAATAGTAAATACCAAAAGCCATTAAAAAAGTATGTAAATCACAACTTATATCCTTCAAAAACATACAGGTAAACCACATTTGTCAAATCAGTTTTATTTATAAATTAAAATACTTAAGGAAATTTACAACTCCCTATAACCATATTTATATTACACCACTTGTTAATATGCACCAAAAACAAAAGATATAAAGTCAGTCAGTACACATATACTCCTTATTTTACTAAAACTTATTTCAATTCATGGATCAATTTAATAAATATACAGACACACGACATATAACAGTAATATATCCACTGAAAGTAACAATTCCACATTTACTGGAATCCAATGGAAACATTAACATAATTAAGTTCATATATTTGTATTTGGAAATAACAATTCTGTCATCTACTGGGAACAACAAATTCCACACAAATGCTAGGGGTATTGTGTGATAAGAGAGTAAATCCCATTCATGTTCAGTTAATATTATGCAAGTAAAAACAATAAATGTAGAAAACTTTCAGAAAAAAAAGTTTGATTACCAAAAAACCAAATCACACAAAGTTATACGAACAAGAATTCCACGGAAATAAATGTCTCCTGTTTAGTTTTTGATTGAGTAGAAAATACATTTCTTTAACATAAACTTTCACATTGTGACATGCCACCACTGCCCCCTACGACTACACCAGAAAAGTAACAACTAAGTCTTGCCATATGCATATGGCAGGCTCAACAAAAACACATTTGCAAAGATTTTGTTGTTGTTTTTTTAGCCACTTTTTAGCTACTTACTATTAGCTCCATTTTTAATTATCATATAAATAAATAAGTTATATCAGTCCAAAGAACAAACCAAAGTCACTGACCACAATGAGACAGAGACACAGTGTTTTTTAATGATCAACTTTTGTAATTATCTTCAGATGATTAATTTTTGTACTCAATCTCAAATGATCACCTTTTATACTAATCTAAAAATCAACAATAAACAATTAAGTCAACTCCTGTGATACTGTAATTGATTAACAAATTGGTTCTACAGAATAATTATGATATTGTAAATATTAATACATGTACCAGTATTATATATGTCAAAAACGATATAATTAAATAACAAAAATCATGACTCATATGAATATCTATAATTTTGGTCAGTGTGTATCATGAACTTGATGAACAGCATGACAAAATAGCACTTAATAAAAACACACACACACACACACACACACACACACACACACACACACACACATATATATATATATATATATATATATGGAATTGATTCTCTATCTTTCAAAATAGTTTTAATGACCACTTAACTAGATTAGCCTTAAATTTAATGATCTCCTGAGAATAATATGAAAGGTAAGCATTATATATCTGAAATATCTATCAGAAGAAAAATAATTTATACAAAAAAACATATGTTTTTTTCTTTTTCAATTTATGCAATGATTTTTCAAATATGAGGTTTAAAATTATCATTAATTCATGAACTATGATGTGACAATTAAAATCAAACCATCCATGTTACAGTAACATTATGAAGTCTGTAATAGGTGATTAGTGAGAACTTATACATGTATCAGTATAAAGAAGAGCAGAAATGTTTTGATGCATGGCAATACTAATTGTCTAAGATATAATCCATTTTATGGAAAACCAAAATAAATGTAATTCCATAATGATATCCAATGGATAAAATTTTTTCCAAAAAGGCATTAGGTTATGATGCGGTACACTGGTATATCCCACTATACCAGTTAAATTCTAAGTTTATGCATTTTAGTTTTGTACAGTTTGAAAAAATTCTTTTTATGTTTACATTTGATAAAATAATTTTTAGAAAAAAAATGTTACAAAGTTTTTCTTGATATTTACTAGTTTAAAATTACAGATTAAGCAGAGTTGGACTTTTTGGATATGCAATTATGTGGGTATTTTTCAATAGAATACATAGGAAATGGTTTTGGATTTCAAAATTCTATGCTTTTATCCGATATCAATATGCAATTAAGTGGGTTTGACTATATATATTGTATCTTTTAACATATTTCCTTAAAACAAATTATAACTATTTAGTCATTTAAAATAAAATAAACAATCCAACTTTAAACTACATTAGATATACCATACATGTAGTTTCAATGTCCAACCAACCAATCATAAAATCTCTAAATTAAATTCCATTTCAAAATTGAGCATGTTATCATATTCAATAGGGAAAATCACTCTCTGTTTCCGTCACATACATAGAGTAGAAATAATCTGTAAGGATTTCTGAACAACATGACAAACCAGTATTTAAACATATCATTATGAAAAAACATACAAGCATTTTTCAGTTACTCAAAATCATATTGATGTTGGGACATCTTTATATCAGTTCTATGACTGCTTTATTACTGAGAGGAAGATGATTTTACTCATTTATCTAAGACAATTAAACTCTAATCATTACCAGTCATTTAAAACAAAATAGACAGGTGCTTGTCACTATTCAGTACATGTACATGTATGTCTCTGGTTTGCCCGAAAATAGAATTGTTAAAACACATTAACATTTTCAAAAAATAAATTACATGTGTTGCTTAATGAAAAATGTGTCAAATTCTTAGGGGAATGGGATTTATTAAACAGCTATCCAAACAGAGTTTACTGGTAAGAGACCGATTGATATCTATAAATGTCTTTTGTACTTAAAAATAAAAAATTGATTAAGTTTACAAAATGTTCAATGTCATTTTTCAAGCATGAATTGGTCTGAAAACATCACATAAGTATATATGTGTAAAATATAATAAAAATCATTGCATTGATCCGATAAATTACATTCAAACATTTAAATATATAGTAAGTATCTCAGCATTAACGATAATAATTCCTATCACCAATTCTCCAGGTACAGGCAATTCATGATCTGATGACTAATAAGTGTGTTAATGCACAGGCAAGTACAAGTATATAAACCATTACAGTATGGCAAGTATTGCCTATGCATATTTGTCAAAACAAAAATTTAAGAAATCCTTCGTCAACTTTGTTAAAAATTTTGAAAATTAATGACAACTGGTTATCAATTTTTTTCTAACTTGATTTTTGATTATATATCATATACCTTATGTAGTCAGTTTCTGAGTTGGATACCTTTAGAATAAGAGTACAGTGCATCTCATAATATACATGTAAGCTAAGATTAGGATCGTTTGTGGCCTTAATGTTTCTAATTATGCAACAGACTGCTTTATACACTGCCATCAGATCAGGAATGACCTATATTACTATTATAAGATTTACATGGCCCATCCTGTTTTATGACGACGACATGAGCATACAGACTTTAATACCTCTTCTAACTTTTGTGATGGAAGTGTTCTCCATTCTGATTCCAGGTAATGGTCATTAAGCTTTGTCAGCTTTGGTGTTCCCTTGACCAATACATCATACAAACATGGTATACTCAAACGATCTGCACAAACAAGGGGACCATTCCATGGATGCCTTGCCATTCTAAAACGTGTTAAATTCGGCATGTCTAATGCTTCTAAATAGAAACCTCGACTCTGTGAAACATCTAAATATTCAACAGATTTTGATACCATAGAAAACAAAATGAGACCATGGCCACTTGGGGTCCAAACTTCCAACATAAATCGCTTAAGACTGGGTAAACCACTGAGAAGTTCATCTAATAATTCTTGTTTCAAAGATTGAAAGACAAAATACTTCTCAATGACCAGACTATGCAGATTTTTCAGTCTTGTTATACATTCCACACTCCTTGAAGACCAATCAAAAGGCAGAATCAAAGTTTTCAATTTTGGTGTAAGCTTGGTAAATTCGTCAAAGTAGTTTACGAAAAGGCGAGAACGATGCCTGTGTCTCCAAACCACCTCATCACAACGAGACCATTTTAGAGTTTCCAACCAAAAAGGTCGGCATGGTGTTTCTTTCCAATTGATATGGGCATATCTCAGATCATAGATTTTAAGATTTTCCAATAACTTCTGGATCATTGGCAAATAGCCATCTTCAAACTCACCAATATCAAATTTAAATTCTAGAGTTCTCAGAACAGGATTGATTTTGATTAAGAAATCTGTAAACCAGTGAACTCTATCTTTATAGCAGGCGTAGCATGTACTGTTGGGAGCATGTTCCGCTGAAGGTATACAAGTCATTGGAAAGTCCCATAAGGAGACACATCTCCAGAGTGTTGGCATGGATACCAAAACATTCCATTCACGACAAACTTCCAATGCAATGCCCTTTTGCACATTTGACAAATAAGAAAATATCTTCAACTTACAATCAGTAGGAAGATTCTGAAATGGGAAAACTTCACTAACTTGAAGCTGGGTAACGAGATCAATATTTTCCTTGCTGTAACTAATACCTGCACATTCAGATGTCCGAGATGAGATAGGCTGGGCTGGTGTGGACTTTGGTCGGGTTATCTTATCAAGATATTTTGAAGGCTTGTAAGTTTTAGCTATCTCATCATCAGACAGGTTTGAGAATAATGAGAAGCTTGTTTTTCTGTATCTCTGCAGTGGATGGTAGACAAAGTCCTCGTCATCTGTGTAATAGTAACGACCCTCTTTGTTATGTTTCTGTCCCCTCTGATGTTTCTTTTGCTTTGGTTTAACATGTTTCTTTTTGACGGTAGTTCCATTCTTCCCTGTATCCATACAGCCAAACAGAGAAATAATGCCTGTAAAAATGTGTAATAACATAAAGGTTATTACCAACAGTGTTAGTATATGTCACTAAAAAGCAACCAATAGCATTCAATATTATATACATTACACATTTACTGCTTCCCACGAACATCTACATAGTCTGAAGCCAACCTCTTTCATAACTTGGGGGGCCTGGTGGCTGGGTGATCTAAAGTATGCATTTATGTATTACAGTGCCTCTCACTGCCTAGGTTTGAATTCCACTCAGGCAGATCCTAGTGAAATAAATTTTTGTCATCCCAGAACTGACTCTCTCAATATAACTGAAAGAATCTCCACTTGTGCATAAAACATTATTAATCAAATCCCTTTGGAAGGAAAGGATACATTTATAAGTAACCAAGCTGTAACCTACAATTTAAATTAACCAATCAAATAATGTAGAGTCGGAGTAGAAAGCATATTCTGTCAATACAAAATCTGACTAAAATGTATAACTTAATACCTTCTAAATGTCTGATTGGCTGAACCGTTCATCCGCCGGCCACTCCACATCAAACACCTAAAAATAGCAAAAATTTCATTTTAATAAAGTATGTAAACAATAATTATTTTTATCTCAATATACCATTAATTGTGAAATAAATACTTTGAAATATTGGAAAATTAAAATGCATTTATAAGTTATGGTAGTTAACTTGTCTATCATACAACAACTTTAACTTTAAGATCTCACAATTTCACAAGAAATAACAGTAAATAGATAATGTAATTTAATTCAGACATATGATGTGTTAATATATGTGTCTGTGTGTGTGTGTGTGTGTGTGTGTGTGTGTGTATTGTAATAGTTCAGAAAATCAGACAAATTTTCCTTAGCACGTCTTTTTAACATAAAAATGCAAAGGTTGTTATTTTCGCCAATCTCAAAATTGTTACTGATTAAATGCTTTTTATCATAAAACATCAAATTTTTTAAAGCTCTGAACCATCAAAATCTCTTAGTCACCACTGCTTTTTTCTCCAATTTTGAAACACAAAAATGATCTGAAATTTTTATGCATCCAGTTTTTTTCTGTGTCCTGTCCAATCTTTACACGTCAAAGATGCATAGACGCACCATATCAAGAGCCTTCTATACTGTTTGCTCTTCAAATGATTTAATTAGAAATTTGCAAAACTTACATTTTTTTACATGTACATCATCAATCAGGTTGCTAGAAAGTTATGATTGGTGTCGGAAATGACTATTTGCAGGTTTGTATAGGATTTAAAATCAAACTTTCAAGGCACTCACAAGTCTGATTTTTGTCAAAATCATCTGTGGTAAACTGGCTTTTAAATATAGATTAATAGCATCTTCACACAATGTACATCATCAATTAGGTTGCTAGAAAGTTATGATTGGTGTCGGAAATGACTATTTGCAGGTTTGTATAGGTAATTTTTTATGTATAAGTCATTGAAAATGGAAGACTTAAAAGAACTACTATCAGTTCAAAGTTGGTGACTTTCCTACAGTTCAACTTTTAATTACAGTTTGAAGTGAAATGAGGTGGCACCCCTACCTACACAAGTTGGTATCAGAATATCCAAGCTTATCGGTATTGAAATTGATTGGACCCTACACACAGTGCTAGGCATAAAGTGTGTTAAGAATCTGGGAAAATTCTGACTAGTTACAATTCAACTGCATCAAGATTTTTGTAAAAGAGAAATAAGCAGAAGATATTAGTGATGTAGCAATGGGCCTATAACACTATCGAGTTGTCGCCCCCTGATCCGCTAGAGGGCTAGTACTTCCGGGGAGTTCACAGTTGTAAACAAATAGTTGCTACTATTATGTATCTATTAAATGCCCGGTGTATTAGTTTAAATGCATCGATTCTTTTAAGTAAAAAGTTATACATAGACTTGACTGTTGTTTTAAATACATCTTTTAATTAAAATTAATTATCTTTAGTTGTCATTGAAATTTTACAGTGTTAAATATCAATTTTATACGATTTGACGGTGCGAATGTTAACCTTATCTGGATACGTGCTCAGTTAATGGGGAGGGTTAGCCCATAGAATTTATCCGTAATATAATGGGTAAAAAATCATCATATGTTGCAATTTTTATTGTAAATAGTGAATTTATACTTAGTAATCGGTCTCATACACGTGTAACCTGGATATAAGTAATATATGGTTGACTTGGATTTAGTCCTGAAATCATGACTCTTATCAGCTTTGCTATATTGATATGTGCTGTAACGGTACAGGGAGATACAATATTTAATATTAAACATGAAAACAGTTAAAAATTGTAAATTTAAAAAAAAAAATTTGTGTCCTATTTATTAACACGATCCACAGTATTTATTTACCAATAAAGGGAAATATTACTTAATTCAATAAAATTAAAAAGTAAAGACTATACATACAATTAATTTTTGTATTATGATTTGTTTATTTATCTTTCGTTTTATTATTATTGTTATTATTATTTTTATCATTATTATTATTATAAATGTATGTAAACCCTTGTCAGCACGAGCGATATGTCTAACACGACATGCAATAATTATTATAATCACAGTTTTTGAAAACATAACGACTGGTATTCAAAACAAAGTGAAAACGTTTCAACTAAAACAAACAGAAGCAAACAAATTATAAACAAGCCAATTTATTACTATAGGCAAATGTTTTTGCTCTCTCTTGAGAGAGAGAGAGAGAGATTTAAAATGAAAGCTTATTTTCTGTGGGAAATATTCGAATATAGTGAATATAAGTGATAATAGAAAAAACGAAGTTCGAAGTAATTATGAGTGATAGAGAGAAAATGCTCATAGTAATTATGAGTGATAGAGAGAAAAGGGCACATAGTAATTAGAAATGATAGAGAGAAAAGACTCGTAGCGATTATGACTGATAGAGAGAAAAGGACCTGTAGTGATTATGAGTGATAGAGAGAAAACACAGTAATTATTAGTGATAGAGAGAAAAGACCTAGTAATTATGAGTGATAGAGAGAAAAGGGATTGTAGAGATTATGACTGACAGAAGAAAAAACGTAGTGATTATGAGTGATAGAGAGAAAAGGACTCGTATTGATTATGGCTGATAGAGAGAAAAGTTCTCGTAGTGATTATGACTGATACAAAGATAAATAATTAGTGGTTTTTAATTACTTTTGAATTTTTATATTAACAATATTTTAACATAGCTTGTGTAATAATAAAATTTGTTACAACAGGCTCTTAGTAACTGTGAAATGTGTTCAGATTATCTCAAATTGAATACCAACTATGGTTGTTTACTGTAAACAATTTCCTTCCATCAAATATACAAGTGTCAAAAAATTTCAAGGTATTTTGGGAAAATAAAAACCTTTGATGTATGGAAGTCGGGATAAGTGTGTATATTAGACCATGTCAAGGTGTGGATATACACAGGTATCATCAAATACCTGTGTATATTCACCCGTCGATATACATGTTAATTAAAGATTAATGGTTGTATCCTTCTCCCAGAGACAATCTTGTATACATGAAAAGTTTTAAGCATGCAATATATGTTTAATTCCATAGGTCAAGACCTCCCCTATTACCTGATCAAGTGTCAAAATTAAGTCAACACAGACATCAACTCCGATTACAAAAAATCGTTTTTTTTTTACACTGTTTGATTTAAATGACAAGTAGATAAAATAAAAATAAAATACTTTTAATAACAAAAAAAACTTCAAAGTTCATATATATGACCATTTTACATAAAACAATCGATGTATTTTAACTGAAACACCAGACTTTTAAAAGATAAAAGAGAGTAGCAACCAAGTTGTTTACAACCGTGAACTCTCCGGAAGTAGTATCCCTCTAGCGGATCAGGGGCCGTAACTCGATAGTGTTATCGGCCCATTATTGCCGATGATAGATTGTGGGTCGTTGCCAGGGCAGTGATCCTAATAATCGATCACAAGATAAATAATCAATCATCGTCAACATCTAGGATTAGTTTCGGATTATAGTCACATCCATTGCCTTTCCAGATCTTGCCACTAAAAACAACAATGGTGGATGGTGATTGGATAGTTCATCCGTATCCAGACACTTTTTACACCAGTAAGTTGCTTTGGCTACTGTTTTTCTGTCAGGGGAAGGAGCTGTCTGGCCTTTAACTTACAATCACTAAGCAAGAACACTTGGCTTTAACAATGTAAGTATTTATATTCAGCTTTATTTGTAACTGAATACTGATGTACAATTACAAAGAAGCAATTCTAATTATTAATTGATTAATTAATCGATTATGCCTCTCCCATTATCCATTAATTAATTTTTGTCCGATTGGAAATCACTAGTAGATATAAACCACAATTCAAACTCCCTGGCTGTGATCCCAACCTGCTTTATGGGTTTGGTTAATAAAGGACTGTAAATACAAGCAGTTGTATCTTCTTTTACTTCAACAATGTTTAAATTTGACATCATCTACTACTTAAATGATGTAATTGCATTGTTCGTTTCAAAATATAGAGTATTTGAAAGAAATATGGTGGTTTTAGACAAAGGGTAGGTTTATGATTATGAAGTATGTCACTGACAGGTGCCCGACTCAAAAATCATAAACAATCAATAGTTCGACTTGCGGCAAAAACACGGGTTTTTTTGGTTTTTTTTTTTTACAAATTTTGATAGTTTTTTTCGTGTCAAATTGTGTATAAATAGACCTTTCTTATTAACAAACTATTAATTTGTGACTGACAGACTGCAAACCAAACCAGTTACCTAAGTATGTAGTACACCGGCCCGTTTCTGTTGAGTTGGGGAATTCAGCGGAAGTGGTTTTTCACTGGCTGACGATTTTTATTTCACAATCGGTTGTTTACGTTAAACGTAAAAAAAAGATAAAAATAAAATAAAAAGGAATTATTTAATTTTAACTATTGTGCATTTGTTTATGATGAAATTTTTAAAAAGTGATAGGAATTTATTTTTCGTTAAAAAAGAGCATAAACTACACAATTAAAAAGCCTATCCGTCTATAATTTACTCAATAAAAATGGACCCAATACTGGTCAAAAATATAAAATCGCCGGGGTGAAAAATTCTTGAAACACACTGCGCTATTTTCTCATTGTTTAATAATAATAATAATAATAATAATAATAATAATAATAATAATAATAATAATAATAATAATGATGATGATGATGATGATGATGATAATAATAATAATAACAATAACAATAAAGAAGATGGTGAGGATTATAATTAATTTTATTATTATTATTATTATTATTATTATTATTATTATTATTATTATTATTATTATTATTAAAATTAATTATAATCCTCAGCATCTTTATTGTTATTATTATTATTATTATTATTATTATTATTATTATTATTATTATTATTATTATTATTATTATTATTATTAATAATTATTATTATTATTATACATGTCTGTCACAGTGATAGCTGAACTAAGTCCTGACTGATTTTATTGATATGAATGTCATTACAATGCTTTTATGACTAGGGATAGTGTTATAGGTCCATGTTATCAGGTTATAACTATACATTAGATAAGATAAGATAAGATAAGATAAGTTTTATTTAGAGTCGGTTTATAATATAAATACAAACAACACAAGCTCTAGAGAGCTTTTGACCGACACATGCAAATACAAATAAACATACATCAGACATAAAACATACATCAGGCATAAAAAACATACAATTGGCATAAAACATACTTTGGACATAAAAAACATACAAAAGGCATAAGAACATACAGCAGACATTAAATTATACATCAGGCATAAAGCATAAAAATCACATAAGCATACATATAAAATATACAAATATACACATCAGGCATAAAACATACATGGCAACTAAAAACATGAGGTATTGATAGAATAAAATACTGAAACTTAGCACTAAAAGCAGATTGGCATGTTAAGCAAAGACACTAAAAGTAGTTAAGCAAAATAAGCAGAGGCATTTAAAACAATTAAGCATAATAAGTAAAGGCACTAAAAGCGAATAAAAACATAGTAAGCAAAATGCACTAAAGCAGGTTTATAAGCACAATAAAAGAAAAAACATATGGTAAAGCATATGGTAAAAAGACATACCAGACAATATCAGTCACTTTAATTAAAAAGAACATGCTATACAATTACAAATTTTGCCATTCCAAGACTGTAAAAGATTTTTAAATTGATTAAAATTTCCCTGTGATCTGATATGTTCTGGTAGGTCGTTCCAAAGATTTGCTGCACTGTACCTGAATGACTGTTTACCAAATTTTGTTGTTCTTACACGAGGTAAATCTACAATATTAGAATATCTGAAGCTGTAATTACTATTTTTAAACTGAACCAAATCATGAAGACAAAAAGGAGCTAATTTGTGTAGTATTTTAAATGTTTCGATTGCCATTGTTCTCATTCTTCTGATGTGAAGAGAGGGGAACATTGGCAATATTTAGAAGCTGTTCGTATGAGCTGTCATAGTCATTATAGATAAAACGAAGTGCACGCTCTTGAATTTTTTCGAGCTTTTTTGTATTGGTTTTAGAACAAAAATGCCAAGCCAAAGGGCAGAAATTGAAATTGGATAATATAAAAGTGTGAAAAATTGTTAGTTTGTTAAGCCGAGAGAGATATGATCCAATACGTTTAAGAACATTTAGCTGCTGTGACGCTTTACGACATAAGCTTCTTATATGACTATCAAAGTTTAACTGGTAATCAATATTTATGCCTAGAAGATTTACAATGTTATCACATGAGATGGTGGAGGATTCTATATTAAATATTGGATTTTTGTTTTGAGTTCTTTTTCCAACTGCCAGGGCCTGAAACTTGTCAGGGTTAGCCTGCATACAGTTTATCTTGAACCAATCTATTAAGACAAGACTTTCTTCTTCTAAAGTATCAATTAAAGCGTTATAATTAGAATGAGCAAAAGATAATGTATTGTCATCTGCGTAATACGGTTCCTTTTTTAATAAAGTAAAAAATATCGTTTATGAAAACATTAAATAGGAGGGGCCCCAGTATGGATCCTTGTGGTACACCCTTGCTTATATTTGCCCATTGGCTAACAATACCATCAATTTTGATTTGCTGTTTTCTATTCGAAAGGTAATTTTTTAGAAGGTTAACTGATGACTCAGATAAACCATATGATGACAATTTACAAAGTAATATTTCATGTGGAAGGCAATCAAAATCTTTAGATAAATCCATTAATATTGCTGCAACATAATAATTTTTGTCCAATGCTGTTTTCCAATCCTCTAGTAGTCGTAATAAGGTTGTTTGACACCCATGCCCTTTCCTAAATTATGAAAAAATTTTCAAAGTATTCAGATAATTGTTCGGAAAAAATCTTTTCAAACACTTTTGATAATACTGGTAGTATACTGACATGACGGTAGTTTTTTACCTCTAATGGGTCTAATCTTTTAAACAGAGGTGTCACTTAGGAAGTTGTATTTTCACCAAGTTGGAGATTTCGACACGACATTGTTCATTTCGTTATATATTTTTATTATCATGATGTTTATTTTACAGGCATCCTGAACAATTTTAAAACAGTATTGATATATATGCAATCAGCGATAAATGTCACCGACGCAATGTTTTATGTTAGCTACATGTTTTTGTTTTACCGATATCAGGTCTGTTTTTGCATGGTATATGTTGTGGAAGTATGGTTCATTGTTTACTTCCGCCTAAAGCACATGAAAGGTTTCGCGGGAAATTTTTTTCAGTAATTTGATGTTGATATTTTTAGGATAAAAGAGAAAAGAAAATGGGGAACGAATCAAGTCAAAATGTTGTTTACGGTGACAGTATCGAAAACGATATACAAGTGTCTTGGTCCAAGGTTCAATTTGAGAATCCTTTTCCAACTCGTGAGGGACAGTGTTGTTGTTCTCTTGGGAAACATCTTTATATTTTTGGTGGTGTCTTACACGGAGATGAACTTGTTGAATCTAATGAATTGTTAACATTTGATGTTGGTAAAAAATGTTTGTTTAAATCTTGACTCTACTCCAGACATTCCTATCATTGATCTCTCTCTCTCTCTCTCTCTCTCTCTCTCTCTCTCTCTCTCTCTCTGTGGGCGCGCGCGTTTGTGCATGCATATGGTCTATATATAGCAGTTTTAACAAAAGTGTCTGACACTGACCAAAAAATACAACAAAATTCATGTTTTTTTTTTCAATTGAAAGCTACACATATTAGTCTGCTTTATATCACATTTGTTAAATTCACTGATAATTAGTGTCTTGTAAACATGATCAGTTTATCAGGATACTTTACTATTGTGGTTTTTCTCCATTGTTAAACTTCAGTGACGTCATTTTCGCAGATGAGCCACATGATTTTATTTCACATGCATCTTAAACAATTTTAAACCAATTCAATTTAATTGGTAGATTCTTATCCCTGCCTGCCCCACCGAAAATGTGCCACCCCAAGTCATTTAATTTAGTTTCCCATCCCGGGCATATTCTAAGTCTGTTCTGAAGTTATGTCAAGTCTGTAGCGAATCAATGAAGGGTTTAAAGCACTCACATATAAAACATAAGTGCGAGGTTGAAATTGAAAGTAGCTTCATACATGTTACGGAAAGAGCATGGTTTTCTTAATTTTGCATCTTGCCAGTGGTCTGAAAAAATTATGCGCATGATATGAGGCAAATATAGCAGACACTCAACAGTTAATGGAGGTGTACAATAATTTGTCTTAAAGCTGCATTAAGTTTTTTATTAAATTTTTAAATTTTTTTTTTTTTAAATAACTTCTAATCACAATCCGTGAGATCCATTTCTAAAATTTCATTCCTATAAGCTGTAAATAAATGGAATCCTTTAACCCTTTTGGTCAATATGTGACAATGATTATTATTTGCTTGGAGCATATGCACAGATGTATTGAAAATCAAATGAATCGAAGGTGAAACCTGACGAATTGTATTAATTGTCCTTCATTAATATCCAAATTATTCGCAATGGTGTTACGCATCCCTTACAAAGTCAAAATGACAAATTTAATGAAATTCTGTGTTTAATTTTTTGTATTTCACTGTAAGTTGTGTTTAAATGACCCAGTATTTTTAAGCAGTAACCATGTTCTAAACTTAAACATGGGGAACATGTCGCTGGGAAATTATTGTTATTTCTGTATTTATTCAAGCTTTCATCGTTGAACCAAATGTAACATTGTTCAGTAGGAACATTATTAATTAGATCAGCATCATTTTAATTTTTTTTCTTAGGAAAACTTAATGCAGTTTTAACACAGTATAGATATTAAATTTTAATTGTGTTATGTCTTAAAAGTTTGACATTAAAATATTAGCCAATTTGAGTTGAGTGAATGATTGTGATTGTGAAACTGGGGCCGTGACAAATTGACTGACCTAAAGTTTCACACATATGATAGGATCATAGGCAGGTCTATGTGTAAGTAGGTCATGACATCCCTTCAGCAAAGGAATGTGATTGGAATGTTAAAATGATAACATCATTACTGTTATAATGACAGTGGTACATTATAATTATGCATGTTAAAAACAGTCACTATCTATCTAATGATGTCTTTGGTAACATAATGGTAATGAGTAATTTGTGTTTGTGTTATTTTAGATACCAGAACTTGGCAGAAACTTCTATGTAAAGGATCTGTTCCATCACCAAGATCTGCAGCAAGCCTGGTAGCCATTGGCACAAAATTGTACCTGTTTGGTGGGCTTAGTCATGAGTTTGGATGGTTTAATGATTTCTATAGTTTTGATACAGGTCAGTATGAATTGTAGTCAGATCAGGTCTTGGTATAGAAGTAATCTTACTCAACCTTGCGAAAGTGCAGGGGTTAAAAATTCCTTGAGTCTGAAGCCCAGACTGTTGTTATTTGGATAAATTTACTGCTTACTTGAAAGACTTTTAACTTTGTAAGATACAGCAATAAATTTATCACACCAGTTATCATTTAAAAATTGTTTAATTACAGGGCTTTGATTATTCACTTGTCCACTCGTCCTGACGAGTGAAATGTGTACTTGGACAAGTGATATTGTTACTACCACTCATCACAGTGCCTAGTTAAATTTATCAGACATATACATCAAGGGGCTTGTTGCAATTAATAAACAACAGATAATATAGTTTTTGTCGGGAAAATCTTGTATAAGGAGGTCAATTGTAACAAGCCCCTTTCTAGACATCGGCCATTCTGTTACAATCATCAATCAACGAAATCATTTAAATGTTTGCATCACATGCACAAATCTATTCTTTCGCATTTGGAATTACTTAGTGTAACATAAAATCCAACTAATGTTCTGAGTGTTTATATACTTGTCTGTCCATTAAGTATGTCAAATAAAAGTAAACCAACTGTTTTGTATGACTTTCTAAAGACAAACAAGGATGAAACAGCTTAAAAAGAAGTTTTTGACAAAGACACTGATAAGACAAACCAGTTGCAGGTGGAAGCATTTCTAAACCTGCCACTTCAAAAAGAAAGTTACTGGTTACTGAAAGTTGAAAATTCGAAGTTCGTGAAAAGCCTAAGAAGTCAGAAAACATTATTTATTGGTAAAAGCTCTGGCGGTACTTAAGAGAAGAAAGTCTCGTTTTTCATGTAGTGACTGTGCCAAGTTAAATTTCCAAGTGACGGATGGTTTTCTTCTTTAACTAGGCACTGTGCTGAGTGGTATTTAAAATTCTATCTAAGGCCTGAATTAGTGATTATAAATCAATTTACCTTTCCTAGTTTTTTATTAAGAGATGGACTTTATAATCAAGTGACCTTTACTTAGAGATGTCCTTTATAATTGGATGACCTTATAAACAGGTTACCTTTAGGCAGAGATGTCCTTTATGTATGATAAGGAGACCTTTTTTTTTAGAGATGTCCTTTATAATCAGGCGAGCTTTTTACAGATGTGTACTTTACAATTTATTGATCTTTACATAGAGATGACCCTTAATGGCTTTATTATCTGATAGCTTTATAATCAGATGGAGGGAGCAGTTGTCTGTTTACAAGTTGGTTTCCATGCATTTAAAGACACACCATTTGTCTGATTGATATCAAACTTGGTCATCTTATTCCCTGTGGTGAATCATTGGATGGGATTGCAAATCAGGTCAAAGGTGAAGGTCGCAGTTGCTATAGATGAAAATTTTGTTCCCATGCATTTAAAGACACATAGCTTGTACATTTGATCTCTTAACTTTTTCAACTTATTTGCTATAACAAAACATTGCAGGGGTTGCAAACCAGGTCACTATGTCAAAGGTCGTAGATACTATAAATAGAAATTTGATATCTATGCATGTAAAGACACCATTTATCAGATTGATCTCAAAATTGGTCAATCTATTCCTTTTGATAAAACATTATATGGGTAACAAACCAATGGAATGGTTATATAAGGAAGTTATAAACAAAATGTGAAACCTGACAAATTGTATTAATTGTCCGTCATTAATATCTAAATTTATTTGCAATGGTGTTGCGCATCCCTTACAAAGTCAAAAATGACAAATTTAATGAAATTCTATGTATAATTTATTGTATTTCCCTGTTTTGTAAGTTGTGTTTAAATGACCCGGTTTTTATGACGTAACTATGTTCTAAAATTAGATCACACAGGCTTCATCTCACTGAGAAATAACTGTAATTTCTATATTTTTTCAAGCTTTTATTGTTGAACCAAATGTAACATTGTTCATTAGGAACATTATTAATTAGATCAGCAACGTTTTAATTTTTTTCATAGGAAAACTTAATGTATCTTTAATGGCTAATTTGATAAACAAAATGATTATTTGTTTATAGATCACTGTCTGGGTCACAGTACTTCAAAGAAAGTACAGAATTCAAAGAAAATGGAATAACTTCGAATAAAGTTTGGTATACTGTGCTTGAGTCCAATCATAACAAAAATTGCTATGTGTATCCCTGATTACTATAGAATAAGAATAGGCAGCGTTAAATTGTAGCGTTTGAGTTTTACTTCGTTACAAAACCAGGCAAGTGGCATGAAACATCCCTAAGGACTTTAGTGAAAACAATCCCATTTTTGACATACAAAATCTCCAAAGTGGCAACATTTTTTAAAAATACATTTGTATTTTACATTCTGCATAGAGATTTTTAAATATGGCTAAGCTCAAGTAAATGAAATAGGTGTATATAAATCTATAAAAATGGATGTTAGAAAATCTTTATTGCAGCAACTAAAACATGGGAAGTCATTCAGTCTGATAGCCAGTGTCCAAGCCCTCGGGACAAACTACAAGCAACAGTAATTGGTGACAAGATCTTTTATTTTGGTGGATTTGGACCTAAGGCTGGTGCTCTAGGAGATGACGAAGAGGTACTGTTATATTCCATTACATGAATGGGTTTGGTATAGGGATGTATAGTATTACCCATCTATAAAATTCAAGAATGCACAGAATACATATATATCGTTATATATAATATATATATATGTATATCAAAAAATTAATGGGTGAGGTGAGGCACATTTCATTGCATTAATTTCTTGTCACATTTATTTTCCGATTTCCATATGTTCATTGTAAATGATTATCTCCCTTCAACAAGAAGTTGTTATTGTATATATATATATATATAAAACAAATACCAGTTGAATTTAGATGTGCCAGATGTGCACATTTAGGAAATGTATCTGATTAATTAGAGCACCTCATTTAGCGGTAATTTTGTCTGTTTCATTCTTACTGGGAATTAGTGATATAAGTAGAATTGTGACTGATACTTAACAATTAAACTGTTTTTAAAATGATGTTCATTGTCATATTTATTTTGTAGTTTATGATTATGCCATGTATTTTCACTTCTGATATTTTGTATCTTTTTAAGTGGGAAGATGATGAGGATGACGAGGATGATGAAGTTCCAAATGATCAGGAAGGGGCAGAGTTTGGTTGGTTTAATGATTTATTTGTCTTTGACACATGTGAGTTTTTAACTTTAAAACTAATGCTAATTTTATTGCAATGACTGCAAGTGTTCATCTGTATACATGTATGTTAACTTTTATTTTCTCAATTAATCTGGCTAGTTTGAACTGAGGTGTGATATTGATCCAAATCTGAAAATGTTCAAACTAAAGTTTGTATTATGTAACACAGACCAACATACAAGATGACTGCCATTTATGAGTTTTTATATCCTTGCTTTTGGAACAAAGCGGACAGTATTTATGTTATCATTCTGTATGTCTGACAGTCTGTAAACATTTTGCTTGTGCACCTCAATTAGTCCCTACAATTTTGAACTGAATGTAATAAAATTTGGTATTTGAGTTTGTTATTACCTGAGAGTGTGCATATTTTAAAAAAAGTGATGCTGCTTAAATATTTAATAGAATTATGCCCCTTTTACACTTAGATTTGTTTTACACAATATAAGAACCTTGTGACCTCAACTAGTCCTGTAGTTTTGATGGATTTAAATGAAATTTGGCATGTTTGTTTGTATTGACCTGAAGGTTTGCACATTATGAAATGGTAATGCTGCTACAATAATAATGGAGTTATGCCCCTTTTACACTAAGACCTCTTTTTACACAATATAGGAACCTTTACTAGTCTTACAGTTTTGAATTGATTTTTATTTTTTTTTTATTTTTGTGTGTGTGTGTGTGTGTGTGTGTGTGTGTGTGTGTGTGTGTGTGTTTCGAATGTCCTGAAGGTGTGTGTGTTTTATAAAATTGTGATGCTGCTTGAATGTTTATTGGAGTTATCCCCCTTAAATTCTTAGATTTAACTCAATAACTTCATTTCCGTTATTATTCAAAGTACTTGTTGCAGATCACCAATTGAATGAACTACAATATCCCATTAGGTGGCATATTATGGACTGCTTGGTGTTACTCTTAAGTTTCTTGATGAAACTTGAATAACACAAGGTAATTTTGACATTTTCTTACACTATATTTAAAGTGTTTAGGTTAAACATATATCTGTATATGTTCTTAAAACATACCTGATATGTGTAGTTGTTTAAATTTGCTTTGTTTTAGCAACAAATAAATGGAGCCAGCCAATACAGATGAATTTAGGAGTCCCTACTGCTCGTGCTGCACATGCTATGTGTAGTATAGGTAAAAATATAGTTATATTTGGAGGCAGAGATACAGAGGCAAGAAGGAATGATCTTCACATATTTAATACAGGTATCATGATCTACTCTCAAATTTACAATTACTCATCCAGTAGATTAATTGATAACATAATGATATTTAGTCACATATTGAAACATAGCCATGTTCAGATAGGAGAATGTGACAGTAAACAAATTCACCAAACTCTCTGAATACCAAAATTGGACAGCTATTTTTCTTATGATGAAGGCTTTCATTGAACATCACCAAGCAGTTGAAATTCAATATATCAGCAAATGTGTGGTAAACATATCTACAACTTTTCAATTTTTTAAGCCTTATATTAAATGGTTATTTAATTTATAAACTTAAGTTGTACTTGAGTATGAAAAATAAGACCCAGTAAATGTCTCTTATTTCCACAATGTTAAAATCATAGAAACCAGAAAATGGGACACAGAGATGAAAGCTAAAGGAAGACAACCTGGTCCACGTTCATTTCACACTGCTACAGCTGTTGGGAATAGAGTAGTTGTAATGGGTGGCAGAGCTGAAGATAATAAACATTATGCAGATTTACATATATTTGATTCAGGTATACACTTTACATATTATTTCCTCCTTCACAAGGGTAAGTTGCCAAATGATTTGGTCAGAATTATTGGACCCCCTGTGATTGATCATAATTATCACACCAACTTTGATTGGTCATAATTATCACACAGTGATTGGTTGGAATTATCACAATATGTCAGCATTAGGCATTAGACATTGAGCACCATAAGTTTTACAGGTACATGTGCTCTCATTGCAGTATGTTTTATTCCATTCGATTAATTTGATTGCATACTGGTATATATGTTAGAAATTTTTTTCCTTACTAAAGGCTTCAACTGTTTAGATATTGACTTGCGCCACTGTTTCAATATGTCGCCAATCCTACAGATCACAAACATGCACATAAACTTTAATTTGAGATTTATCATTGAGAGATAAATGAAATGCTGAGTCACTATGACAAGATGGATGTTAATGTAATCAGTATTTAATCAATTTCCTAATCCTTGGATATTGATGATTGTACAATGTTCAATATGTTTTTTATTATTGTTTTCATTACAGAAACCTGTGAGTGGTTACAACCTAAAGTTACTGGTGATCTGCCTACTGGGCGTGGTCAGCATTCTGTAGAGGTAGTTAGTGATACTTTAGTATTGTATGGTGGTACATCAGATTTCAATGCAGACATAATGCAGTGTCAGACGTTTCACAAAGATACATATTTACTAAATACAGGTAATAGAAGAAAAATAGTTTTATTTAGGAGTGGAGTAGAGTAATGGTGTTTTATGCCCAAGTCAAGATTTTTCGAAATGGCAAGTTCTGAAATAGTGGAGAAAATTGGAGTGCCCAGGGAAAACAAGCCACAGTTGGTGTACTGGCAAACATTCTCTGTCTAGGATCTGCCCAGAGCAAGATTCTAACCAAGGCAGTGAAAGACACTTTAAAAAAAAAAAAGAATTTTGCCTCATCAGGCTAGTGTTAAAAAACCCTGTAAAAATATATCCTCATCAGGCTAGTGTTAAAAAACCCTGTAAAAATATATCCTCATCAGCCGGATAGTGTAATAAAAACCTGTAAAAATATATCCTCATCAGGCTAGTGTAATTAAAACCCTGTAAATTAAATATAGTCTTATCAGGATAATACTTTTTTGACATTGTTCAATACATCATCATTTCTAACAAAAATCCTTGTACTTACCGTACATCTTCTTCCTACAAGGCAAGAACCATTCCAAATTTGGAAATATTGAAAACTTGTGCTAAGAACAGGGGCAATAGGAATTTAAAGTAGCATCATTATTGGAAAAGGACCTTTAAAGCCTGATACCCCATTTTGTGTTTTATCCAGCACAAAAAGAACATTACCTGTTTATAATTAATAATTGAAATGTTTATTCTGTTATTATCCATGTAATGTTGTTTATATGTATAATTTAATGTATGTTCTCTGTAGATATTTTGTTATGCATTGAGAGAAATAAAAAAAAATTTAAATTTGTCAGAAGCACATTTCATCAGTTATCACCTATAACTGCCTTGATATACATGCAGTGCTCTAGGATTTTTCCTTGGCACTAACTTTCCATGGGAAGGTCACAACAGAAAATCCACTTTTCCACAGAACAATTTCACTTTCCCCATATCTTGGCGAAAAAAATAGAGTTTGTAGGAAATGAAAAACCAAAATTCTGGTGGGGGTTCCGTTTGTTTTGATGATTTGAACCTGAATTTTTTTAAGGACATTTTCAATTTCCCAATTTTTCATAGTCTTTATGAGAAAAACAAGTAACTGATGTTCTGACAAACAAAAAAATTGTTACTTGATACAAAACTAAAGCCAAATATGAAACTACAGATACTATACTAGTTATCTCCCTATACAGGTAAAAAATGGAGATTCCGAGAACAGTGTTTCAATTTGAAAAAGTTATTATTTCAACTGATGATGTTGATTGGGAATGTTTACCAGTGGAAAATGTAAAAAAAAGAAACTGCATTTGATTATGGATTATATGCATTTTTTGCAATAAATTTCACTTTCCTATGGAGAAGAAAATCAAAATTTATAACTTTCCCATAACCAAAATTCACTTGGTCAGGGAGACGGGAAATGGGAATCTTAGAGCACTGTATACATATTAAAAAATTGATATATTTGCTCTGTTGCAAAAGTTTGTCTATTTTATACTTTCAGCTGATTTACTTAAAGGTAGTTCAACGAAGACTAATGGTGAAATAAAAACAGGGAGTGTTTGATAAAGACAATCAGATTTTATCTTTTTATAATCACACTACTTATACATGGCATCAGTTTTAGATGATGGCAGTGTTGATATTACAATTGAAAAAAAATGATAGACTTGTCTTTTGACTGATATAATTTGCAAACAAAAAGCAGGAAAAAATACATTTCTTAAGAACCCAGCTGTCTGTGACTTATAACTTTTAAAATCTCCTTCTTTTAAACAATGATTTACTTGACCAGAACTACAGATTTCTAATTCACAAATTCAGTTTATTTAAGATTTGCAATAAGCAACAATCTTTGACTAAACCTCCTTTATTCAGACAACTTTGTTTGGTCAGCTGTAAAATGGTAGTTGGAAACTCAAGATCAATAAGATTGTTAGCCCTGCATTTTCAAGAAATACATGTACTAACATATACATGTAGGAAGAGTATCAGACAGAATTTTATTGCAATTTTTATCATGTGATCATAAATTACTTTAATGGTGGATATGGTAGTCAAAAGTGGATAGATGTAAATTCATAATAACTTGGTAAATTTATTGAGGATTAAGTGGTAATGGTTTTCAACACCAGAATGAACAGTATTCAGGATGTGCCTTATTTTTAAACGGGTAAAATTGAAAAATTGGTGAAGTAATTGTTAAAAAAAGTTCAATGATGCAATTTTGTTACTTGATAGCATGTAAGCATATTTATGTTACAGAAACATATTTGCTGTGCATGCAGCTGTTAATGAGGATATTTTCTTGTTACATTTTTGACATTTTGTTCGTTAAAATAGCAAAATGTCTGACATGAATACCCGTATATCACTTGCATATTAACTGAATTTATATTAATTTAGCATGTGCATTTCCTTTAACTCTCAGCACACAACGTGACAAGGCAAAAATAAGAAGGGGGATTTATTTTTGCTTAAAAAGTCTTGTCAAGTTATTCAGCCCTTCTAGTTTTGCACCAGGAGATTTTGATTCAAAAGCCATGTGAAATGTATAAAAATAAAATATTTGTGATTTTTTTCTACAGAATTTAGCAAAAAAAAAATCATGATTTAAAGTATGGGGAGTTTGAAACAATTTAACATCATCTCTCAAAACTGTCCTAGTTTTTATTGTTATAAAATTGCAGAGATTGTACAAAAAAACATACATGTAAATGTGTACTTTTACAATTCAATTGGGAAATATTTAACTAAGAAATGATGATAAACACTTACCTGTGTCCTCATTAATTTGCTTCATCAACTAATTTCAAAATTCTAAGACAATCAGAATCTCAAGCTTATAGAAATAATGATAGGTGGCTTGGATCAATGGGCCTCTTGTTTATATGTTAACTAAGGTAAGTAAATGTTTAAAACTTTTGTTGAATTATTTACAATTACCAAAATTTAAAAAAATCAATTACATATTAAGAAAAGTATATCCCATGGAGAAATCTTCTTTAGCTGATGGACATTACCATTTCTTACTTGTACAGCACAATATTTTGATGTTTATACAATTTACTGTATGTTTTAAACTTGCTATGAAATTTTTGCCAAACTTTTATATTTTATTACATGTATTCAAAGTGAAATATTTTGCTTCTATTAAAGGAGGATAAATTAAAAATTTTTAGAAATAAAATAAAGCGATAATTTGTAGTTTGTATTGCTGTTATTATTCATTCAAAATCATGTTTAAGATAAGGGTTGGCTTATCTAAACTATTGTTAGCTAAGAATTATTGTTTTGGAAATTTTTGCAATGTTACTTTGATTATAAATCAAAATGGAAAACTGTGAAAAAGGATATAGATGAAATAAAGAGACTTATGTCACAATTGTGTTGAGAACACTGATTATAAAATCAGATGAACAATTGCCATGGTTTTCTGTCCATAGTCTGTCCTGCATTGTAATTGTTGGTACTCCTCTAAAACTAACAAATTTGATGAAACTTAGTGATTTTTATAGTTAAATAATTTGCACAAAGAAAGGAGTGTAACTGGGGCCAAAAGCATAGCAAATAGTGAAAATTCTTTTCTAAAGCTACAAGATTGAATTTTATGCCTAAACCAGGAATCTTTCACTTATACTGAGGTAGTAACTTCAGAAAGGTGGAGGAAACTGGAATTACTGGAGAAAACCTTCCATCTTTGACTGACAAACTATCTCGTACAAGTTCTACTCAAGTGAGATTTGAACCTAGACAGTTAGGAGCACTGTTATCCATAAACTTGTGCTTAAGACCACTCTGAAATTAAAAGAAATGTGCCTTAGATATTTATTCCATTTATAACATTCTTATGACACCTAGTTTTGAACATGCTTACATTTAAGATGTAAGGATGAAATGAGGATATTGCAAGATGATAAGGGTCTAAAAAGTAAAAATTTATATTTTTTTCATTACATGTATATCAGATGAGCTATTACTATCAATCTTCGTTCGTTGTGCATCATGTGTAAACTTTTTTCATTTTAATCTCCTCCTCCAAAACCACTGGGCAAATTTAATGAAACTTGGTAACCATCATGCCTGGATGAAGCCCTTTCAGATTTGCACAAATGAAGGAGTTATATCCCCTTGGGGCCCCATAAGGGGGAAATAGTGAAAAACTTTAAAAATCTTCTCCTCTGAATCTACAAGAGATATACCTTAGTTATTTCATTTATAACATTCTTAGGTCATTAGTTTTAGATTTGCACAAATGGTAGCCATGGGGCTCAAAATCGGGAAATTGTAAGGCACTGAGTGGGGAAATTGCTAAAAATTATATTTTGTCACTATATCTTGAAAACTATTAACTTTTTGTATAGACATGTTAGAATATTGTAGGTATTGACATGACGATCATTTTGATATAATGGTTCAAGGTCATATGTTCAAAGGTAAAGGTCATATCAGAATAGGAAGACTAAAATTGTGGACCTGATCATTGTGATATATGGTTTAAGGTCATATGTTTAAAGGTCAAGGACATAGCTGCATAAGTATACTGAAATTGGTCAATGAATTTGAAATTATTCATTGCACTACAGTTATACTTCATGTATATTAGCTGCTTATAAATAAAATGTGAATGGATATTTCTGATTAAGTTTTGTGGCAGTTCTTAACTTGAGAAAACTTGTAAAGTTTCTGTACTTGATATATTGTCAATTGCTTTTTGCAAACTATTTTGGAGATATCCTCAGGTGAATGTTAAGGCCCATGGGTCTCTTGTTTTTAAATTGAATATTACTCGTCCTTTAGAATGTTAAACTATATCTACCGGTAAGTTATTTACTATAGCTAGAGCTTACATACAGCATTGCATTTCAGGATAAGTACTATTTAATTTTAAAAAATCTTGGCATTATTGTCAAAACTAATAAAATTTGAGAGTTACTGTTATTGATGTAATAATTGATATTGTAATTCTGAAGGAGATATGGGACGTATTCTCATAAGTGTTAAGGCCTGTGGATTCTGGGCCTCTTGTTTACAGTAAAAATTTCAAAAGCCTCTGTGAAAAAATTTTCAGGCCAAAAAACCAAATATGTTATTAAAAATTTCAAAGACCTTATCATCTTTCTCTTTTTTATCAACAATGCAGCTACTAAAATTCTTAAACGTACTCTTATTAAACAATTAGAAAGTTCGATATTTGCAAGTGAAGCAAAATTTTAAATAATGGTGATGATGCGTTGTAGAATTAGCTATCTGGTAAATTTATTGGCAGCTGAAATAGACTATAAAGATTTCAACAATTGTTAAAATTTCATGAAAAATTCAGAGTACGCAGTTGATTGGTAGAAACTAATCGCAAGAACAAGAAGACGTGCTCTTCAATTTATATCGAACATGGCTGCCTCCACAAGGGCAATTAGGGTAAGGGGAAAACAAATTTTGTTTTCCATTTAAATCTTCATTAACGAGTAATGAATAAGTCATCTAATCTTAGAAAACATATTGGCTTATGTTTTCACAGG
Source organism: Tegillarca granosa (assembly GCA_029721355.1). Lineage (NCBI taxonomy): Eukaryota > Metazoa > Mollusca > Bivalvia > Arcoida > Arcidae > Tegillarca > Tegillarca granosa. The sequence continues at coordinate 15,550,973 of CM056600.1, read as the reverse complement.
TGCCCAATCACTCACCTGGTGTTGCCATTGTAACAGTCCGGTACATAATAGCGTACCTGGTAACTAATCCCGGTAACATCAAAGAAAGCCTGAACGGGATTAACGTCGTTTTAGTCCTAGCATAAAGCGACACACTGTACCAGATAATCGTGTAGTTATTTTATGTACCCGGTTTTAAGGTCAACCAAAAGGTCAAGTCGGAACAGAATCTGTCTAAATCCTTCTGAAAAATAAAGCGCCCCATTGATCTATTACTGGCCTATAGTTATTTTCTTGCTCATCTCATTTGAGCCATTTGTACATTGAAGCTGGACTAATTCATCTAACTACTCTAATTGAATGGGATTTAAACCTTGACCTTCCACTGTTTTTATTGAATTATAATACCTTTCAGTTACACAAATAAATAGGATCATAAATTTAAAACGTGTGAGAGGCAAATAATATAATGTGGCAATAATTTAATTGTTTTTGGTTTATATGGATAAACTATGGTATGTTATACTTGTTGGCAATTAATTCTTTTCAAAATATACCCCCAAATAAAGGCTTTTTAATATTAAAACTAAGGTTCTCTCCCAATTGCGGTAGAAACGGGTAGATACACTAAACAGCCTACACTGTTACGAAATAGAATTTGTAAATATTGTAATATTTTAGAAGTTGAAAACGAACAACATGTTTTAATTGACTGTCATTCTTATAGCGATTTAAGATATTCACTTTTTAACCTATGTAATAATTTAAATTCCAATTTTAAGATTTTACCCCTTCGGATAAATTGAATTTTATTATGTCTTGTAATGTTGTTGAGGTCCAACAAAAACTTGGTATCTTTTTATTCAATATGATCACCAGGCATAGATGTTTTAATGCCTATTAATGATGTTTTAAGCAGTGACTAGCAGCCTTACTTTTTATACTCATGCCCAACTACTGGTAATTTATATGACCAAATATTATAGTACTATGGACAAATTTGTGTTTTATATTTTTCCCCATGTATTTTAATTATAGGTACAATATGTAGTGTCTCGTAGTTCATATGTGGCCAGATAGAAAAATTTTATAATGGTTTTTATATACATGTATGTATGTGAACTTTGAATTTTTATATGTGACACTTAAAGCTGCATTAAGTTTTTCAATTTTCTGATTTTTTTTGATTTTCTAAAAATGTATTTTTTTAAAAATAGATATCCCCTAACCGTGAGATTCATTTTCTAAAATTTCCTTTCTTTTAGCTGTAAATAAACGGAATCCTCTGAGCGGTTGGTCAGTGTTTAACGATGGTAACTATAAGCTTGGTGCATGCGCACGGATGTACGAAAAACCCATGAATCAAAGGTGAATCATGACAAATTGCATTAATTGTCCTTAATTAATATCCAGATGTATTTGAAATGGTGTTATGTATCCCTTACTATAAAGTCACAAATGACAAATTCAACGAAGTTCTGTGTTTAATTTATCATATTTTACCGTTTTTAAAGTTGTGTTTAAATGACCCGGGTTTTGGTGACGTATCCATTTTCTAATATAAGATCCCACATGCTGCATCTCACTGGGTAATTACTGTAATTTCTGTATTTATTCGAGCTTTTATCGTTGAACCAAAACTAACATTAATCATAAGGAACATCATTAATTAGATTAGCACCGTTTTAATTTTTTCTTTGGAAAACTTAATGCAGCTTTAAATTGTGGTATGTTATACTTGTTGGCAATTAATTCTTTTCAAAATATATACCCCAAATAAAGTCTTTTTTAATATTAAAACTACACTAGTCTCTGTTTATTATATTATATTGCTTTATATTATTTACCCCTACTCTTTAAAATGTTATAAATGTTGCTGTTTGGATGTATTACAATATTACTTGAAGGCTATGAATTTAAATTAACTTCAATGTGGGTGTAATTCATATTTAAAGTTAAAAGGTCTGTTTTGAAAAAAAATTACTTTTTCAATCTCGACATGTAAAATATGTTCCCTCTATTTTTAACTGTTTCTTTAATATTGTGACCTAATTGATTTTTAAATATTGTTTAAATTTCATTCTAGGCAATAAAGCCACATATACCAATGATAAAATTTCCATCTAGAAAGCCAGGAGGATTTGGCAAGTATTTTTTACTTTTAGTTAATTTGTAAAAAGGAATTATTTTTTCACTTAAGGCAAGTGCCAACACCAAGGGAAGTAATTCTATTCAACAGAACAAAATAACCGAACAGTAATAATAATTATAAAAAAAATCTATAAATTTTCCTGTCAAGTCTACAACTTTAATACCTTTTTTTAAACGTATTGTTCTGAATTAAATGGTTAAACTGTTGTTTCATTCATTTTAATCATTTAAGATGTTAATTTTTAAGAATTTATCGTTTAGTTTAGCAAATAAACTACCATGGCAATGCTACAAGTTCTTTTGCTATTTTGATTTGATAATTTTTGGGGCTTTTCATAAAATATTTACATGAATTATGAATATATCCTGCAATAAAATAAATTGCTTTCATGCAAAAAAAAATTGTCATATGGTTTACTTCTTTTCTATCAGCAAGCACTGGATACACACACAGTTCTCCGGTATAAAACAAGGAAAGCGACAGTTTATTATGAAATGTGTATAAGCATACCAGAATAAGCTCACTAAATGTCCAATTATTAAAAGGATTGGTTTCATTCATAACAAATTGTTCAATAAATTAAAAACTGATTGCACAGGAAGAATACTGTGCGTCAAATAATAAGAATTTCAAAACTGGAAAACAATTGGGACAAATTTCGGAAATCGTAATTCATTTAATAAGGAGTTAAATGCACTAAAATGTGTGGGGGAGGAGGGGGGTTAAACATTTTAAAAAATGGTTTTTGGAACATACTAAAAAATTTGTCTTTGTAAATTTTACGGAGTTTGGTACTGAAAAATACTTTTAACTGCAATAATGATGATTAGAATTTTTTGATAGAAATTTAAAAATAAAGGAGTAGGGGAAATAATTCTTCCAATATCTCGAAAACAAAAACCCAAGCATACAATTTTTTAAATTTCATTTTGAAGAATATGAAACAAACTTCCTTTGAGTAGTTTTTCAATGAAATGTATTTCACAGATTTTATGAAATTTGGATTTTTGCGGTAAACTGTCAAGGAAAATGAAGACTTTTTTTGCACATTCTGCTATAATAACTTATGCTTTTTTTATTTGGATGTTGTGTGTATCACCTCATGGCACATCTTTTATTAAAATATTGATCAAAACCATAAAAATAAAATTTGTTTTAATTACATCTGGTCTTTTTTTAATTGAAAACAAACATGAAATTAACAATCAGGGATATTTAGAATTGAGTGTTAGGTTGTCGAAAAGTGAGGTAGGTTTAACACATTCTACTGAAAAAGCGAAAACCTAACCATATGTGTTTTCTTATTTTATTCAACAAAGCACATAATAAGGAATCTGTGTGAAAATATTTTAAAAATTCTCAATTCGGAATTTTTTTTTTTTTTTTTGCCTTTGGTGCCAGAAACTACTTAAATAGATCAGTAAACTTCATACTTTTAGTATAATTTTATTCAGATATCTTTGAAATTAGTCTATTACGTATATGTGTTCTGATAGCCTGTTATTTGACAAAATATTATTTACTTTCAAGAGTTACAATTATTTTATTTTTCCTTACAATACTGCTCAACTTGCAAGGCTAGGGGACATCTAGTTGGCTTGCTGTGTATTAAAAATTTTTCAGCGAATCATTGAATTAACATCTCAAATCATATTGTAGATGGTAAATTATATTGTTTACCTCATTAATCTCTAATCTTGCTCTTGCTCCGTCTGTTTCATTCGCTTCTAGTTGTAAGTGTTCTCTGTAGCGGCCATAGTTGGCCTAATCTGTTTTAACTCTACAGAGGTGTCTTTAGCAACTCATCTCTCGGTTTTGAGTCTATCCTAAATACTACCTGATAATGAGCTTTTTATGGCTCTAGTATGGGCAGAAGATGAATATCACCTCTGAAAAATTCCAAGTCCTGAATGAGGTTTGAACCCACAACCCTTGACCTCAAAAGCCAGTGATAGAACCACTCAACCATGCCCGAAGATGTCATTAGCTATATGGTTCTACAGTTTTGGTTTATTGGACATTTTCTTAAACAATATATAAATTTTTAGACTGCTTACAATTTTAAGGATTGGGTGAGTGAGATATTGGGATTCTCAGTCTATGTCTAGATTTTATATATTTTACTTATATTGTATTTTGAGAGTTTTGGGACATAGATGTATCTGAACACTTGATTTGGAATTGAACTTCATTTTTTTTTTTAATAACCACTTTACCACCTTAGCTAATAAAGATTAAGATGTATAAAGTAGAAAAAAGTAATCCCCCTTCTGTGTAAACTATAAACACATTGGATACATGTAGATTTTAGTTTTCAAAGGTCAATCAATTGCTTAATATTCAGTGTTTATTTTGTGTAAATTATAGAAGGAGGTGCTCCAGTATCTACTTCAGGAAGTTCTACTACAACATCACTAACACCAAGCTCAAGTAGTACACCTACAGGCAATACTCAAAAAGGAACTGGTATAGATTATTCAGAATTACCCGACAGATATAGACGTAAATTAATGAGTGTGGAAGAAATGGAATATATAGAGGTAGGTATAAATGGTACTTGAGATGTCTAACCCCACCCTACTTATTTATTTATTTGGCCAAGGTTTTATGGAATCAGGGAAAAACAATTTACCTTCATTTCTGTTTTGAGAAAAATCTTATATAAAATTCCAAAAAAAAAAAAAATTTAGAGAACATGTGGGACGTGGGTAATTGGTATAAGTTGTATTAATTTGTTAACATTTGTGGTAAAAACATTTTGGGGTTTAAAAATGGGGCCAAAGTTGGGCCCTAAACTAAGAAAAAATAACAGTGATGAGATAAACCCCTGGTGGGGAATGATATCACAATTAAGCTTAAAAATAAGAAAAAGCAATGTCCCAATGTGTCAAGTACTTATTGGCATATATGCTCATCTTGGTAGTTTTTTTTAGTTCAGAAAAATTGTGTCATCATGCACATGTTTATTGACACTCGGTGTAAAGATTTTGATTGATTGATTGATTTATTTATTTATTTTTATTTTATTAATTAATTTATTTTGATTTTTTTTTTTTTTTTTTTTTTTTTTTGTATCTAGTCTAACAAAACTAGTAACAGTATTTTATATTTCATTATTTTTTTCGGGTTCCAATTCTGTTTCAGAGAGGTGGCCCGGAGTAACAAAGAGAAATACTTAAATATTTGAAAGATCTGATTTGTTATGGACTATAGTGACAGAAATCATAAAGCAAAATAAAGAATAAGATGTGCATGAACATTATCTTAGAGATTTACAGCTTGTTTGGATATTTATTTGAAATTAGAAGAGCATTTTAATTGAGCATAAAAAGGGAAGGAAGTGTGAGTGTGGTAATGGGGACTTCAAAGCTTAAAAAGAAAAACCCTCCAATTAAATTGAGCTTAGAAGATAAAGAAAAAAAATTTGATTTAGCAAATAAGTGATTCTTCTATTAAATAGAAAATGATTATTGCTTGGCAATTCTATTTAAAATATACATGTATACTGTATGCTTTTTTATTATGTAAAAAGTTAATGATTGTTTGAATGTTATAATTATTTTTGTGTTGAACAAATTAAAAATATATTTAAATCCCTTAACAGAAAATTTGCCTAATAGATTTTATTTGGTAAATGGTTAATTTATTTTGAATTGTTGGAATAAAATGTCCTTATAAAAGTATTGCAATTTATAAATATCATAAGATGTCATAAAATGCATCTAGAGATAGCTGATTTAACACTAGACAAAAACCTTTGCTTGATTTAAAAACACCTGCTCCCTCTCAAAGTCACTGTTACATTATCAACACTGAAAGCAAGATGATGAGACTTATTAAGTATAAATCTCAATATCATAAACCTATATCATTTCTGTGTGTAATCATTCCATAAAGAGTTTGTGTTGTCCGATTCAGATTTCAAAATTGACCTGTATTGGGATTAAACCTGTATCTAACCACTTGAAATGCTTCCATTTAACATTTGATTTCTATTCTAAGTCAGTAATGCATTTTACTCTTAACTTGTTTGCTTCTTAGATGTTACAATGTATGAAATGAAAATATCAAAAGGAAGTTGTTTAGATCCCTGATTGAAGAAGCAAACTGTTAACATTGGAAACATGAACTGTAGTGTATTAATGGTGATTTAAGCCCTAGTCAAGATTTTTACACTATGTTGTGGTAGTCAGTTCTATGATGGTGGAGGAAATCTGAATACCAATAGAAAACCACAAGCATCACTCAGCAAGCAAACTGACAAACTTTCCCACACTAGGATCTTCTCAAATGGGAATAAAACTTGAGGCACTGATCCATAAGTCTGTACTTTAAGACTATTAAACCAACAAAGCTCTAAGGAATGTGGGGGAAACCAGAGTACCTAGAGAAAACCCCTGCCCTTTGGCAAGGAAACTGAAAAGTAGGATCTTTCATCAAGTGGGATTCAAACTTAGACATTCGGAGGTGACATGACCAGTAAGCTAGTGATTTACTTTGACATTAAAGAAGAAGAAGGAGGAGGAAAATGTGGGCAACTGATAACTGTTAATAGAATTTAAAGAATTGACGTTGAAAAGTCATTTCAAAGATGGAGAAAACAAACTGCTCTACAAGCACAATCTAAGGTAAAGAATTCAAACAATAACAACTATATAACTACATTATATTTCATTGATACTTTTATAATATTGAAGTTTAAATGGTCAGCAAATAAGAAAAACAAAAAATAACATCATTTTACCTTGATGAAAAATAAACAGTAACAAAAAATTGAATGAAGACGTAAATTAAAAGCAGTGACTAATTAATGAACAAGGTATTCATTTCTGGAACATAATCTAGTGATAGAACAATTATCTTGCTCATAGAGAAAACTAAATAAAATGGTATTGGGTATATGAGTATACAGGGAAAAATGACAAGTTGTGGCAATCCTAGAAATGGTTTTAATGAAATGCTTGTTATAATGACCAGTCTATTCTCAACTTTGACCTACTGAATGTTAACTGACCAGACCTAAACCAAACCCTGATCTGGTTTCAATGTATAAAATATTACATAACAAACAAAAAAGCAGAATAATTGAGGAGTTGTTAAAACAAGTCCTACCATTTTACTCATAAATAACCTTAAAACTGTAACCCACTTTCACAAAGTTAAGTAAAACCTCATTTTAACACTCTCCTTATCTGACAAAAATGAAAACAGTTTATATAAGAGAAAAAAGTCATATCTGCCATATCTCATAACCTCGTTGATTGATATAAAATGATTACCGTAACATGATTTCACTGATTGTTAATAGCACATACAGACATTTTGAGTGCTGAAAGAATGTGGCCTAAAAATTCTATCTAAATGTATAGAACCTACTTCTCTTCACAAAAAAAAAAAAAAAAAAAAAAAAAAAAAAAAAAAAATTGTTATTTTTCTGTTCATGGAAAAAAATGACATCAAAATATCTTCCATAACCAACTGAAATTATAAATCCATACAGACAATGATGGTCATTATCTATCAATTTTGCTCAAAGGAAATCCTTAATCAACTGGAAAACGCTGGAGTTATAAGAAAATCTTGCCTTACTTCACTTAGGCATCATGATCTTTAAAAAAAAAGACTATTGCATGAAAAATGCATAGTTGTATCCAAAAATATTGTACATAAAAATAATAAAAAATAAAGACACAGGTAATGAAATGTCCTTATCTGATGTAAATAAGGTTTTATGTTGGTTTTGGTTGTATATGGCAAAGTTAAATTAAATGAACAATAACTGACCCTTTACTTCATGTGTACATACTACTGGCACACCAAAATTTAACAATTTTCAAAAACCATTTCATTCAAGTTCAGTTACAAATATGTAAATAACAAATTTATCAAAGTTCCATAAAATAATAACTAGGATATTTTCACTATTTTCAGTACAAAATTAAGATGTATTTATATTCTTATTACTTCTGTCATTGGACATATGGTCAACCAATGGCCTTTCAATGTACACCAAATAAATTTTTCATCCTGTATCTTCATGTAAGATATTAAGTAGAGTGGATTAATAAGTGTTTTAAAACCCCAGTCAAAATCCTATCACATATTTTGATGTAGGCGGCTTTGAAATGGAGGAAAAAAAACTTGAGTAGATTTGAACCTTGGCTTGAGACACACCAAAAGGTCTTAATTTTAAAACCTACATGTTCACACAGAATCTCATGGTCTGTGACTTTCAACATGATTTTAACAATACATGTATGCATAATTGGTAGCAGTATAAAAATATTAACTGGACCTAGTGATCTTAGATCTTGGACCATGAAATAACTTGGATTATCTGCCTTACATATTTGAAAACATTAAAACCTAGCAACAGGAAACTTCAAGACGTGAAGATGGCTTGTTATGATATTGCCACCAGGGCAGGTTTACTGAATTAAAGGGTCAAAATTTGCTAAATAACACTTTTTATATTAAAAAGAATAACATTTGGCACAGATCTGATATTATACAGCTAGACATTTGAACACACAACATGAAAACATATAATCATGTAAGTCTTAATTTACGATAAATAAGTCTAGTTAAGTTGCACATAATTATAGATATCATAAAACAAACAATTGCAAATATTTGTTATATAAATTGTCCATGGTACTTAGGCATAGGTAAAATAGTGTTCATTTTATGGAAAATCTGAAATGTATGTCAGATGCCAATACAATAGACATGCAGTTGTTGCAAGTGGACAGGTGCTGTCACGTACACAATGTATTCAAACTTCTTATCTTAAGGTTTTCAAATGCAACATTTTAAAGTGAGACACATCATCCTCAAAGTATCCTGTACATTCTATAGAGTAATTTGCCAAACACCAATCAAATTTATTCCCTAATTTGCATCCAGCAATCTAGCAGACGACACATGGTCTAGCGGTAAAGGTTGCTAAATCATCAAATGATGATAACATTCCAGTTAAAGCTTTGTGTGTGGTATATCCTTGAGCAAAGCATTAACTTTCATATGGATGTCAGATGGCAATATGGCAATGGTTACTTTTTACCTTGAAACTGACATCCCATCTAATTTAGAAATTACCAGTCACTTTCCTCATTGTAATGGAAATAAGCATTGGCCTAATAGACTGGTATGCTCAAGTGAGAATTTTAGTTTTAATTTTAAACCAGTGGTTTGAAAGTTAAATGGTTTTATCCATTTACATATAAGCTATGAACCGAAGTGGCTTGTGTTTTTTATCTCTGTTGATTCCATGGTCATCATGTAATTTACTGTGCTTATACTATCTAAACCTGGTCTCTCACTATTACTTACATAAGATTTTTCCTTACTAAAATCTAGCAAATTTTAGAAATCTGTTTGGATTACAAAATAAATATTCATAACAAAACTAAAAGCAGATGTTAAAATATTGAAGTGATCTTTAAAATGAAATCTTAATTTCCTGAAACCCTTCAAAATAAACAAAATTACTAAGATTTCAAATTTGCCAGAATAAAAGTAAGGAAAATCTGAGTTAAGGGATGATTGTATAAAATTAAGGCCTGTTTACTGTATATCAACTGCATAAATACTATGGACAATTTACAGTATGCACATTACAATTTGGCCTTAAACACAATCATGTATAAATATTTAATTTACAGACTTTAAAAACATTTAATACTATCACATCACATACAATCATATCACATCACATACATTCTTCTGACATTAGACTTGGTCCATTAGACATCTGTGAGAAAGATTCCTTAATGTAGGATAAATGTTAAAAACTTTGTTCAAAATAAAAAGGTCCGGTCCTGAACAAAAAAAAATTTCAAACGACCATAAGCATGACAAGATTAAGGTAAGATTAATTGTATCCCAAATATGTGAATGATACACAAAAAAACATTAATTTTGTAGCTTCGACCTATCTAACAACTTTTATCATCTGTCCATAAAATGATTCATTAAGAGAGATCATTTGTACAGGTTGGTAAGCAAACACAGACAATGACAAATGTACACAATTAAGTCAATCTAATGCTTCAAAATGATATTTGTAACTACAAAAATGTATTGAAATACAGTCAAAATGAGGAAGCATGATAGAAACAGAATCTATATTCAGATAAGCTTGAACCTGTTTCGATAAAATGAACTTTTACCATGGATAAGATCATTTTTTAAGGTTTGGACCAAACATGATTAAAATGGTAATATAATGGTTTATACTTAATTAACAATGTATATTAAATCCCCTTTCAAATTGGTTAGGTAAAATGTAAAGTTTTGACAGGATGAACTGATTCTACATAAGTGTTCAACAGTCAAGGTCTCAGACTTGATATAAATGGTATTTTTTAGGCTCTTGTAACATATTAAACTTTCCAAACCCTACCTAATGGTGACCAATTATACAAATGAAATATGGAGTGCTGTAAAGATTAAATTAAAAATACAAAAAAAACATTCACACACAAATATGGCACAAGAAGCACTCTGATAAATAATATGACACACAAAAAGAAAAAAAACCATAAATTTACAATAATTGCTGCCTTGATAGAGGGCTTTGTTAATGACAAAATAAATCACAAGCAATATACAGCTCAAACAAATTCATCTAACAAAAAATCTCTAATTTAATGTAAGAGTGAAAAGGGAGATTACTCTGTTTAGGTTTAACAAGCATGAATGTTAAAGTGTAGAGAAGTTGACTGTTGAGTTTTATCCCAGAGTTAATGTTCTCTCCCTAACTTTCAGGCTGTCAGTTCTTAGAAGTTGAAGAGAAAAGCAAATCCTGGAAAAACTAACAAACCTTGGGTAAGTTCTAGGATCTGCCAAAAAGAGATTTAAACCAAGGGCAAAAGACACCAAGATTAGGTTATTGCTGTTATATTAGTTATGGTTTAAAATATGGGCACTCCTCAGGGCTGTCACTCCCCTAATTAATACCCATTCTGGACTTAAGGAATTCAGAAAATAAAATACCTTTATGTGAAAAACTATTGTAGATTATACAAAAGAGGATGTTAAAGTAGTATTTTAAAGATCGTAGTGCTGTGCCCAATTAATTCCAGCTCAGTATTACCAGTGTATAAAGACAACCTGAGGGAATTGAGCAAAAGTTGTTTGATTAGAGAAGTGGACTTATACATAGAGGTTATGTAATCTCTACAGTAAAAATTACCATATATAAATAAAAAATTAAAAAAAATATTTAGTACCTATCAATTAACTTATTTGTTAAATGTGTTAGGATTATTTTTATTGCATTTTATCCAAGGAAAACCTATATTTTTCTTTTATTTTAACTGATTTACAGGGAAACTATTCATATTGCATGGGTACTGTGATAAAGTAACTTTTTCAAGGAAAATATTATGAAATTCCATACCCAAAAGGAAATACAGAACACTTCAGGTTGTTAATGATCTACTTTTAATGAATACAACATGGGTATTCTAATACTTGTATAGGGGTTCTTGAATAAAAAAAGAGGCTCATGGGCCTTAACGCTCACCTGAGTAAATGTCCAAAATTGTTTGCAAAGTGCAATAGACAATATATTAGGTACAGAAACTTTACAAGTTTTTTCAAGTTAAGAAATGTCACCATACTTAATTAGAAATATCTAATCATGTTTCAATTTTTAGTATGAAAATATGCATGTAGTAACTGTAGCACAATGAATAATTTTCAGATCATTAACCCTTTCAGTTTACTTATGCAGCTATGTCTTTGACCTGTGACAACGCACGATGGACGACGGACGAAGATGGAGAGCAATAGCTCATCTAAGTTTTCAGCTCAGGTGAGCTAAAAAAGTATGTTGTGATAATATGCACACAACATAATGTTATTATTGCCTTTTTAGATGATATGATTTAGACTTAACTGTTTTTATAATAAATAAATGTACTCGGAAATCTATCTTGAATGACCTATTGTGATAGTTTTGTACAAAGTTTTGGTATCATGGGGCATCATGTTCTACTGGTCAACCTACAGTAATTTAGTACATACCAGTACGTATAATTCCTTCCATTTGTTTTGGCATTTGTTCATACTAAAAATATTTACAATATACATGTATATACTATACAATATACACTGATAAACAAAATTGCCCACAACATGATTTTCTAAGAAAATAATTTAAATACATGAACATGTAAACATATTTCTGTTATTTGTAAATATATGTGCTAAATTAACAATATCTTTAACATAAAACTGAGATAACAATGGGTTTCTTCACTGTATCCTAAGATATTTGACGCAGAAAATTTCTCAAAAAACGTTACATCATAAATTATAGATTAACACTTTATGTAGATAAACTTTTACTTTGGATTCTATAGCCAATGCAAAAAAATTCCATAAAGGTTTTAAGTATATCCCAGTTCACTGGCAAGTTTATTTTGTGTCACTGCAACATCATTGACTGGTAGAGTGTACAATTTTACATTTGGACATGGTCACTAGCATTGTAAGATATGCAGATTTTCACTCTTCAGCATTAGTAACTGACAGTTGGAACAGATATTTTCATATCTTTCGTTTTTGTGCTAAAAAAATTGCATATTTATAAACAATAATATCCATTTAGTATTATAAGTTTTTTATCATTTTTTAAAGAAAATACATAAGTTAAATGCTGATAATTAAAAGTTTAGCAAGTAAAAATACAAAAGTAGACTCTTATGAAAATGTTTATTATATGAAAAGAACATTATCCACACTATTTATTACTTATTTTTCAAGTCTGAAATTAATCAGTCACTTATTACTTTTTTAAAGAAATTTTTTTAAGTTAATGGCTGTACAGAAATTCACTTTACTTTTATCTGCTATTGGAAACTTCTAAATAATAGTCAATATAAAAATTTATTTTTATAGATTGGGTTTTGCTGTTCAAAGATGTGTTAGTTCAACCAAACAATGAAAATTCAAATATATTAAAGTCGAATAGATCTTTTAAAGTCATTTACTTTTGTGGTAACTTAAATGACTCAAGTAGTTTCTGTTTGGTGATAAAAGCTGAGTGCATTAACTTTAAAGAGGAATTTCAAATGCATAAGATACAAATTTTTGCTAACCAACAGGTAATGCTTACAGAACTAGGAAAAACTGGGATATGATGGTCAGTTAATTATGAATAAAGAATCTGAAGAATTTTTCTGCACTTCTGAGCTCACTTCACAACCAACCAAACTTGTATACAAAGATCTGCATGTCAACAAATATTGTATCTATCAAATAAATAAATAAATAAATAAATAAATAGTGTAACTTATATGAAATAATAAATATGTAACTTATATGAATTAATACATGTACATTGTAACTTAGAGATGTTATTATAAAATGAAGTAAACTCTTTTCATATTGCAACAATCATAATAAGCCTTTTGGGTTTTTTTGGAGAGGGGTTTAAAAACTGTAAAAAAAAAAAAAAAAAAAAAAAAAAAAAAAAAAACTTGTCATGAAACATGGATAATAAAATAACATCTATTATTTTTTATTTATTACAAAAAGAAAAATGTTTTTTTTTTATTATAACAAGCTAAAAACATAATGAATTTTTTTTCTGCAAAATTTATATTACATTATGATAAAATGTTTGATCGAAAACTTTTTAACTATATATGCGTATAAATTTAGGCTCGTGCATGGTCATTAAAGTTATTATAATGTTAAACAAGAGACATTCCCACATTTCTATATACTTCCTCAACATGGTGTGATTTGGGCAACAGTTTTTATTTGGCATCAAATACTAACCCTTGCTACAAAAATTGTGAACATTTATAAAAAAATATTAACATGAATGTTCTAGTTTCATTTCCTGACCTAGCTACATTTTGAAAATTTAGGAATTTAAATTGATTTGCACAGATCAAGACAAATTGATTTGACAATGGTTCAATAATGGTAGACATCTTTATATCATTATGAATGTGAAACTAAATAAAGATCATTAAAAAAAAAAAAAAAAAACAAAAACAACATCATAATAATAATGTATAAATTACCAGTACCTGTACAGAAACAACAAAATTTGAGTACATCAAGACAAAAAACTAGCTTCAATCTGGGTTCCAGTTCAACAAATTAAATGTGTTATAACTCTTTGATTTCCATATCTACATTTTAAACAGAATTAATTGTTTGTACTTTGTGACAAAATGTTACTCAATGAATACATGTATATAAGATTAAATGTCTCCATCACCGGCAGAAATTATAGTATTGAAAAAAATGTTAAAGGTTATTTAAATGGTTTCAGAAGCTACAGTGGTTAAGAAAAAATATCCAAATTGGAAGTTACATAAATACAGACAATAAACAGACAACCCCCTACCCCAAATCTGTCACAAAAAGCATCAAAAAGATCAATTAAACTATCAATATTCAGATTATTTCACAGACAACAACAATTTGCATTATATAAAAAAGAAAGGTTGTGCTGGTTTAAAAAATGCTGAAAAGACAAACAAGTACAAAGCATGATATCAAAGTGAAACTGCAGAGTTGTTGAGAAAATACTGAATTCTTCTGACAGTTTTACTGTCCAAAACGCAGAGATCAAAATCAAATGTCTTCTCTCCTATTTTGTACATTCCAGTTTCCTTGATAACATTAACAACTTGTGACAGAATTCCAGAATCCCTCACTGTTGCCAATTTTTTCTGTAACTCGAGGAGTGCCAAAAGATCTTCACCATTCGGAGCTTTCCCTAGATGATTTTCAAAATCCTCATTGGTCTCAAAAATATCATTATTTTCTTTTCCAGAATCACTTTCTTTGAAATTTTTCTCAGTTTTGAAATCTTTTTTATCTTGTATTTCATTTGTATTGTAAATAGTTTCAACAAAGTCTATTTTTTCTTCATAACCTGTTTTTTCTTGTTTAGATGATCTCCTTTCTTTAACTTTAGCTTCTTTCTCTACTTTTTTATCTTGTTTCTCTTTGTTAACATTTCTATTGGAAGAATCTGTGAATGTAGATGTTGTATTTCCTTGGGATTTGTCATTTTTAGAATCTTTTGTGCCAGACTCAGTCTCCTTTTTACTTTGTGGGCTAATCTTTTTTGATTTAGATGACTGTGTATTGTCTTTGGAATGCTGGTTTGGCTTGGAAATCTTTTGAGAAGGTGAGACTTTAGACACTGGCTGAGAGGTTGGAGGAGTTTTTACATTTTTATGTGATGATGGTGATGGCCTAGAAACAATGGGCGAGTGAATGGGAAAATTCACAATTTCATCAATTTCATCATCATCATCTTCACCAGAATCCATTTCATCCATAAGAATTAGTAATTTGCTTCTTTGAGCATTGTTAGAAGCAGCTGGAGGCACAGGCTGTTTTACGGATTTGTTTGAAGGAGGAGGGGTCATCTGTTGTTTGATATCTTCAACTTCACTGTCTGACATCTCTTTTTCTGTGGTACTTTTGCTGTCGCTCTCCTCTGCTTCATCTTCAGATGAACTTGATTCACTACTGCTGCTTTCACTACCAGAACTACTGCTGCTGCTGCTACTACTGCTTCCAGATGATAATTTTCGCTTCTTTTTAACAGGAGGTTTAACAGATTTTTGTTTGCTTTCAGTAGTAATGTTAGATGAACTCTCTTTGTCATTTTCTCGATGTTTAGTTATTTTGCTGGAATCTCTCTTCAGGTTTTCATCTTTTGGTTTTACAACTGATGAGGAATGTGTTTCAGTTTTGACACGATCACTTTTATGTTTAACATTGCTTTCAGGTTTTGACTTTTCTTTTGAAGATTGCAGTTCTGAGCTTGTTGTTTTTGCCTCCTGCTTGATTTTTACATCTGTGGATTTCACATCTGGGGATTTTGTTTCTTTTTTCCTTTTAAAACTTGTTCCTTTGTTTTCTGGAGATTTTGCCTCTTGTTTCACTTTAGAACTCACATATTTGGGATCTGGAGATTTTGTTTCATGCTTAGATTTTGAACTAGAAGATTTTCTATCTGGTGATTTCACTTCATGTTTCACTTTTACAGAGGTTTTGTTCTCTGGTGAATTTGTTGAAGCTGTACTCACAGGAGATTTTGTCAATACTTTGTGTTTTGAGCTACTGCTTTCATGAGATTCTTTCTCAGTTTTTATTTTAGATACTGAATTAGATTCAGGGGACCTTTTCTTACTTGAACTATCTTCTGATTTAATATCAGATTTTTTGGATGATGATGACGACGAATGACCATCTGACAATTTTGACTGAGATTTGCTTTCTTGTTTCACCTCTCCTACATCAGACTTTGTATTCTCAATTTTGACTTTATTTTCATCAGATCGATATTTGTTGCTTTTAGTTTCAGAGTCATTTTTCACTTTTTCTGATTCTTTCTTTTCAGTCTTTGATGATGATGATGATGAATTTGACACTTGAGATGAGGATAATGAAGAAGATGATGATTTGTGTTTTGAGGATGATGAACTCTTTTCTTTTGAATGTTTATGTTTGCTTGATGATGAAGATGATGAATGCTTGTCTTTAACTTTAACATCAGCTGGTGAAGAAACTTTTTCGTTGCTTCCATGTTTTTCTCTTGCTACTTTAAAGTCAGCTGGAGAAGCGACCCTTTCACTAGAGGAATGTTTTTCTTTTACCTTAACATCAGCAGGTGATGAAACTTTTTCTGATGATAAATACTTGTCCTTGACCTTAAAATCGGCTGGTGAAGACACCCTGTCACTAGAACTATGTTTATCTTTGTGCTTCACATCAGCAGGAGAAGAAACTCTTTCACTATTCACATGTTTCTCCCTGACTTTTAATTCAGCAGGAGATGAAACATGTTCACTTGATGAATGTTTTTCTTTGGTTTTTAAGTCTGCAGGTGATGACACAGAACTCCGTTTTTGTTTTTTAGATGAGCCTTCATATGTTGCTGAAGATGCATCAGAGGCTCTCTTTAGAGAGTCTTTGCTACTACTGGAATGTTTTTCTTTTTGAGAACTTTTTTGTTCCTTAGAGCTAGAGCTTGATAATACTGTTGATGTAACACTAGATCCCCCATTAGCAGAAGAGTCCCCATTAAATCCCGATGATGGTGCTTTAGATGATGTACCAGAACTGCTGCTGCTGTTGCTGCTTGATGAAGACTTTTGTTTCGAACTTTTTTCCTACAATGATAATATTCATACAAACGTAAGATCAAGAAAAACCTGATACAGTTAAAACATTATGATGAAATTTTAATACCGGTAATGCCTCTTATTTTAATCTGCCATCAAGCTTAACTCCACAGTAAATCAATCACTAAATCAAGGTTTCACTGTACAAGTTAAAAATAAGCAAGGTTTCACAGTCAATATACTGATATCTGTAACATTTCAGTTTGAAGCTGTAGCATTCCAAACTGGTAAATATTTTTCTTTAGCCACTAATATATATGCATGTATATAAAAAAACATGTTGAAATAGATTGTATAGAATTCAGCTAACAATTGCAAAACCTGCTTTTGACCATCTGCTTGTGAAGACTTGCACATTTCTGCACAATATCTCAACAAAACATAAACAGATGTTGGACAAATGTATTCCAAAGCTTACATTATTAAATTATGTTTTCTGCATACCGGTATTTTCAATGTTTAATCATTATTTTAAACAAAAAAAAAATCATTTATTTATTCCCAGACAAATTTTTAGCTTCTGAAATTAAAACTTTTTTACCTTAGATGAAGATGATGATGAAGAGGATGATTTCTGTTTTTTCTCTTTGACATCTTTGGAATCTTTAGTGTCTTTGGAATCAGCTGATATGATAGGATCACCAAATAACTCTGTAAACTGACCACCTGATAAGTCTCCATGGGGACCAATTATAGTCTGAAAAAAACACAAATAAGTGTATACAGGTACAAGTATTTAAACTATATATCTTTTTTTTTTTTACAAATTGTTAAAAAGAGCAATATTACAGCTATTAATTACAGCTGTACATTAATTAATTGTAAACTGTTCAAAGACAAATCAACTGTTTTAAGCTTTGAATGACATGACACATTTTATTGTTCTCTCAAGGTTAATCAATGGCATATTGTTTTATATCACATCAGTGATATTTCAGCTATTTTCTAATTAAGAGTGGGGTGGAGTAATGGTGTTTTACGCCACAGTCAAGATTTTTCACTTATTTCAAGGCGTCACTTCTGGAATGGTGGAGAAAACCAAGTACCTGGAGAAAGCCACTGACCTTCGGCAAGCCAACTGACAAACTTTCTCACACTAGGATCTATCCCGAGTGGGATTCGAACTCAGGCAGTGAGAGGTGCTGTGATCAGTAAGTGCATGCTTTAGACCACTGGGCCACCAAGGCCCCTATTTTCTAATTAGGGGTGTTAACAATACAGCAAAAATTATATTGCAATACACATTTATACTGTTGCACATCCACAACATATTGAAATACATATTACAATACACAAGAATTATTTAGACTTAAATGTCTCGCCTGGTAAGTTTTTGAACAAGTAGAAAATACATTACTTTAACATGAACTTTCACATTTTGACATGTCGCTGCCGACCTTAGTCTTGCCTTATGGCGATACCAGGCTCGACAAAAATAATTTAAAACCGGTATTCCAAATGGACATGGTAAAGCAGTACTTATGTACAGTATAACCTGCAATAGCGTCCACCTCTATATAACGTCCACCTGTCTATAGCGTCCAGTCTAAAGTATCCCCAATCGATTTTATTATATAAAGACCCCCTGTATAGAGTCCACCTGTCCAATGCGTATAGCGTTCACCTATTTCGGTCCCGATCGGCATTAAATTTTGTGTATAACGTCCACTATTCGGCTGATCAAGGGGCATAACTCGTATTTTTCAACACAACCGGAAGTGTTGGTGTAAGAGATTTTCTTCTTTCAAGTTTAATTTCAAAGCGAATTAATGTGTTTGACATGCCGACATTGTGTTTATTATCGCCAATTGTGTTCGGGAAGAGCGTGGATCGATTAATTACAATGGATATTATGACTCCTGGATATGTTTATAAGATGAATGGCGAGAACTGCCGATCTTTTCTTAACAGTTAAACGGCATGGTCTTGATTTACTCAGCCTGGACATGTCAAGGTGTCAACTGATTATCCTTTGTGATATATTAACAGGATAACAATCATTTACATCATTTGCCAATTAATAGAGTAATACTGTAATAGCGAGAACCACATATTTTGAGAATTTTGAAAATGTCAAATCTCTGACTAGCTTGGAAAGATTTAATATTATAGCAACGTGTTGAAGTAATCAGGTAGATACGACAATTAAAATTTTTAAAGCATATACATTTTAAAAAAGTGAAGAGGTGTAATATACATCGAATTAAAGTTCTGTCAACTTTTGCTACAATTTAGTGGTAATAAAATTTATTTAATTTATACTAATATTTTTGTCTTTTATTAAATCTGTTGATTTCACTTGTAACAAGATGTTATCTGCAACTGCTACAATGGTTAAAAATGTTTATTAATTTCTGTTATGCCCACTTATGGTGCTAATTTTCATGTTCAAGATTAATTCACTTAATATCAAGATGCAGTTTAATTAAAATGATCAAGTCACTTATTAAATCCAAAATCACTGTAAATTGAAATCAGTTATTAATTTTTTTTTACAAGTTGATAAGTTAATTTAAGTAATATCTTATGTAGAATGATTGTGAAATTAACTGTTTTAAAGTCCTTTGTCAAGCACTGGTATAGCAAATTTCCTTTGTGTCATTTGTGACCCTGTATATAAAGTCCACCTGTCTATTAAAGACACTTTTGCCCAATCCCTTGGGTGTCCTTTATACACAGGTTATACTGTAGTTGCAAATGTAACATAAAGACATTGTTTTGTTTCAGTTCATAAAAACTTAAATCTTGAAAAGACAAAGTATTTCCTGTCTTCATTAAGACAATGGCGCTGATGCTGTAACTAAACTAAGAGTGCTATTTTGTATATTCAAAGTGGCAGGCCTAAGTTTCACAATCATTTCTTAACCAGATTTTCCTTAATTTTGGTGATCTTACTTGTAACTTTGTTTTAGAATTTGTGAAAAACTAAATACAAATCTTATAAGCTTGACATGATCTTTAAAATGGCAACCTAAATTACTGTATAATTGATTAAATTATTAAAGTTTCAAATTTTCTCGATTTAAGATAGGGAAAATCTTAGGTATGAAGTAATTCTTAAAATGGAGCCAGGAGCAAAAGAAGGGGGAAACAATTTTTTTTTCAGTTGGTGTCAATATTACAAGATGCAACAACTACATAATACATGCATGATGGAAACAATTTCTTTTTTGTGCTAAAAATGTAACTTTCTGTGTGACCTTCGTCCTCGACTCCATGAGTTTCAAAGTTTGGAAGACAATGGTTGACTTATAATGAACATGTGGGAAGGACATTTCGGAGAATATTGACTGAGGGCCATATTATTAAAGCTTAATAATGTTTTATATCAGAATTATAAACTGTTTCATCCCCATATTTGTTATAATATACATTTTTTTCTGATGTAAAAGTTTAATCTAAACACAAGCCCAACTGATGTATGATTTGTACAGTTATTTCTGATTTACATTGGACTACTGTAGGTATATGTTGAACTTAAAAGTTCTAGTACACTGACCACCGGCCTCCAGTGTGGCAGGCAGATAAAATAAACATTCTAGACCAATCATTGCAATAAACTGGTAGCAAGTCAACCAGTAGATCCAATGACAATGAAAAAAACATTTCTCACACCAGCATACCACTCCCCCAGGCTCATTATCATGACACCAGGTGACCTAGAAGAAACTCTGTCACAATTATGCAAAGTGACAGAGGAGGAGCAGATTCTTAAATATTAAGTCTTAATTATGACCCAGCCAGGGTTTGAACCCTACCAAGATCTCTTATGTCAGACTTGAGGCAGATGTTCTTCTACTGGTCAACAAAGACAGTATCTTAAATAAATAAATTTTACCTACCCCACCAGCCTTAAGTAATTTCTTCTTAAATTCTTCTGTAGGGTTTTTAAAGATCAATTTTTCACATCTAATGTTATTGACGGGTGGACTATCTTCTAATTTCAGAAACAAGTCATACTGAAATCTGAGTTTCTTTGGTTCTTCTTTATTCTTGAAGTAAATGTCTATTGGAAGTAAAAAGCCAGCATACCCTGCCTCCGATACATGATATGGTGGTTCTACACAAACTGAAAGAATATAATTCATCATATGTTGTCTCATATAAATAAAGTTTAAAAATAGTTTATAAAAATATTGAAGTTCAAGAATATATCAACACTGACTACAAAATTCATCATTACATCTCTTTTCTTTGTAAGAACTTCCACTCTCTGTTTTTATTTCTAATATGTGTATATAAAGTTTTAGGAATCTAAGTAAAATGAAACATGTGTAGTCCTTATTTATCAATATTATTTGTATAAAAACTCCCATAAAGGGACATAACTCTCGATATTCAGAAATGCAAATTGATGTGAAGAAAGGGAAATTTATCACCTGGCTTATAAATTTGATGGAATGTAGTACATGTACAACAATAGTTAACTTAATTCTGTAATTAACAGAAAGTAAAATGTCGATACCACTAGTTGGTTAAAAAACAAAGTAAAAATTCCGAAGTGGTAAATAAAATTTCAAGGTTTTAAAATTCATTTAAATTTCAATTCCACTCTGGTAAACTTAATGCAAGAAATATGGGCAGTTGCTTGCTGAAGGTCAATGTTTTTTCCCCATTTGTTCATTACCAAATGTTTCTTCCATCCTCCTAGAAATGACCATCTCAATATAAAAGAACTAATTTGCTAAGATCATAACTTTTTGCTTTGCCCATTATTTCATAATATTTCAATTACCTCGTCTTGGATTAGGAAAACTCTCGTGAAGATGAAATACAACTTTTTCTACAAAATGGGCAATGTTATACCCTTCTTGACCCCTTACAAATATCGTCCAATCATGAGTAAACCCTTCTGGCGTTGGGTTTTTTTCGAACAGATGCTCTGTGTCCAAGTTCTATCTTTACTGTTACCTATAGAAAAACAAAATAAGTGTATATCTAATCATGGATCAACATCAATTTACACTCAGGTTTTAACTACTGCACATGTATATATATCATTTTAACAAAGATACATACTAAATATCATTTAAATATTTCAATCAATTTAGGAGAAAAATGCAGAATGACGTCATGGGTTTGCACATAATGGCAAGCCATTTTCATAGTGTGGGCATGAAAATAAAATGATAAGTGACATTAATAATTTGTTTGAATTCCACCTTTTCGTTCTGTAGCAAGTACAAATTTTAGAGTTGCCTACCCTTTTAATAAATGTATTACGGTTATACGGTATTTACCATATGTTCTACAATGTATGAGATAACAAAAATAAATCGACTTTCATTTTGTACTCTCCACTAACATTTTAATTTCAAATGAAATACCGTAAAAAATGATGAAATCAATCCATTTTAAATTTTTTTGTGAGGAATGGAGGGGGAGGGAGTACAAAACTCAGTCTCGCCAGAGAATCTTCATTAGAGTAAAAAATTTGATAAGATTTTGATCAGAAAACACAGGTTTACTTACCACAGAATACTATGATGTAATACATGTTTCTGCTTCTTTTTTAAAGTCAAAATTTTATATCTAGTCCAAACTAGTCCGATACAAAATGTTATATTCTCAAACTAAAATTAAATCTCTTGTAAGGTTTTACATCTGTGGATGTTTTTCTGGGTTCACGTATAACAGGGTCTGTTGTATCATTATCAAATGATTACAAACAATTCAACTGTATCCAAGCAAACTAAATATTTTTTTTTTTTTACAATACATGCCAAATATATTTGGCCATTTTATTATTTTTCTTCTCTCCCTCTCCTCGAGATAGAGAGAGGTGTTCAGACAAACCGACCCATCTGCCTATACAACGATTAGTTACTTTTTATCATAACAATATCAAAAGCATTATTAATTCTTATGTACATTAAGGCTGACAGATCGGCCTGGATCAGGCGACAAACGGTCTCAACAAAAAAATATCGTTCTGTCAATTTTCAAAATGGAATTCTTCATTTGGCTTACCTGTGACGACATACTTCATAACACTGAATAATCAAACATAATATGAATTTCTATCCATACTGAATTTTGTCAGACCACAAAGAACATTCTGACAGACCATATTTCATTATTCATTTCATTATTCACAGCACGGCATGATTGTGTGTAGGCGGAAGTTTGTTTTGCGCACAATCACGATGGAGAAGAAAACATCATCGAACTAAAAATAGATCTAACATTTCCCAGGAATACCCCAACGAAGAGAAATTATTATTTCAGAGAATTTTGTGTTTTAGATATTTTAAAACATATTTTTAAAGTATATTTTTAAATTATTATTATTATTATTATTATTATTACTACTACTACTACTACTACTACTACTACTACTAGTAATAGTATAGTAGTATATACTTAATTTTAAATAAAAACAGACAATTAAGAGTGAATATATAACACAAATACCAGTTAAATTTTGATGTGCCAGATGTGCACATTTTGGAAATTCATTCCTCATCAGTGACACTAAAACCAAAAAGTTTGATAATAAAAAAAACATAAGCCAAACAGTTGGAAATTAATGAATCTAAAGTTCTAAAATTATATTAATCCAAATCCAGCTAAGGAATGCTTTGCATGAGGAAACAAACCTTAGTTTTAAACAAATTTTACAATTTATGGCAGCTGAAAATTTGGTTAAATGGTACATTTTCTGACAGCACAAAGTACTGCCTACTGAGTTATGGATACCCTCGGGGAGTTTTACTCCACCAGCAGCGGCACCGCTGAACTATTTATCTGAAATTTGGTTGTTAAATTTTGAAACACCACTTAATTATTATTCATATTATAATTATTTATATAATTCATATTATTATTATTATCATTATTATTAATGTTAAATGATGGGTTATCAAGTGCTAACTCATGTAATTTAAAAAAATGAATGAGACAGTCGGTGTTATCAGATGATAGTTATTATTATGGGCCAATTTTGAATAAGATAGTCTCAGTGTCTCGATCAGTGGCAGAGGGTCCACATCGAGAGTGAGAGGTCCGCGTTGGTTCAAACCCAGACCGAGTCCTACATTAAGAGGACATTTATTATTTATTAAGTTATGCTTTTGTGCAGCGCTACAATACAGACCATATCCATCACACATTCACGAACTTGTTCTCAAATTAATTCTCAGATAGAGGTTTCTTAAAATGCCATTAATAAAAAATTAAAATGATCAAAAGTCAGAGAATGAATAATCATAATTCTATTACACTTTTACAATTCTGGCAAATAAGGCTAAACTTACGATAAGTTAATTAATACACGTCTTAAATTAAAAAATAGTAATTAATCTTGAATAAGAGTTAAAGTAAGCATACTAGGCTAACATGTACCCAAAATAAAGTTGCTAATATACGGAATGTTAACAGAGTGACCAGATTATCAGATAGAACGTTGGCCGGAAAGAGCTTGACCAAACGCGGTAGTTCACCTACAAATTACTGACGTCAAAAAAAGATCTTTTTCCAAAACCCTAGCAAAGGAATATGTGACTTAAGAAAGGACACTTATATATATATATATATATATATATATATATATATATATATATATATATATATATATATATATATATATATATATATATACATATATGTGTGTGTGTGTGTGTGTGTGTGTGTGTGTGTGTGTGTGTGTAATAAAACTATGACGCACGTATTTTGTCAATACTTATGTTTCTGACGTAATTGTCAGACTATCTGATTTCTGATTACAATATAACAAATTATCGTCAATGAAAAGTCCTCGAGTTTCAACTGTATTTTGATACGGTTTTAAACGCCTACATTTACCCTGTACCACGCGTTGTTAAATATATCCGTGTATAATATATCTCTCTCATAAAATGTATCGGAAAAACCTATTAGTTGAAAAAGTACTTTCGGTTATAGCATTACAAACGTCACAATATTGATGAATTAAAACAAATATTATTGTTACATGGTTCTCGTATACTATGAAGATATTTTAAGCAATAGTAATTACCGTAGAGTTTATGTTTTAAAATGATTTGAAAAATAGATCCGAGTTCGTGGAATGTTCGCCCAGCAACAGGTGAATAAAATTTTGCGTACATGTATAATAACCGTCAATGTAACATGTATAATAACAGCAATGTAGTATCATTATCATCGTCGTCGTCGTCGTCGTCGTTGTCAACAATAACAACATCTTCATCATCATCCGAAAATTATTTTTACATGGTTTACCTATTTAGATATTATTGTGAGCAATAGTAATTATACAGCAGAGCTGATTTCACCTAGATAACATTTGAAATGTAAGATTCTGACATTTCAATGAAATGGTGAAAAAGACCAAAAATGTATAAATGTGAGTTTGTGTCTACTGTAACTAAAATATTTAAGATACACTTTTGTTAAGGCGCGTGCGTGAGTTTGTGTGCGTGTGTGTATGTGTATGTTTGTGCTAAAATATTATTTTAAATTAATGGTTACTCATATTATGTGATTACACGTGCAATGTGATGAGAAAAGATGTGGAGTGGAATTCTGACGTTTTTCGCCTCAGTCACTTACAACTTTGCGGACTATTCGGAGATGGTGGAGGGAATTGGAGTACCCGAAGAAAACCACCCGGTGACCTTCCACAAACGAACTGACACAATGATATTCCCGATTGGAATTCAAACTTAGGCGTTTAAAGGGTCGCTCACGGTGATCCGAGCTTCATACCATCCGGCCGCTGAGGTAATAATGATGATAATAAATTGGTCTTTCAAATATAATAGGTGCATATTCTCCCTGCTGTTGCTTTTTATTATTAATATTATTTTAATATTAATATTATATCTAAATTGTATACAATATTTATTGGTGGCAGTGTCGTCCAAGTCAATTTTAGCTGGACATTTATACATTTAAATTTAATTGTGAATCATTTGTTTTATGTATATATTTATAATTGTTTGTATTGATGTGTGACACTAAAATAAATTAACTTATTATTATCATCATCATCATTATTATTATTATTATTATTATTATTATTATTATTATTATTATCGCTATTATTGTTTGCATCGTCAAAACCATTAATTATATGTAACAATAAAAGTTGAAGTTTAATCATCACGACATCACATTGGTTGGCGACAAATTACATGAGCAGATACGTTATTCGTGACGATAAAAACATGCAATTGTACATATAAAATGTCATATAGGCGTTATACAAGAAGTGCAGCGACATCTTAAACCATGTATGCCTTAAATGGTAATTTAATTAATAAAGTGTAAGCGCGGCGTGTAAACGCCTACATTGAACAATGGGTTATATTTTATTCATCTGCTCATCAAGTTCTTAAAATAGGTTTAGCTCGAGTGTTTATATATCGAGTTAAAGGGTACCTGTAACGATGCAAATATAGTATGATATGCTGTTTCTGTAAGAGATGTATGTGGGTTTTTCATCCCAATCCGGATATTATCTGAATTTAAAGATTTTTATATATCGAGAAAGCATCAGTTAAAGGTTAAAGTTACACATTTGTATGTCTCTACATGTGTTTATGTTACACATTTGTATGTCTCTACATGTGTTAATGTTACACATTTGTATGTCACTACATATGTTAATGTTACACATTTGTATGTCTCTACATGTGTTAAAGTTACACATTTGTATGTCTCTACATGTGTTAATGTTACACATTTGTATGGGTCTACATGTGTTAAAGTTACACATTTTATGTCTCTACATGTGTTAAAGTTACACATTTTTATGTCTCTACATGTGTTAAAGTTACACATTTGTATGTCTCTACATGTGTTAAAGTTACACATTTGTATGTCTCTACATGTGTTAATGTTACACATTTGTATGTCTCT
Organism: Tegillarca granosa; assembly: GCA_029721355.1. NCBI lineage: Eukaryota > Metazoa > Mollusca > Bivalvia > Arcoida > Arcidae > Tegillarca > Tegillarca granosa. Next base: position 15,523,808 of record CM056600.1, on the reverse strand, counting down.
ACATGTGTTAATGTTACACATTTGTATGTCTCTACATGTGTTAAAGTTACACATTTGTATGTCTCTACATGTGTTAAAGTTACACATTTGTATGTCTCTACATGTGTTAAAGTTACACATTTGTATGTCTCTACATGTGTTAATGTTACACATTTGTATGGGTCTACATGTGTTAAAGTTACACATTTGTATGTCTCTACATGTGTTAAAGTTACACATTTGTATGTCTCTATATGTGCAAAGTTTTATAAAATGACAATGAGCAAATGAGGTTTTTTGAAATGTCACATTTTGAAAATATTGAGTCATGATGATGATGATGATGATGATGATGATGATGATGATGATGATGATGATGAGGATGATGATGATGTTGTTGTTGTTGTTGTTGTTGTTGTTGTTGATGATGATGATGATGATGATGATGATGATGATACTACTTTGTCGTTATTATACATGTACACAATATTTTATTTACCTGTTGCTGGGTGAGCACTATCTATAATTTTTAAAACATTTTAAAACATGAACTCCTAATACAATGACTATAATAGTGTAAACGCCTGCGTTTCATAATTAAAACACATCATTCCATGCACTTAAAATATCTATATTTGATTCAATGGGTCTGTCGAGTACTGATTGAATGACGTACTTATAATTTTAGTACATTTGTATCACGTAAAGTACGAAGTATCTATGTAAGATGTTATAACATCGATGAAGATTTACGTAACAATCCAGATATTTTTACTTATATCGAGATGTTACCGACACCAGCTAATCTTCTTATCTAAAGAACTTGGTCAGTGAATTTAATATCTCTATACCAGGCTGGACGAAATAGAATACTGCATTAAATAATGCATACCAGCTGTCATGTGCTGATTTTGAATTTCTATTAAAATAATACATTCAAAATCAGCACATGACACAGCTAACCATTTCAGATGCCTCGGAAGGGGGGATAAGTCGTTATCCATCAATCCCAAGACGTCTAATTGCTGTGGGTTTGACTCAGATCAACAGCAACCGAGAAAAGCTAACGTTTTTCCTTTGTCGTAGGCCTTTTCTGGTTGGCTTGGTACAATTTTTATGGACTGAGTGGTCTGCGACATTGCAGTCAAGTGTACTAGCACCCTTAAGGTCACTATAAGTGTGATCTTTTATAATACATATTTACAAACTCGCACACTCACGCACCTTACCAACTTGTAAGATTAATCCTCACGATTACTAAAAAAAATTCGTCACGAATAGCCCAGTTATAAAAAAATTTCTGATGTGACGTAAAACAGCATTCAACCTAACAGTTTATTGTTTTATTGTTATTTAAAAAAAATTAAATTTAAAAAAAATGAAAAAAAATAAATAAAAAAAATAAAAAAAACATATACTAGTATATAAGTACATGTGTACATTAACATTAACAGGAAAAGCGACAGTTCTTTTGTATTTAAGTGGCTTTTAAGCTCAACTGGCTATAGCCAGCTGAGCTTATGGCATGGTTTTGCGTGCGTCCGTGCGTCCGTGTGTCCGTGCGTGCGTGCGTGCTTAAACTTTAATCTTCTCCTCTGAAACCACTGGGCCAATTGGGACCAAATTCGGTGTGGAAGGTCCTTAGGTGGAGTAGACTAAAGTTTGTACCAGGCGACCCCGCCCGACATCCAAGATGGCCGCTGTTACTATAAATAGCAAAAACACATAAATAGCCATTGTTGAGTCAATTTTTAACCGTTTTTGTTCAAATTTGAAATGTAGAGAGTAGATAGCGGGGCATTCAATATATATAACGGGTTTTTCTGAGAAATTTTTCGTTGACCCGATTTTTACGAATTATGCAAATGAGGTGTAATATTAAATCAATTATTTGAAAATCTTCTCCTCCGAAAGCACTGGGCCAATAGGGACCAAATTCGGTGTGGAAGGTCCCTAGGTGGAGTAGACTAAAGTTTGTACCAGGCGACCCCGCCCGACATCCAAGATGGCCACTGTTACTATAAATAGCAAAAACACATATATAGCCATTGTTGAGTCATTTTTTAACCGTTTTTGTTCAAATTTGAAATGTAGAGAGTAGACAGCAGGGCATTCAACAGATAAAACGGTTTTTTCTGAGAAATTTTTCGTTGACCCGGTTTTTACGAATTATGCAAATGAGGTGGTAATATTTAATCAATTCTTTGAAAATCTTCTCCTCTGAAACCACTGGGCCAATTGGGACCAAATTTGGTATGGTAGGTCCCTAGGTGGGGTAGACCAAAGTTTTTACCAGGCGACCCCGCCCGTAATCCAAGATGGCGGCTGTTACTATAAATAGCAAAAACACATAAATAGCCATTTTTGAGTCATTTTTTAACTGTTTTTGTTCAAATTTTAAATGTAAAGAGTAGATAGCAGGGCATTCAACAGATAAAACGGGTTTTTCTGAGAAATTTTTCGTTGACCCGATTTTTACGAATTATGCAAATGAGGTGTAATATTTAATCAATTCTTTGAAAATCTTCTCCTCTGAAACCACTGGGCCAATTGGGACCATATTCGGTGTGGAAGGTCCTTAGGTGGAGTAGACTAAAGTTTGTACCAGTTGACCCTGCCTGACATCCAAGATGGCGGCTGTTACTATAAATAGCAAAAACACATAAATAGCCATTGTTGAGTCATTTTTTAACCGTTTTTGTTCAAATTTGAAATGTAGAGAGTAGACAGCAGGGCATTAAACATATATAACGGGTTTTTCTGAGAAATTTTTCGTTGACCCGATTTTAAAGAATTATGCTAATGAGGTGTAATATTAAATCAATTCTTTGAAAATCTTCTCCTCTGAAACCACTGGGGCAATTTGAACCAAATTTGATGTGGAAGGTTGGTCTTACTAAAGTTTGTACCAGACAATCTTGTCCAACACTCAAGATGGCTGCTGTTACTATAAATAGAAAAAACACTAAAATTGCCATTGTGGATCCATTTTTCAACCAATTAAGCTCAAATTTGAAATATACAAATTATATCGTGAGGGATTCAACATATTTAACCGGTTTTGTGGGAAATTTTTTGTTGACCTGATTTTCAAGAATTATGCATAAGGTGTAATATTTAGCGAAATCTTTGAAAATCTTCTCTTCTAAAACTACTGGGCCAATTGGAATGAAATTTTGTGTGGAAAGTCCAAATGTCGGCTTGACTAAAGGTTGTACCAGGCAACCTTGCCTGACATCCAAGATGGCCGTCATAACTAAAAATAGAAAAGAAAAAAAAATTACCATTGTTGATCTTTTTTCCACAAATTGAGCTCAAATTTTAAATATAGAAAGTATACTGTGTAGGATTCAAAATATATAATGTTTTTTCTGAGAAAACTTTTATTGACCCAAGCTTAAGCTGATGAACCAATTATGGTAACCACATTACATTGTCTTACAGGCGCCACAATGGCCGAGTGGTTTTAAGGATTCGATGTTACGAATCACAGCACCTTTCACCCCTGACATTGTGCATTAATGCCAAGTGGCGCTAGCACTTATCTTTGAAAGTTAGTCAGTTAACTTGCTGCTTGGTCGTGGTTTTCTTCGATACTCCAGTGTCCTTCATCATTTCCAAAACTGACAGTCTCCGTATAAGTGAAATATTCTTCAGTTGAACGTTAAACAGCATTACAAACAAAAACAAACATCGTCTTACATATGCAGCCAGTTGAGCATCACAGGCCCTATTGGGCCTCTTGTTAAACTGTACTGTACTGTACTGTTTAATTATTATCTATCAACGATAAACTGAATGAATCAATACTGGACTATTAGAGAGCGCTTATTTACTAAATTTATAAATATCTTTTACTGAACTTCCGCATTGAGTACAACCACTGCATCCGAATAGGAAGCGAATTATTATTTTTTATTTTTAAAAAAAGATAAGTGATGAAATCTTCCTTCCCCGCATTGATTCACTTATATGAAAAAAAACCAAATAGAAGATAAAAAATACTTTTTAGTTTCCTCTTTATAATCAAGAACAACGACACACACACACACACACACACACACACACACACACACACGGTTAGCTTTTGTACATGTATTGTGACAGATTCGCATTATTTTGGGATCGTTTTGCATTTCAGTATATTATGACAGTTTTGTTCTATTTTGTGATTTTGCGTTCAAGTATTGCGCTTGATTTGCCTTATTTTCACAGTTGTCCCCGTACATGACACGGTGTTTACAGGTCCTCTGATTATACGATAGAGAGATCACAAATTCAACGACACTTGACTTCAAAATTATGTTACTTTGTAAATGTATGTAGCATATAGATTTTTGAAGGAATGTCTAACGTTGAATCCTTGCAATGGTGAATTACCGAGACTTGATTAACAACATGGTTTCAATATTTACGATAAACATCCCTTTGCTTTATTTTATTTATTTATTTATTTATTTATTTATTTATTTATTTTTAATGTCCATGGGCATCCATTTTATCTTGATTGTCTTGAAAAACAGAAAGGTAGCGATAACAAAAATTTGCCTAAATTCACTTCTCATATTTCAATCTGTATTTACTTCGATTTCATACAAAGGCCTGAAGTTCTGATAAAATGAAATTCATATCGCTATAGAAATTAGTATCCTTGTAATTGATTGATTTATTTAACGGGGTTATAGGTCTCAGTCAAGAATATTTCACTTATATCGAGACGTCACCAGCTAAAGGTAAAGTTGCCAAATTTTTTACCTTTGCAGTGCGCTCAGGGCAATGTGCAGGGAGGGTTCTTTAACGTGCTACGCCTGTCGTGACACAGGGCATCGGTTTTAGGGTCTCATCCGAAGGACCCCAGTATACATGTAATCAAAAGCGCACCCGAACACATTGGCCAAGACTCAGCGCAGTGAAAATGAAGATTCTTTTATATTTTTTAATCCATAATTACAGTCGTACTAATGTTCATAAAAATAAAGAAACACTTAAACCTACTAAATAAAGTGCGTTTTAGGAAACTTTAACTAAGAAATAAGATTTTAATAAATATACCTAGGTTTTCCTTCCTTTATAACATGACGACAATACGGAAATCGGTAACATCACTTGTATTTTGATAAATCCATTTTTTGTTGTTGTTTTTACAGTTAACTACAGATATTCGTTGAACAAATAAGTACTTGTAAAATTCCGAGTTTTTGATAAAAAGTATTTTTTAAAAAGGGAAATCTGATTGGTTCTCTTATCGTTCTTTTAAACCCGGAAGGATTTTTGAAATATTAAACAAGGTACATCCTTGATCGTAAAACTTCGTGATTTCTAGTTTATAATATAATGTGATGAAAGTCAACAATTTTTTTTTTTAAAGGCATGAACTTGACCGGAAATAAATCCCAGCTTAATAAAAATGTCTAACTGAGACATAACAATGGGTTAAATGTTGAATCATGGAATGCAATGAAATAATATTGGTTTTTTTTTTTTTTTTTTTTTTTTTTTTTTGCCCCAGTCAATAGATCGACGCGTCAAAAGGATGCCGGAGGACCCGAAGAAAACTACTGACCTTTGGGAAGCGAGCTGGCAACCAAGCCCCTTAGATCTAATTTGATTGGGATTCAAACTAAGGCGGCACATCGACGCTTTAGACCATTTGGCCACAAACCGAAAGAAATTCGGAAAAAAGATAATTAGGATAGTTTGGTAATCTATAATTTATAACAGCAGTCAAGACCAAGCACGAAATAACAAAATCTGATTGCGAGCACCGGACGTTAAAGCAGAAGTGTCCCTGGTGTTGAGGTTGACTCCCTTTTGTAGGAATCTAACACCACACTTATTGTACAAACAGCATGCAATCACTTGAAAACTGAGAATCCATCTTACACCAAATTGTAACCTATTCGAACAATGTGTCATCGTCATTAAACAATGGCATGTGTTTTTCAGGCAAAAGTTCCTTTGATAAAATCCCCACATCCGGATATTAAATTAGTCGTAAAATGATTTAGTGTAAATTCTTTTTTCACGGAAATACCGGTTTTCAGAATAACCTTCCTAGTTATCTGTTATTCTTAGTTGTTGTTAATGTTGGTGTTTTTTTTTTTTTTTTTTGTTTTTTTTCTGTGAATAGAAAAAAATCAAATCGGAGTGCAGTAATGGATCAAAAGTCAAGATGCCTTCATTTAAATTCTGAAAAGTTGGGGAAACCGAAGAGACCGAAGAAAACTACCGCCCTTCGGCAAGCGAACTGAGAAACATTTTCGCACTAGGATATGTTCCGATTTTGATTCTAAGGGCTGGAAGCGGCGTGATCCGTAAGCACGCGCTTATTCGTTTGAACAACGAGTGCAAACCTTATTGGTTAGTATACAGTGAATACGCAGATTTATCTCCCTTTAAACACTATCGGTATTTCTCCATACTAAAACAACGCAAGCTATTTTCGTTTGGGAAATAAATAAAACATATTATTTTAATGGGGTCTCAAGTATTTCTTTATCAAAAAAAATTATTCAGGGTGTTATTTAAATAGTGATAGCACTGATTGGTCGGTTGTAATGTTTTTTGAAAATTTTCAGCTATTTACGACGACTGCAAGTTTATTAACCTCTAAGGATTAATCAGATTAAATTCGTGTATGTAAGTGTTTGCAAGTGTGTTTTTGACCTGCCTTACACTAGTATTACCAGGTAGATGTGTTGATTGGCTCTTCAATATCTATGCAAAGATTGACAGTGTTACGTGTCTGCATCAAAATCATTTTAAATTCTGTGTATTGTAAGTAATAACGCCAATAACATCAGTATGGAGAAACATATATATAAATAAAAAACGTGCAGGGACCCTTTGAAACGATCATAGGTTTCTTCTAGTAGCAAGGACGGTCCTGAGATATTAGACGCGTTTCTTTGAATCCTATCCAATGCGGATATGATAGATAGTTTTTAAAACGCGTTGTACTGTCTTACTCTGTTAAAAGATAAAATCGTCCAAGGTTTGACATCACTCGAGTACCAGGCCCCAGTTTCACAATCATTCACTCAATTGAGTGTACACTCAACTCAAATTAGGGAATATTTCTATGTCAATTTTTGAGACATTACTCAATTAAAATTAAATATCTTATGTTATATTTAAATTGTTTAGTATGGATTCGTTGAACAAAACCAAAAATTGTCTTATTAACTTGATATTATGAAAATATTGATGAGAGAAAAATGAAAATATTTGAGTTGAGTGTACACTCAATTGAGTGAATGATTGTGAAACTGGGACCAGATTGCCAACATACACCATCATTAAAAAGTTATTGCATTTGAATGAAATCTTCTTTGAATACTATCAAAACAAATGAAGACATATTTATAGACCGTGCGGCGATTTGGGGCTACTTATAACCGACTCGAAAAGTACTCGCTACCTAGTTATCGAAAAGTTTACCAGCGAAAGATCTTTTCGAAGATTTAAGAGTCTAACATTTAAGAGTTAGCAGCTAAAATGTTTCTGAGCAAATCGGATGTCAAAATCTACGAAAAACTAAAAGAATGTCGTGAAAGTGTGTACAAATCTCTCCGTCTTACTGACCGCTCTTTCTATGCGAGATTGTACACATAATTATCTGTTCGATCACATCACATAATCTGTGATCATAAAATTAAAATAAAACATGTCATTTTAGACATATTTGAACATTTTATTCAGAAAATTTTAAAAATTATAATATAACACTTATTATATACCCAGGATTACTAATTTCGTTTTGTCATAAACGCTGTATGTATACATATGTTATTCTAATGTTGAAATAATTGCTTATATACATGTTTTAAATATTTTGACGTAATTTTTTAAAAAAAGGTTTAATCAGACTAACATTGAATTAAGATGATGATAATCACGTAGTAAAATTGCTTTATCAACAATTGTTTCATCTTCTCAGGGGAAAAAATCTCGACATTGTAACACATGCATGGGTGTTTTCCAGTTTTGTATTATCAAAGTTGAGAAAGTATTTTTGCTTCGGTATAACCAGTATATTAAAAGCATTTTTCTTGGATTAGGACATTTGTGATTATTTTATTTGACTTTTATTATAAACAACTATGGACTAGTTCTTTACATATGCTGTGCCTAGATTTAGGTATGGCTGCCATGTGCTACGTTTGAATTATTATAAAATGATTTCATTCAAAAGAAGTACATTTTTCTTTTTGTAGAAACTCAAAATTCTGCACATGATGTATAAAAAACAAGAGGCCCATTGGCCTTAACGCTCACCTGAAGATATGTCCAATATTGTTTGCAAAGTGCAATAGACAATATATTACGTACAGAAACTTTAAAAGTTTTCTCAAGTTAAGAACTCCCACAAAACTTAATCAGATATATATCCACTCACATTTCATTCATAGGTAGCTTATATAATATGCATGTAGTAACTGTAGTGCAATGAATAATTTCCAAATCATTAATCAATTTCAGTATACTTATGCAGCCATGTCCTTGACCTTTGACAATATATGACCTTGAACCATATATTATTGTCATGACAATAACTATAATATTCTAATGAACATACAATACTTACAATATTCTAATATACATGCCTATGCATGAAATCAATAGCTCTCAAGTTAACTAATAATTTTAGTATTCCTATGTTGATATGACCTTGATCTTTGAACATACATGTATATCCTTGAACCATATATCAAAATGTCGTAATACCTACAATATTCTAATATTAATTAATAGCTCTCAAGTTAACTAATAATTTTAGTATTCCTATGTTGATATGACCTTGATCTTTGAACATATAACCTTGAACCATATATCAAAATGTCGTAATACCTACAATATTCTAATATACATGCCTATACAAAAAGTTATTAGTTTTCAAGATAATTAGCAATTTAACTCTTTTTTTGCAGCTGTGACTTTGACCTTTCAACAAATGACCTTGAACCATATATCAAAATGATCGTTGTCGCAATATCTACAATATTCTAATAAAGATGCCTGTACAAAAAGTTAATAGTTTTCAAGATAATTAGCAACTTAAGTCTTTTTTTGCAGCTGTGACCTTGGCCTTTCAATATATGACCTTGAACTATATATCAAAATGATCGTTGTCGCAATACCTACAATATTCTAATATACATGCCTATACAAAAAGTTAATAGTTTTTAAGATAATTAGTAATTTAAATCTTCTTTTGCAGCTGTGACCTTGACCTTTCAACATTTGACCTTGATCAATATATCAAAATGATTGTCATGTCAATACCTACAATATTCTTATATAAATGCATATACAAAAAGTTAATAGTTTTCAAGATAATTAGCATTATATGACCTTGATCTATATATCAAAATGATCGTCATGTCAATATCTACAATATTCTGATATACATGCCTATACAAAAAGTTAATAGTTTTCAAGATATTGTGACAAATATATAATTTTTAGCAATTTCCCCACTCAGTGCCTTACAATTTCCCCATATTGAGCCCCATGGCTACCATTTGTGCAAAATCTGAAAATATATGACCTAAGGCTGTTACAAATAAAATAACAAAGGTATATCTCTTGTAGATTCAGAGGAGAAGATTTTCAAAGTTTTCACTCTTTCCCCCCTTATGGGGCCCCAAGGGGACACAACTCATCATTTGTGCAAATCTGAAAGGGCTTCATCCAGGCATGATGGTTACCAAGTTTCATTAAATTTGGCCAAGTGGTTTTGGAGGAGAAGATTATAATATTAAAAAGTTTACGCACGACGGACGACGCATAACGGACGAAGATGGATAGCAATAGCTCATCTGAGCTTTCAGCTCAGGTGAGCTAAAAATCAGCTACTTTTCAATGTATTCTCGATATCTTAATTATTATGAGTGTTAAAAATATCTATGGCTGTTTATATTAAGTAAATGAATTTTTATGTCTTTAATGTATATTTTTGTAAATATATAAAATAAAAACAAACAACAACTGAAGATTTGAACTCACAGTTACATGTAACTTTAAATAAATGAAAAATAATGAAAAAATAAATTGCATTTAAAAAATAAATTATCGACCAAACATCATTCATATATGTCGTTAAACAAGTTTAACATTTCCTGTATACCAAATACGATATTTCAGTCTTAAATTAAATAATAAAAAAAAAACCCACTTATTTTGTATTTTATTAGTTAAATATGTTTTGCATTAGAATAAAGATAAAGAAAACAAGTTTATACTGCTAGAATTTTTTGCATATTACATTTGAATTATATCATCTCATCTCAGACATGTAGAGGCAGTAAAAAACCAAAAAAGTATCTTAACTGAAACATGAATATTTTATACTGTGCTTTCAAAATGAATTTGTTAACCCCCCCCCCCAACACATAGAGAGAGAGAGAGAGAGAGAGAGAGAGAGAGAGAGAGTGAGAGAGAGAGAGAGAGAGAGAGAGAGAGAGAGAGAGAGAGAGAGAGAGATTTTAGATATATTGTCATGTGCAGAATTTTTCAATTTTTACAAAAAGAAATATTCGAAATTCTGCACATTACAGTATATTGAAAAATTTAATTTTAGACATAGATCTTTTTTTATTTTCTTTATTTGAGTTTCTACTATAAAACAACTTTTTGAGTGGGCTATCAAATTTTTAAAATAAAACTAAATGTTCTTATAATATGCTTAACAGATAATTAAATAAATGTGTGTGTGTGTGTGTGTGTGTGTGTGTGTGTGTGTGTGTGTGTGCGTGCGTGAGTGTGTGTGTGTGTGTGTGTGTGATTTTAATTATTTTAGCAATAAAGCAGAAACAAAATTTCCGAAAATTTTATACTGTTTTTTCATATAATGTTTTGAAAAAATGAAACAATACTGTATATATAATTGGAAATGGTGCAATCACTGATATTTTTAAGAGTATTTAAAAGGTTATTTCTTCATTAGCTTACATATTTTATTTTAAGAGTTTTGGAAATATGATGCACAAAGAATAAAATTATTTATTTTGAAGCCTTTCCATGATCTTTAGATTTGTTATTTTTGACCTGGCATGAAGAACTGTTATGTAAGCTAATATTGTTGAATCAACGATGTTTTAATAAACCGGTTATCCAGCTAGCTGTCCTTCAGATAGACAAGGTACATGTGCATTCATCTTCGTATTGATAAACTACTAAGGTGTTCCTCAAGGGTCTGTAATTGGTTCATTCTCATACTTATTGTTTATCAATAACTGGTTGGTTTGTTTGTTTTAAATTGGATTTTACGTCTCAGTCAAGGATATTTCACTTATATCGAGACGTCACAAGCTATAGATGAAGTGGCAGAAATTTTGACCTTAGCAGTGCGCTTAGGGCAATGTATAGGGATAGTTCTTTAACCTGCCACGCCTGTCGTGACACGGACATCGGTTTTCAAGGTTTCCTCCAAAGGACCCCTTGATTTTCTTTCCTAAATTCCGAATGCTTGGCGAAAGAATTGTCTCTACCTTTTATTAAGTCTTGGTCAGACCCTGCCGTGGTTCGAACCTCGACATCCCACATATGAAGCAAGCAACTGAGCTAATGTGGTGGTAAATGGCATGATTGAGGTTAAAGTCCAAATATGAGGCTAAACTCGACAAATAAGTCATAACCCTTCAAACTCACCAGGATAGATGACATTCACATATTTCTTTGAACTTGACATTGTTTAGAGATAGAACGTCTTCTATTAATCCGTATGAAGAGTTAAAGTTTTGGCAATAGTCTTCTCTCCAGTTTTAACAAGGTTCTGCATAAATTCTGCTTCAGATAAATAAAGAAACAAATCATCAAGCATAATAAATGGATTTTATATCATCATCTTCACAAAAATGTCTGATTAATAGAATCTACCACTTTTGTGGTGCCAGGTAGGGATATCTTAAACAGAGTTCTAATACATTTTGTCCAGATCGAGGCTTGCCTATCTGGCAATTATTTTATTTCTTGTACCATAAATTATATCACACCAATTAAAAATCAATTTCACGTAACATCTAATTTCACTGATCAATATTTGCTGGAAAAAGGATGTGTAGACAATCTTCCATAGAATGGGAGGGTGGTGTTTAAAGAAAGCTATATCTCACAGCTCTAAAATGAATTTCTAAACATTGGGTGCAATAAAGACAGTATTGTAATGATGCGATTTGATGTCATTCCTGTCAAAAATCCTACAATAACATTATACAATTTATTTGCATTTTACACGATGTAACTTAAACTTTTTACTCAGTGTAAAAATATATACATGACATTTCGTCCCGTTTACAAAAAAGTCTGACATTTCGGCCTTGTTATAAAAAACTGACACTTCCTCATGGACTTAAGACGCAATAAACAGACTTACTTAACAGCACTAGAACAGACAGTCTTAATTAATATCCGAACGTGCCAAAACATGCATGTATAGAACAGTGATTAGGGCTTTTACGTTATCAGTTTATCGCGAAGTTTTGAAGACATCCGTGTCTTATTTCAGGACACGCTCAAATCTGAAGGTAGGTCGGTGTATAAAGTCAACACAATCATTAAATTAGCATTTATAACCATCTTTATGAAGGACAATGAGTGCCCAGGATGGTACCGTAAGGTAGACCATTCAAGTCTGAAGAAATGAAATATACATTAAATATACATTAAAACGATCGAGACAAAAACATGAGTCTATTGCTTTCAGAATTACATGCAGAAAATAATATATATGCTTCTTAGGCAGACAGATGTAAATTCCTTTTCGTAGTTCCCCGTCATGTTTATAATGGCATGGTAGCAATGATATGGTACGCTAGAACGAGTGAAAAGACGCCATTTTGTCTTCACATATACGATTCGTTAAAGAGGAAAAAGAACCCTTAAGATTCAATACACAGAAAAATCGGTGTGTGGACATGCACTAGTTCAAATAAACCTTACACCTGATATATTAAATAGTGGATCTGGGAGCTCACAAAGAGCTTCCAGATAAAAATAAGACCATGCACGAGAGAAAACATATGGATAGGACTCATAAGCTCTGTTATAGCAACATATGAGAGAGGAAAACTCGAAACTCTAAATGTAAAATCTGGTATATGTGACCGCAATGTACAGTATTATCAGCCCTTTGGATTTAGGGTTAGGAACAGGACTAACCACGGTCCAGTAAATTGAACTAAATTGTTACTGAAACTAGAATTACCGACTTATAAACGATTGGATATTATCAATGCATTTGGAACACTTCACTAGGTTGTTTCTCACAAGCGTTTTCTCGCACTTAGTCAAAATTCTCAAATTCTTAAAATTATGCAATGATTAAAACCGAAAAAAACAAGTCTTTTTCATGAATGCAACGTAAACATTTTTGTCTGTTGTAAGAACATTCCAGAAGGATAATAAGATTTGGTTCTTCTTCCTTCTGATATTTCCTCGTTTTTCTGTAATTACTACTATCTCATTTTTAACCCTTGATATATATGTAATGGCAATAAAATGCCGCCATATCATTTGATTTGCCATCCATCTTTAAGTAACAACTGTATGCACGTATATATAAGCTTGTATAAATCTCATGTTCTCGTTAGAACTTTTTAAATGAGAAGCTTTGGCATGGCTTTATTTGATCTCATTGGAATCAATGACCAGATGGTAATGTTGTTCAGGTAACTGATATCTGATTGCTTGTGACTTCATTAATTTACAAATACAACTGAGAGAGAGAGAGAGAGAGAGAGAGAGAGAGAGAGAGAGAGAGTTGATAAAACCATTTAAAGATGATATTTAACACGGTTGTTGGCACATTAACACCCTTATTTTATGATAAAACCGTTTGGGACTAAATGACAAAATGGGTTTTAGTGATTTGGTTCTTATTTCGATTTTTTCGACATTGCACAGTGGCGTGATTCTTGATATTGTCATATTATATATATTTTCCAAATTTTTTAAAATATTTTTTTATTTATGTAATTTTCAAAATTTATAGTTGATATATTATAAATTTTTAAATATTTCATTCAGAAAATTAAAAAATTTAAGACATTATGACAATATAATATTCAATGGTGTGCTTCATGAAGTCTTGTTTCAGACATAACGACAAAATGTTATTCATTGTCATTGTTTAATATGTATCTTTTTGGACAGATTGACAACATTCGTCTGTTTGAGTGGGCTCATGTTGTTTCGTTTTTAGACATAGTTACACAATAAAATTCATTAATGTGTTTCTTGGAAAAGGAACATAACATTTGGGTATAGATTTATGGTAAAGTTTGGTATCCGTGAAATGAATAATTTTGACTTAAAACCAACATCAATCAAGCAATCATTTTGATTGTTTGTACAGAATGCTGATTACTATTTATCAAGTAATATACGTATTAATATGGATTTATCATCTCCCCTTTTTTGGAATTGTTTATCTAGCCCAACATTTGATACATAACTGAAGATATTATTGCATTTCATGTAAGGCTACTACAAGACCATAGAAAAACTCTCAAAACTTTTCTGAACAATGAAAAGTGCAATCTGATTGGATAAAAAACTGTCAGTCTTTTGACTTATAAATAGACTTATTACTCACTACTTATTTAAATGTTGATTTATCATAATCTAGTATTTTCTCTATTATTCGATGATATAACAGCATTTAAGTCATGCCATGTCCTTGTAAGTGCTGAATTAAGTTTAAAACATATGCTGACCATTAAATTTGCGTTGTCACTTTTATTTTGTTGGTAGGGTAGCGTATCTAACCCTTACCAGTGCCACCGTAAAAAGAGTAGGTGACTCGGCAGAAAATCTGGTGATCAAAATCATTGTTTTGTTATATTTATCGTCGTTAAGCATACAGAATTTTGACTAAAATGTAAAATCATACAGGCCATAGAATTAAATGATGAAACAATATATAACATTCTAGAAAAATAAATATTTGAGTTATATAAATCTAAAACGTTAAAATATCGTTTAATGTTCCCAGATCAGTGTAGAATCTACAGAGCGTATCAATTTCTTTATAATTTAGGGTATATTAGAATTTGTATGTGTCGCAACATGTGCTTTACCACAAAATATATTTTCTTCAGATTTTGAAATAAATTGCTGAAGTTGAAAAAAAAAAGAAAAAAAAGGAAGAAAAAATCACATCGCAGGTGTAAACAGTAGAGGTGAGTCATGGTTATTTTTTTTCTAAAGAAGTATTATATAGACACGGATATATATAAATATAGGTAATTTGTATATTTCAAACATATATTAGTATACATTTTGTACCAAATACTTTCATGTGCACTTAAAGCGACTAGGTTAAAAAATTTATCCATTGTTAAATTTAAATCGCTGTGTCCAATTATATTTTTTAAAATGATTATTGTTAAAGAACCAAATTGCGCAAGAATATTTAACAATGGATAAAATTTTGAGACATTAGATATTTCACATTGTTTATAGGATTTAAAAAAAAAAATTCCGCTTGTGTTTTTTTTTTAATATATACAAACATAAACATCTTAACTAATCTGATATAAAAATATTTACTAGTATTTTCTTTTTCGATAATTACTTTTTGAACTATTTAACCATGCTGGTGCATTTTCTTCGACCCTCTATTCCTTTATTTATTTATTTATTTATTTATTTATTTATTTATTCCATTGTTACTTATTTTCTATTTATTGCTGCATGCGATAATTATTTTTTCAAATTTTTAAGTTTATTTTTCAATTATATATTTATCTCACAGACAAGAGAATTCATAATTAATATGGAGGATTATGCTATTATGCTATGGTTATTAACACTTGGGAACCCATGTACCCGGATACATTGCCAGTTTTTACAAACATGTTGTTACAGTTGAGACATTTAGAATTTTAAAAAATAAATTTAAAAAATACGTAATGTTTAATTTTAAAAATAAATAATAATAATAATAATAATTATTATTATTATTATTAAATCTTAAAATAGTTTATGACGCTAACAGTGCATGTGTGCTAATCAAGAGGATTTAAATTGATACATGTGGTCGATTTTCCCTTATTTATCCCACGCCATTGGAATCAGGAGGAGGTATTTTTTTTTGCGTTGTACGTCCGCGTCCGTGCATCCGTGTGTCTGCACGGTTTTAGTTTCCGGGCTATTTCTCTAAAACAACTATTTGTTTCATTTTGTTTAATTTTCAGCGAGTGGCCGGATAAAGACACAGAGGAAGGGACAATGTCTTATGATATAGAGATAAGGTAAGTGTGTAGCATAAATAGAAAATACAAGAAATTAGTGTTCATTCGGAACAATCGGTCTCACAGACATTGGCCACAGTACATTTGATCACAATGAAGAGTTCAAATAACCGGCGTATCGAAATGAAAATGGCGAAAAAGATTTGCATAATTATACATAATACCATGATCCCAAACATGTACTGTGAATAGGAATAAAGTTCAATTATCGCTTCTTCTGCTTCTTCTTCTTTTCTCTTTCTACAAAAGCAGGAAGTTGTAAAGGCTACGAAACCAAGAGACAGAGCGTAGAACAAATCTTGGGACAAAGTTACATATCACTAATTGTAGCAACTAAAATTACAGTATTTGGGTATATTTTAAAAATGTGTTGTTTTAGCTCAAGTGGTAAAAGTACACGGTTTTATCTCTTCAAAGATTTTGTTTTTCAGATTTGCTTCTTTACCCCATTTATATTCCCCCTTTCCCCCTTCGCCTCCGTAAGTGGAAGGTCGTGGGTTCGAACCCAGACCGGGTCTGACCAAAGACTTGAAAGTGGATAGATACACTTCTTTCACCAAACACTAGGCATTACGAAATGAAAGTCTCGATTCTTTCGGATGGGAACTTAAAATAAACGAGGTCCTGTGTCATGGAAGACGTGGCACGATACAGAACCCTGTAACATAATGCCATTAGCACAACACACGGGCAAAATTTCTGCACTTTCGCTTATATAGCTGACGACGTCTCGATATAAGTGAAATATTCTCGACTTGGACGTTAAACACCATTATTCAGCTCAACTCAACTCTTCCTCCGCCTTGCCGCAATTCTATCATTTGATTGATCGCCACATGCCCACGATTCGATCCTTTGTTTAACTATGAAAAGAAACTTATTCAACGAAATGTGTGGTTAGTTGCAAGTGTATCATGTGACATAACCTATTAAATATGAAGACATTCCAAAGATCTGCACATTATTGCCTAACTCCGCTGCACATTTTTGCCTAACTCCGCTTCACATTTTCGCCTAACTCCGCTGCACATTATTGCCTAACTTCGCTGATTGGTTAGCAATAATTTGGTACAGAAGGAATGCGATTTGTTAATCTTGGTAAATATTAGTGCACTACGCAAAGGACATCAAAAGCCATGTTGTCTAAAGCGCATGCTTTTGAATAGAAGCACCTCCCATATGTTATTTTATTTTATTTTATTTTATTTTATTTTATTTTATTTTATTTTATTTTATTTTATTTTATTTTTTTATTTTTTTAATTTAATTTAAATTAATTTAATTTAATTTAATTTAATTTAATTTAACTTAATTTAATTTAATTTAATTTAATTTAATTTAATTTAATTTAATTTAATTTAATTTAATTTAATTTAATTTAATTTATTTTATTTTATTTTATTTTATTTTATTTTATTTTTATTTTATTTTATTTTTACAAAGATATAGTATGTAACATACATCTCATTATCTTTGTTTTACATATGAACATTTTCAATAAAACAAAGATAATGAGGTCAGTTTCACAATCATTCACGCGTACAGTCAACTCAAATACATGTATTCACATTTTTCTCTGCTCAATATTTTTTAAAAAGTAAGTTTTATGAGGCAATATTTTTGTTCAACAAGCCTACACAAAAGAATTTTATTATAACATTAAGTTATCATTTTAACTGTGTAATGTCTTAAAAGTGACATTAAAATTTACCCTAATTTGAGTTGAGTGTACACTCCGAATTGAGTGAATGATTGTGAAAGTGGGGCCTGTTAAAATATATCAAATTTTTATGTATCTTTCGTGTCTTTAAATGTAATTTGCCGAAATAACCAATTTCAATTCAATTTCAATTCAATTTATTCGCTCAACACCACCGGAGGTGGTACATGAGGTACAACATAATACAACATGTATATAATGCGGCATAAACAAAAGAGCATGTTACATTACAATTATATACAGTATAAACACAATATACAATTGTTTGACAATTTCTAATACTGTAATGAAAACCAAATGTAATCAAAATTAAACAAGTATTTAGATTTAATATATGAAATATTTCAGGAATAATGACTAAGTATTATCTTGATAAACAAACATAATTTACGTAGCACATCATAATTGTGAGAGTTAAATAAATAGAACATTTTTAGAGTATTCGGTTTTCTGATGTAGAACTGATCCAGAAATAGTTTTCTCTCTTTGTGAAAAAATTTACATTCAAAAAGAAAATGAAATTCATCCCCCAGCTTATTTTCATTACATAAATTGCAAATTCTATCTTCTTTTCTTATACTATCCCATCTGCCTTTTTCTATTGGAAGTTTGTGATTTGAGGTTCGAAATTTTCCTAACATTGTTCTTAAATATTCTGGTAAAATAATCAAGTACTGTTCAAACCCAAAAATATTTTGAAAATTCTATAAGTAGTAGCTTTATTTGAATTCTCTAATTGCGAGTACCAAGATTGTATAAACTGATCTTTTAACTTACGTTCCAATGCATTTAATAGCCAAGTTTTGTTAACATTAATACCTTGATCTTGCCAAATATTGCTAAATCCAGATGAGTCTAAAATTGATTTTATACTTTTTAACCAAAAACTTGTCTCCATGTTATTTTGAAGAATTACTCTATATAAGATATACGACAACTTATTTTCACTACAATGTACTAGCTTATACCAAAAAGAAATCATGCGTTTATACATTTGAATATATAATGGGTATCTACCAGTTTCACCATACACCATGTAATTTGGTGTTGTTTTCTTAAAATGAAGAATCCTTTTACAGAACTGTAAATGCAAATTTTCAAACAATTTTATATTTTCAAACCCCCAAATTTCACACCCATACATCATAACAGGAATAATCATCTGATCAAACAAACCTAGCTTGCATTCAACAGATAAACTCAAATTGTTAATTTTACGATAGAGACAGAATAGTGCCTTTCTTGCTTTTTCTAGAAGATGAGCTCTTGCTTTAGAAAATTTACCATTAAAATTAAATATTAAACCCAGATAATTGTATTTGCATCAACAATTTCCTTTTCTGTAATGGTACCATTAATATCTAGATTATCTTCACCTTGTTCTAAGTTCAAAACAATATTGTCCCTATGTCTATCATCGTTAAATTGTAAATTCAATTCTTTGAAATAATTAAAGAAAGTATCTAAATCAAAATTTTCGGTTGCTTGTGTGGTATATGTTTTTCTATTTAATATTTTCCAATAATCTTTGGGGTTAGTACTCTTAATTGTTTTTAATTTGTCCTCTAATTTTTTTGTGTATAGACCATAGTATTTTTTAATTGTTTTCTTATAGTTTTTGCTAGCTGTTCTTAGGTTTTTTTTCAATCTATCTGTTTTGTATTTGATGAATGCATGTTTTGCCTTGTGAAACAGTTTTCTTTTTTCTTTGCAATCTTTTCCAAACTATAAACCTGTAGCCATATGCTGTTGGTGGCTTTTGATCACAAGAAAATCTATCAAGGGAGATATGTAGTTGTTTCAATATTTCATAGCCAGAAATGAAGGATTTCATATCTTCATCGCTTCCTATGAGTTCAGTTATTTCGTCGTCAAAAATTTCAATATAATCCTGTAATTTACCTGTTCGGGCATTAAAGTCTCCAAGTATTATAATATTTGGACAAGAATCATAAATTTTTAATATTTCCTTTTCTAAATTACTAAATATTTCAATATCGGAATAATTTGAGTCAATAGGCGGGATATATACTGCACCTAAGGCAATGTTTTCGCTGTTGTATAAATTACGTGCTTTTAACCAAAGAATGTTCTTATCATCATTTTCAATAATCTTAAACGAGTGACTAATTTCTTTTTTAACCAAGACTGAGATACCACCTGATCTAGTTAGCCCCCTATCTTTTCTAAATATAGCAAAACCCTCTATCTGCATTTCATCAAGCTCACATAATTTTGTTTCTGAAATACAAATAATGTCATATTTGTTTATGAATTCTATAAATTCTGGAATAATCAATTTAGATTTTAAACCACATACATTTATACAACAAATATTCAAATTATTTACAATCCTATTTACAGTTTCAGTTTCTTTTATTTCAGGGTTATTTCTATCTTTGTTATTGTTTCCACCTCCGGTGTATTCCTAGCTGTTGTGGTCTGCATCCTGAGTAGCGGTGAAAATACCTTCTTCTGTATCACCTTCCTCTTCGTCTGTAAGTTTCTTTGTATTGTTCGTGCCCACTTCCTTTTCCTGACTACCCGTTCTCTGTCGTTTTTTGTACTCTTGCTCCGATGAAGAGAATCTATCTCGTTTGAAACTTCTGTTATCTGGTACGAAAGAAATTGTGTATCTATCTTCAACATTGGCTATCTCTCCTTGTGTTTCCTCTTTTCCACATACATGTTGTTAAAATAGGGCAATGAGTGATTCGGATGAGGTAGATCGCTTGTAATTAAAGTAGAATTTTATTTTTGACTTTATTTCCATCATCGCTGTGAATAAGGTAATTCAGCTCATTTATCTATATAATGAAACTCCATTTATAACAATTGATGTAAATTGTGTGCGGATTGTATTTTGTTTTATTATTAGTAAGAATTATATATATACTTTTTACCTATATGTTTTATTGCAATTGCATGTTTGCTGATGAATATATAAGAAAAATAAAATATCTGCATTGTATTGTATTGCATTGTAATTTCCCTATAGCGTAAAAGTAAAATTTTCAGTTTAGTTTGCCACAATTATCACCGGTACTCTATCAATCTAATATGTATGTCTGTGATTTTGATATATTTAAACGCCATTCGCAAAAATGACATTAATACGACGCATTTAACAAAGTCTGAAAATATTTATTGAAAAGGGCTTTGCTATTGAAAGACAAAGCCTTAATTCCTGTGTCCATGATAAAATACTACAATATTCATTTGACAGTTGTAAAAATTGACAAAATTGATCGATTTCTAGATCTACTTTATTGGAATTTGTCAAGTATATTTTCCATAAAAATCAGCACGCACCAAGTGACCCGGATAAAATATAATGGTATAAATTTTCACATGCACCCTCATTGTAAGTTGTAAGTTCAGAAACGAAAACGAAACAGAATTTGTCGGGGTTTTTTTTATTCTTTTAACAGCATAACTTTATAATGAAGATAAATAAAACACAGCGAGATTATAATTTAAATACAACTAACTATCATATATCTTATAATACATAAATTAGTCATGAAAAAGTTAAAACGGGAATATGGTCCGTACGCTTTTCCGACAAAGTTCTTCACGTTTCCTACTTGCATTTTACATATACATATGTATAGAAGGATTACATAAGTTAGACATGAAGGTAACGACAAAAAATATCGTTATGGTCTACTTGTGAAAGTCAATTAAGTGAGAAATTAGTTATATATCGATTCGCATTTAGTATAACTTTGTTGGGATTTAAACATGCAGTGATAACAGATTTCCGGTTTATTTAACCAAACCATATTCGAACACGTGTATAGATTTACAATATTGCCGTATCTAATTTAGCAGGAGGTTGGTAAGTATGATTTGTAAATATTTGGTCACGGTTTGTGGTAAATAAATTGGTTATATATAACTATATGGTTATTGTTTTGATGATAGTTAATTAAACAAACCGACATGTGTCGCTGAAACTGACTTGCGGGGATATTTTGCCTGTAGACGGGGAGTGTTGCAGCGTTAAATTACATAACACTGTGTGATTGAACGGTTTGGTTTTAAACACAAGACAATGAAATCGACTAGTATACATCATGTTTACGATGAGAGATCGAACAAAATTTCTGTGCGTGTCCAGACACTATTAAGTTTTCTCGGGGGTGGGGGTGGTGTGCAATCGTATATGGCCATAATTGCCATTATAATGTATTATAAACACTTACACAATATTACACTAATTTGTCAAGGCATTAACATTCTTATAAAACATACGTAAAAAAAGTTAACAAAAAGTGTAAACGTAAATCAGGATGCAATTATAATTATGTAATATCAGTTAAGGCATAGAGGTTTTTATAAGAATATTTAAACAAAGGAAATGCAATGTACAACATTTTAATATTGACCACAAATTACCACATTTTATGTTAAACTTACTGAATGTTATAAATATTACTTATCTTGGAATTAAAGAGAAGTCATTGTTACTTTTCTTAGAATTAAAGAGAAGTCATTGTTGTTGATATAGAGGACCGCGGCACTGAAGAACCATAAATAAATTAGTTAATTTATATTCTATTTAGATCTAATAACATGTTTCAATTTTTTCAATATCATATGATACTTTTTATTAAATGCATTTTGTAATAAAAAAAAAAAAGTAGCGATGACAGTGTCAGTCTTTAACAAACAAACATCGATTTGGGATAAATATGTACTAAAGAGGGAATTTGGTGGTATATCTGATGTAACAGGTGCATTGTGGAAACTCCATCCATATCATGCCATGTTATGTGGGACAATAGAGAGAGAACATTCGACCATCATAGCATTATCTTTTTAAGATATACCAAATATGGTTGGATATAGTAAGATCAGTTACTTGCTCTACAAAACTCATATCATATTTGTTTGACAGTATAGATTCTTCTATTATTATATATATCTGTGTGTGTGTGTGTGTGTGTGTGTGTGTGTGTGTGTGTGTGTGTTGTGTGTGACATTGGTATTTTTGGTCAAGATCCGCAGTTACCACTAAATCTTTGTATTTTCACATGCTAATAGTATATTTATATATATATATATTCAGATTTTTCGTTTTTTAAACCTCTTGTGTGCGGTATTTGTCTACTTATTAACTTCTACAATAGTTATAATCCTAGTAAGGGTAAAGTGACCGTAAGTCTTATAGTTATTATAAAAATTTCCATCCGCCATATCACATGTATAAAAATAGCATGATAATGTGACCTTTATTATGTTGTTTTATTTTTAAAATTTATATTTAATTTAATACATATTATTTTAAGTCGTCTAACCTGATCACAAACATATAATTTCCATTTCAACGTGACCCGATGTCTCAAACGCGTTTGGGTCTGACTATAAGACATGTAATATATCATGTTCACCGTACAGGTATACGTATTGCCATCGATTTATTGCGAGAAATGTGCATTTTAATTAATACGTATTTGGACTATTAAATACTGGGAATTTAAACTATTTTAATTATAACTTGATTACATTTTCTTATTTTAAATAGTTTACTCGAGCTCTCTCCTCAGAGTAACAAATCTTTTTTCCTTCAGTAATTAAGTAAAAAAAAAACAAACCAATCAACTGAAAATATAATTTAAAAGATTGAAAAGTCACAATAAAGTCAAGTGATGAGAGAAAAAAAATCCACGAATCCTAAAAACTTTTGACGCCATCAGGAATTAGATGCCGTGCACTGTTTTATATTTCATATAC
Source organism: Tegillarca granosa (assembly GCA_029721355.1). Lineage (NCBI taxonomy): Eukaryota > Metazoa > Mollusca > Bivalvia > Arcoida > Arcidae > Tegillarca > Tegillarca granosa. The sequence goes on along the minus strand of CM056600.1, from coordinate 15,500,114 downwards.
AAGGCTTGCCTTTTGTCTGTGCATTGTTTAATAATAGGTATACAAGGTTTGCTTGTTTTTCTTTCAAATGAAGAAAATCACAAGTCATGATTTTATATATTCACTTTTACATGTCTCCACGATAAACTTCTTAAAAGATAGTCATTAAAGTTTTAATTAAAAATATTATATTTCTGATAATCATGTTGGTAGAAACTAAAAAACGTGTTGTCAGAAACCATAATACATTATGGTCCTTATAAAGAGGATTGACTGTACTAAAAAGTAGTCGAGTGTTTAAAAGCAATTTATTAAAGATTAGAGCACCTTTTGGAATCAACTCTGGCAAATCCTAGTCTAGTGTAAGAAAGTTTGTCACTCTGATTGCCAAATGTGATTTTTCCAGGTTCGTTTTTACTCCGTTATCACAAAACTTACTGCATGGATATAAGTAATATATTTTATATAACTTCATTCAGTGATTTTTTAGACATTTTTTGTATACAAAATACATGATAATTTGTATATAAATATTTAATGTACTTTGTAATCTTTTGAAATGTAATGATCATAATCGGTCAAAATATAGAACAAACCTATCGTTGAAGCTGAACAGTTTAAATGAATCAACTTTAAAATGTGCTAAGCGACATGGATTGTTGGTTCCGGTTATTCGAGTTTATATATTGATAATAAACACCAACATAAAAATAAGTGACGTTACAATAAAGGATGTCAGCTGTCATGTGCAGAATTTGTAAAAAAAAAAAAAAAAAAAAAAATTAAATTCTGCACATGACAATGCCATAAAAAACTAGTTGCATGATTTAGTCTTCAATTTTTCGCATCAGGATGAACATGTTAATCCTCTTTTATAACATAACATAACATAACATACAATAACATACAATAACATAACATAAAATATAACATAACTTAACATAAAAACTTTACAAAAAACATTACAACATAACATGACATAAAATAAAAAAAAGTTTTAAAATTTTTTCACCATTCATTAATCTTTAGATCTATCCATTCATCTGACAAACGTGTAATGTTTATTCTTCCATGGCCTTTTATGTTATTAATCAAAATGTCTAAAAACTCGTATTTTTATATATATATATATATATATATATATATATATATATATATATATATATATATATATATATATATATATATATATAAGTTTGCAAGCTTTTTAACCTGTATTAAATTGGCTGTATTAATAAAGTGGTCTAAAGCGCGCGAATTCGCTAACAATTCCAGATCGGACCGCTTCTTTTTAAATGGAAACATCTTGGCTGGGGCGTAACACATCATAATTCCATTTCACAATTCCGAAAGCTCGAGCACGTCTAACATCTTGTGTTCAAATTTTAGCGATAAAGCGATATCAATTTTTCTTGCATATGTAATAGATTTTTATCATTGAATTGGTGGTAAGATATTTTTCACATATCACACCTTGTGACGGTACATATTGTCGCCCCGACGAAAGCTCGAGCACATCTTACATCGTGTTCAAATTAAAGCGAAAAGCCTTATCATGTTATACTTAGTCCAATCTTCCTATCTTCCACCGTTCACGTGATCAAAACAATTTACATGACTGTCACGTGTGCTGAAAATATAGTGCATTATTTCGCGGCTTTTGTGTTGCATTTGTTTTGGTATTGTGTATTGGATGAAGTAGAATTATACATGTATTCAAAATTTTCGCAGTTATGAGGTTATGTGTTCAGTTGTAATGTCGGTATAATAATATCGCGGCATGTCAGGTACATGTCATGAAATAAGTTACTTTACGTTCTACATATTGCTTTGTTAAAGACGGACCAGTACTTTTTAATTTATTATGATATAAAGTTTACAAAAATAACACGTGGTTTGGAAATTAGTGGCCGAGCAATCTAAAGAGCGCGTTTACAGATCACAATCCGTCTTACCGCCTAGGTTCGATTCTTGCTAAGACAATTTCTAGTGTCAGAAAGTTTGCCAATTACTAAAAGGTCGGTTTTATCCAGGCACTCGATTTTCCTCAACCGTCCTCGATGTGTGTAAAAGAGTCTTGACTATGGAAAAAAATCAACATTAATTTAATCCCAATCCCATTCTTTACCACGCGTTTAGTTGTTTTTGTATATATACTCTCGCCAAGGAAATATAAAAGATATATGACAGGAACCAATAGTGTTTCAGCTTCCTCGAAGCATTGAACTTATCGGGAGTCGATATTATACTGAATAGTAAACATTTTCCAGAGCATTGTTATATATACCTTAAACACCAATTATAAGACTTAAGCGAGGGTGTGTGTTGACAGACATTCGCTAATAGCTCATCATTCAGACATTAAAAGTACTATTGATTTTCATGTAAAGTTTTCTAGGTTTCATTTCTTGTGATGTTTTTACCAACACTTAATATACGCTCTTGAAGTTTTGGTACGGAAGCTGGCTGTTACAGATCTGATTTTTGTTTTTGGGGAGATTTTTGGTCTTTAAAGTACATATGTAACTAAAAGTCACAGCAACAAGTTTCCATTGTATTCTGTCAGTGGTCGGTCAGGCATATTCTCATCGTGCTAGTTGTATTTGCCGACACATTTCAGTCCGAATAAGTGTAATTGATTTTCGTTTAGCGTCATTAATATTCAGATGACTTTGAAGCAATTTGTGATTATGTAATGCCTGAACGACTTGACTATTAATGATGGCGTTTTAATGCGTGACATTGCTCTACTACAGTAATATCACATGTACTGTCTTAAAGATAGAAGTAAATTTGTGTTTAGTTTGATCCGTTATTATATTAACACTCACTTTATGACCATGTAACGTTTTTATATGGAGTAAATGACACAGTCGTGTTATATGCTGTTCGTTGAATTCGAATGATAAAGAAAAAAATTCTATTTTGCTTTTAAACCACTAAAATTTTAATTTCAGCTAAAAGACCTAAACCGACAGTCAAGCCATTTTGAACATTTCTGTATTTAAAAAAAAGGAACAAAAATTAATTTGGTTCGGGGTATTTACATAGAACTTAATTTGGTTCGGGGTTTATTTACATAAAATGTAATTTTGGTCGAGGTATTTCAGTCGAATTTAATTTGGGTCGGGATATTTACACAGAATTTAATTGCGGTCGGGATATTTACACAAAAATTAATTTGGATGGGGTATTTACGTATAATTTAATTTGGTCGGGGTATTTAAGTATAATTTAATTTGGTCGGGGTATTTACGTATACTTTAATTTGGGTCGGGGTATTTACGTATACTTTAATTTGGGTCGGGGTATTTACATAGAACTTAATTTGGGTTGGGGTTTATTTACATAAAATGTAATTTTGGTCGAGGTATTTCAGTCGAAATTTTATTTGGGTCGGGATCTTTACACAGAATTTAATTGCGGTCGGGATATTTACATAAAAATTAATTTGGGCGGGGTATTTACGTATAATTTAATTTGGGTCGGGGTATTTACGTATACTTTAATTTAGGTCGGGGTATTTACATAGAACTTAATTTGGGTCGGGGTTTATTTACATAAAATGTAATTTTGGTCGAGGTATTTCAGTCGAATTTAATTTGGGTCGGGATATTTACACAGAATTTAATTGCGGTCGGGATATTTACATAAAAATTAATTTGGGTGGGGTATTTACGTATAATTTAATTTGGGTCGGGGTTTTTACAACTAGACATTGCGTTTGAGCAGGGCTCAATCGCTGGGTAAGTCGTCCCAATGGTGGCAACCTTGTACATAAGAAAAGAATTGAGTGTTAGAAGTAGCGACGGTTGATGTATTTGAATGAAGATAAAGGTATAATAACTTCTGGAAATTATTGTTTATGCACAGATATTTTATAATTCTATTTCAGCCAATCAGATGTGACCCCAAAAGGCACAACCACATGTCAACTACGTGTACAAAGTTTCGTTACATATTATCAAATGGTGTTTCAGAGATGCTGTTTACAAACTTTAATAATAAAGAAAATCATTAGACCATGAAATTAAGGTCACAATGTCCGACTTTGTGGTACAACATGTAGAACATCTAAAATTGTACCTATAAAACAAATTTCACCGGGATCGGTCAATTAGTTTCCTTTCTTGAGTGCAAAATCGGTAGAGTGTGACATCGTTATTATCTCCCTTTCTATTTCAACCAATCAGATGTGACCACCAAAAGGTACAACTACATGTCATAGGGAACAAGTGTACTGTGTTTTTTTACATACTATCAAATATTGTTTTAGAAATACTGTTTACAAAACTTCATTCATTACTCTTTAAATAACAGAAAATCACTGGACCATGAAAATAAGGTCACAATGTCTGACTTTGTGGTAAAACATTTAGAGCATCTAAAATTAATTCCATCGAGATCGGTTAATTAGTTTCTTTTCTAGAGTGCAAAATCAGTAGAGTGTGACATCGTTATTATCTCCTTTTGTATTTAAACCAATCAGATGTGACCCCCAAAAGGCACAACTGCATGTCATAGGGAACAAGTGCACTAAATTTCAAACATTCCACCAAACTGTTTTTGAGGTATGCTGTTTATTAAAGTGTGGCGGAAAAAAATTGATTCAGTAACACTTAAAATAACAAAGAAAATCACTGGACCATGAAAATAAGGTCACAATATCTGACTTTGTGGTACAACATGTAGAACATATAAAATTGTACCTATATAACAAATTTCATCGAGATCGGTCAATTACTGCAAAATCAGTAAAGTGTGACATCGTTATTATCTCCTTTTCTATTTCAACCAATCAGATGTGATCCCCAAAAGGCACAACTACATGTCATAGGGAACAAGTGTACAAAATTTCATCACATCCCACTAAACCGTTTTCGGCTCACCTGGCAAAGACAGCATGGTTAAGCGTGCGTGCGTGTGTGCGTCCGTAAACTTTAATCGTCTTCTCTGAAACCAATTGGCCAATTAAAATGAAATTTGGTATGAAAGGTCCTTAGTTGCTATAGATTAAAAATTTTATCCGACATGTCCGCCCTAAATCCAAGATGGCTGCCGTTACTATAAATAGCAAAAACCTTTAAATGGCCATTACAGGTTCATTTGTGTACCGATTTTGTTAAAATTTAAAACGTAGCAAAAAGATGTTGGGGGATTAAACATTTAACCTGTTTTTCTGTACAGTTTTTCGTTTTTGCAATAATTACGTAATATGCAAATAAGATATTTTTTTAGCCGAAATCTTTGAAAATCTTCTCTGAAAGTACCTGGCCAATTGAAAGGATATTGAGTGTGGAAGGTCCTTGGGTGGTATAGATTCAAAATTTTATCTGACATGTCTGTCGGAAATCCAAGATGGTTGCTATTACTATAAATAGCAAAAACCTTTAAATGGCCATAACAGGTTTATTTATTTACCGATTTTGTTGCAATTTAAAACAGAGGAAATAGATGTCGGGTACAAAACATATGTAACAGGTTTTTCTGTTCAATTTTTCGATTTTGCAATAATTATGTAACATTTAAATAAGGTCTATTTTTAGCCGAAATCTTTTCCTTTGAAAGTACATGGCCAATTAAAAGGAAATTTATTGAGAAATGTTGCTTGAAATAATAGAAAATAAGGATTTTGCTAGTTTGTTTACATTTTACTGTTTGGATACATTTAAAAAGAAAAAGCAAAGGACAAAATAAGGGTGTGCCAGGTGAGCGATACAGGTCCTATTGGGCTTCTTTTTGAGCTATGGTGTTCACAAAAGTGTGGCGAAAAAAATACGGAATAATAATAATAATATTAATAAAGGGTAAATCAATAAGTCATCCCAACTATATTGGGGGTGACTTTGTTAGGGTATGTTTTTTTTTATTATTATTTTTTTACATAGAATTTAATTCGGTCGGGATTTGAAAAGGACGTCTTTAGCTTTATTTATTGTCAGTCGTGCTATTTTTACTTATCTCGAATTAAAGTGTATTATGGGGTTTTTAAGCTCTGCGGTAAACATTAAAGCTACCGTCATGTGCAAAATTTTGAGTTTTTACAAAAAGAAATATTAAATTTTCTGCAAATGACACTACTGTACGCTAATAAATTACGTTACTGTTTCACGCTCCATTCACTATTCTTTTACTTGCAACAAAAAAGCTACAAACAGTTGGTTAGTTGTAATATCGTTAAAATCCAATTAACAATTTCTCAGTTATTCGCTATTCATCCCCAAAATTTATCAAAGAAAGTTCATGTATTTTGTTCAAGTGCGTTTTTTGACTGCCTTGTACAAGTGCCCATCCAGGACGACTGTATGTTATGTATGGCCCCATCGGGATTGAAACATAACGACTTACCACTCTCAAGACAGACGCTATACCTCTAAACCATCGAGACGATTGCAACAAAGGAGCAAGAAAATTTGCTTTATACAATATTGAAATTTCGCGATGTCATTTTCTGCCATGTTTCCTTACTATATTTTTTAGCTCACCTGAGCCATTGTCCGTCGTGCGTCAACTTTTGATTATAAACACTCCTGAGGCCCCAATTTTAGTCCAATCTGCATCATACTTAATGATTTTCTTCACAAAAGCTAGCTCAAGTTCGTATATGGGCCATGTTTGCTCAATAAGGAGGTCACTAGGTAAAATTATATAGAAACCTTGTTAACACGCCTGAGGCCCCAATTTTAGTCCAGTCTTCATCAAACTTAGTCAGAATGATCTTTTTGATAAAAGCTAGTTCGTGTTTGTATATGGGCCATGTTGGGTCAATAAGTAGGTCACAGGGTCAAATTATAAAGAAACCCTTGTTAACACTCCAGAGGCCCCAATTTTAGTCCAATCGTCATCAAACTTGGTCAGACTGATCCTCTTGACAAAAGCTAGCTCAATTTCGTATATGGGCCATGTTGGTCAATAAGTAGGTCACTAGGTCAAATTGTAGAAAAAACCTTAACACTCCCGAGGCCCCAATTTTAATCCAATCTTCATCAAACTTAGTCAGAATGATCCTCCTGACAAAAGCTAGCTCAAGTTCGTATATGGGCCATGTTGGGTCAGTAAGTAGGTCATCAGGTCAGATTATATAGATACCTTGTTAACACGCCTGAGGCCCCAATTTTCGTCCAACTTTCATCAAACTTAGTCAGAATGATCTTTTTGACAAAAGCTAGTTCAAATCTGTATATGGGCTATTATTGGTCAATAAGTAGGTCACTAGGTCAAATTATAAGGAAAAACTTGTTAACACTCCTGAGGCCCCAATTTTTGTCCAATCTTCAACAAACTTAGTCGGAATGATCCTCTTGACAAAAGCGAGCTCAAATTTGTATATGGGTCATGTTGGGTCAATAAGTAGGTCACTAGCTCAAATTTAAGAAAAAAAAATTTAAGAGTAGAAGCTTCAGTTTGCCAAAATCAAGCTGAGTGTACATCATTTTCAGGTGAGCGTCCAGGGCCTTCATGGCCCTCTTGTAATTTTTTCATCACTATTTTATCGCTCGGTTGCAGGTTGGTAGAGATCCGAACTAATTTGAATAGCACCTCCTGTTCCCCAGGTACTTAGTACTCTTTCAGAAATAGAAGTAGCAGCACCAAGTTTTATTCGTATTGTTTGGTATTTGTAGGTTAGCCAAATACATGTACTTAGTTTGTGAAATATATCGTGTTTATCAGTACTTTTCGGTTTGTACTCAGTATGTGAGGTTAATGTATATCGGAGAGAGAGAGAGAGAGAGAGAGAGAGAGAGAGAGAGAGAGAGAGAGAGAGAGAGAGAGATCACCTCAAACGATCTTGTGAATATGAATCGTGGTGCATTGTTTTGCCTTTAGTAAACAGTCAGAACAAAAAGTTATGTAAGTTGTATTCATAGAAACAGCCTTGAGTAGGCAATGTGTAAATAAAATATTTTAAATGATAACAATACACTAAATCAACTTACCTTATTCATATCACGTAATTTAAGTGTGACAGTTGAAGAAAAAACATATACAACATATCCCATGCATCACTTTTGTGTTTAAGCTAAAATAGATAGGACAGTTACCTTTGTTTACACCTCTTTTTTATTCAACAAAATGGAGGAAAATCTAAAGTTAAGCAATGCTCCGACTGGACATACTAATAAGGCGATACTTCTGTCTGTCAGGTAAATAATTTGTATTAGCTAACTAGACCACTGTATAAGTAATTTTTTCACTTATTTCCTGTATGTTTATACAGATTATGTATGCAAATTGAAGACAGTGTACGCATAGAAGGTTCATTTTGAAATTTTAGACCTTAGGCAAGGATAAGTGGGAATAGTTGTCAGTTGTAGGCAATACAATAGGTTTTAATTAAGATAAATGAGGGTTTAATCTGTTTAAGGAAAACAAATAACCAATTGTTTTTTTAACAATGTTGGCTAAGTGGGAATAAGAAAATTTATAAAGTTGGCTAAGTGGAAATAAAAAAATTTATAATGTTTGCTAATTGGGAAGACACCATATAGAAACGATGCAATGTATTCATCTGTTTTTATTATTAATAAGCAAAACTAAGGAACATTTGTCCATGTACCAATCTTAAGCTCTTAGAGTGTTAGTGGAGTGGAGTAGTGGTGTTTTACGCCCTAGTCAAGATTCTTTCACTTATTTCGAGGCGGTCAGTTCTGGGATGGTGGAGGAAACCGGAGTGCCCGGAGAAAACCAACGACCTTCGGCGAGCGAACTGACAAACTTCTCACACTAGGATCTGTCCTAAGTGGGATTCTAACCCAGGCGGTGAGAGGCGCTGTGATCCGTAAGCGCGCGCTTTAGACCACTCGACCACCGAGGCCCCTTAGAGTGTTAGTACTTGTGTATATAATTGTGCCTTTAACGGTAAAGCTGTCTGGAACTCGTGTTACGTTTGTAGAGGTCAAGTGCATCTCCAGAGTCCATCTGTCGTATTAAATTACCGCCGCGTTTGAACTTCATCGTTGATAATGAAAGGTGATAAGTTCTCTTTGAAAAATTTAAACGACCATTCATATTTCCATGAAAAAAAATTTCCCATTTCAAGACTGAAATCCGGGGTCCCCGATTGACGTTTTAACAAAATTATTGCATACCGACATTACTTCCCCTGCCAGTTTGCAATTGATAGGTTTTAATATTCTTCGGAATTCGTTCAGTCTTTCGGGTTTGCTCGGTGTGCATTATGGTGTTGTAGTGTGATTTTTTTTAAGTCAAACTGATTTTATCCCCCAGGATTTGTCTTTCAACTATGACAATAGACTACAAAATTACAATGGTTTCTGTATCATGTTTATAATACATTGTATCCGATTATAAACATAGAATTATGACCATCTTTAAGTGGTTCCCGTAAAGTAAACTTAATTTTCAATTACTTTGTAAACATTTTAAATTTATATTGCGTGATATTGGTAAGATACACGAAGGAAACAAAATAAATTTTATGTTATATAAAAGTAATTCTCAAACAGAAGACACAATAGGGGAACATTATCTATAATCATGACAAAAGAAGTGGATTCCAAGGATATATTTCTCATTTCTACGAGGTAATAATAATTGATTTGAAAAAAAATGTTTTGATATACTAGGGCATCAGCATCAGCGTCTAATGTTTCAGCTTTTGATTGATCATAAAAAATGAAAGTTAATATTATTATTTTTGTCGAGCCTGGCATCGCCATAAGGAGAGACTTAGGTGTTACTTGTCCGATGACATTGGCGACAGCGGTGGCGGCGGCGTATCAAAATGTAAAAGTTTATATTAAAGTAATGTATTTTCTACTCGATCAAAAACTAACCAGGCGTGACATATAAATCCGTGGAATTCTTGTATTATTATATTGTTAATTCAATTTTATTCTTTTGCATTGTATTATTTATTTATTTTTGACGGACTGGATGCGTACAGGTTATGAGTTGTATGTAAATAGTTATGTTTCTTGCACTTAAATAATTTTGTTTCACAACCCTCCAATGATGCCTATGATTGTGGTAGTTCTGGAAATAGAAATAAACCCAATTTAATTACTCTTGCAGTTAACTTTAAAATATTCAATTGTGTACATGTATATTAATTCTTAATTAGTTCCACAGCACTGCTTTTTTCAGAGCGACAAATAAATGTCCCTTCGGTAGTCGTATTTTTTTTTCATAGAGAGAATATTTTTCATTAGACATAGAACAATCACAGTTCGACAAATTGACAAACTAATGATACCTTATTTTATTGTCAAACTTTTGTCTCTAGCCGAGCGGTAAAATGATCATTATTTTTAATTTTCGTAAACAATATAAAATTTAAAAAAGAGATATATGACCAAAAAAAACTGTGATCCTCGACACATTTTTCACGCTTTGATCTGTTCGAATTGGATTCGAACATAGACCGTAACAGTGGTATGATTCTTGAGCCCGCTTTAGACCACCCTGCCATCGGGGTCCTTTTCGAGCTAAAGAGTAAATTATATTTGTGAAATATTGATCTTCAATAAATGATAAATGGCTATACGACTTTTTGTTGTACATTATGGAGAACTTTTATACTAGAATCTGAAGTAGACTACTGCCGTATTCCGAGATGATAGATGTGTCTGATTTAGCGGGTTGATTATTGTGATTTTTTGATGTTCTATATCCAAGCGTGATCGTAGGCATTCCGAGATCTTAATCTCTTTTTCCTTGAGCTCTCTCTCTCTCTCTCTCTCTCTCTCTCTCTCTCTCTCTCTCTCACACACACACACACACACACACACACACACACACACACACACACACGTGCGCGCGCGCGCATTCCAAACTTAGAAATTGGAATAATAAGGAAGGATAAAGTTATGATTTAAATAACTTTTTTTAAACCACCCATTTTTGGGTAAAAATTTCTTTGGTTTGGGGGAGGTATGGTAGTTGTGTCATTTCATTACAGCTAAAATTTGCGTTAACTGTGTTGTTTTACCATTAATAAATTAGTTTTTTATATTTCTCCTGTTCAGGTCGGCGACTTTTATGATTTAACAGTGGTATAAAACAAGGTGGCATGATTAAACTGTCACACTTGTCCGTATGTGAAACTTAACCTAAAATATTTTATTGTACTTCTCTGTCAATATGAGCTTACATATATTTTACTTGAAGTTTCTCTACGAGATTCATGTTGTTGTTATTGTTGTAAAAAGGCTTTGATTTTTGTCAGCAGGAATTGATATATAAGTGTATATGTAGAAATTTGATTGTGTAATGGCTTGTGAAAAAACTGAAATATTTGTTATTCAACAAAGGTAATGTTTTTAGTCATTTACATTTATAAGGTAAAGATATATATATATATATATATATATATATATATATATATATATATATATATATATATATGTATGTATATATATATATATATATATATATATATATATATATATGTATGTATATATATATATATATATAGTAAACCGTTGTCCTCGGTATCCTTAATCCTTTTATTGGATGCGTAATGTATGTAAATATAAAGCAATGAAAAAATTAAAAAAAAATGCATCCAAACGTTATGATTTATGTAACAATGCAGCACTGTAAAGACAGAGAGATAAGAAGCACAAAGGTGTTACATATTTATTGACTATAAACGCTATATTGTAACAGTTTAGTGGTTAAATGACGACTTCAGTTCATCTTACTCAACATTTCAGACACAGTCTTCAAAGTTTGTAGAGTCGTTGTCTGTCGCGGAAAAGAAATCTGTAAAAACAATTTTGTGTTGCTAGTCAGAAGGCGGCCTTTCCTGATATATTTTGTCTCTCATTTTTTACATGAAAAGGCACAAATCCAAAGTGTTTTTTGATCTTTTGTCATTTCTAGTCTCAAGTATTTCACTAAAATTTCATCAGAACGTTCGTTGTAGTCAATATTTCTAATGATTATAAACATATTGGGGGCTTTGATAGAAAGCAAAGAAAGAATGACGCTTTTCAATGCGATTCCCTGAAATATATAGAAATAATATTTAACCTCTGTGTTTTAGCATTGCAATATAAATAAAAATTTCCCATAAGGACATTTTTATCAACTTTATAACGTGTTTTGATGACCATTAACACTACTTAACTCTGTGACATTGAAGATGTTTTGTGTTTCACTACATCAGTTGACTTAAACATTGGCCAGGGTCAACCAGTTTGCATAATCGGAAGAATTTCATGTCAGTATGCTCTTTATGAGGTTTCTAAAGTCTAGACCATTTAGTTTATGACAAGATGTTTTAATTTTTCATTAATTAAGGCTACCTTGTTTTGTCAAGGTCAACCAGTTTTGCATGATATTACGGTTCGGGTCGATCTTGTAATATGTCTGCAATTTTTAATTAGCCATTAATTAACGGTTCTGGAAATAAAGCCATTTCATTGAAAAGTTTGAAAAGCCCAACTTGAGGTTTAGCTCATTTCTGTAGCATCTATTTCAAACAATTGAAAATAACAGCTATTATACGGCTGAAAAGGAAATTAATTACACGTTTTATTTTATCGATAGTTTTATATTTTATTACTATTTTAACAATTATGTTTCAAAATATTTCTTTTTTAACCGTTATGTTACAAAAAGTTCTCTTTAACAAATATGTTGCCAATAAGTTCAGGAAATGTTATGGATTTGCCTGTCAAACATTATGTAGTCTTGTTTTGTATTCACTGAAATGCGCGATGATAAGTAGTTTACTTCCATATTAACTGTAAAAACTAGTCTTAGTGAAGAGTGAAAATAATGATACAATTTCCCTTGTCATGTGAATTTTAAAATCATTAATTAGCACACAGCTTATAAACATTATACCGTCAGAACTTCATTAATTAGCACACAGCTTATAAACATTATACCGTCAGAACTTCATTAATTAGCACACAGCTTATAAACATTATACCGTCAGAACTTCATTAATTAGCACACAGCTTATAAACATTATACCGTCAGAACTTTTATGTTCCCGTAACGAATAGTCGGGGATTTTTTTTACCCTTCTTCATCCACTTATCTGTCCGATCGTCTTTGTTCGGCGATCTAATTCATCAGATAGTGCTACATGATTTTTTATGCGGTAGCATTTTTGAAAAATTAACACAGAAGTGAAGGTTAAACATCAAGTCATGGTTAGTTTTAGGAAACTATGACAACGTATTTTGTCGCAAGTTATACCTTTTAAATAGATGATAAACAACTGTAAATTGAATTTGGTGAATCATTAAGTTATAAAAATGTGACAGAAGCTTTTTTATTAAGGTGACCAACCGGAGATATCATTTTTGTGCAGAGACACTTTAATTTCCAAAATAAAACCAAATATAAATAAATAGATAATAATGATGATAATAAAAATAAATAAAATAAAACAAAATAATAATTAAAAAAAAAACCAAACTTTTCCACAATCAAATGATTCTTCCAAATAATTCTCCACCTGTTTAATTAAATGCCATCATGACAGAACAGAACAGATGGTGTGTTGTATAGGTTAATTTCATTTCTTATGTTTAAAAGGAACTGTCGAATGGCTGTATTTTAGTCCAATGGGGAATCTGTAGAGAGGTTCTCATTAAGTACATATAGAATTGTGTTTATTGCCAATGTTCAATAGTTCTTCCTTATAAGAATATGGGGCGTGAATATGAAGGATTGATCTTCCTTATAAGGCACTAAATCATTCTTAGGAAAAGTAGAATTTAATTTGCACAAAACTTAGCTTTGGGACCTCAGATGGGGAAACTGTATAAAACCTTTCTACAATTTTTTTTAAAAATCCTAAACCTTAGATAGTTCATGTCTAGCATCCTAATGGCATAAAGGTCTTTATTTATATAACTTTAACTCTGGAGCCTCAAATGGAGAAAATTTTGAAGGGATCCTTTAAACTATTAAAAAAAACCCCGAATTTTATGAACATGCGATATTTGACCTTGTTTATTATAGTAGATGAAACGGCCCTGGAACATGCACCATTTATCTTCCTGTCAGATGTCATAAAAGGAAATTTTTAAACAGATTTTTTCATTGATGAAAACTTTGTATTATTGATTACTTCATGGGATATTAGAAAACCTGATAATTGTTTTAAAAGAAAAAAAATCAAATCCAAAAAAAAGGAGTCACGACTAGTTAAAGGCGTGAATATGAAGGTCTTTATTATTTTATAGATGTTAAATATTTCGAAGAGAAAATAATGCACACATTTTGTAATCGAAGAAGCTGAAAGCACTTGTTCGAAAACATAATATATGATTTAGTCATGTAATACATATATTCGATATCTGACAACACTCATTATAATTTATTGCACACGTCAAGGATACAATAATTTGGATTATTTTCCCTTGGTGATAACTTTTGGTATTAAGACAAGGGATGGTTTATAATCAATAATCTATCGACATTAAAGAGAAAGACTGAAAATAATACGTTAATTTAACCCGACTCCAACATAGACCGAAAGATCTATTACATGTATTTAGGATTCGTTTTTACGCTGTTTAGAGCGAAGGGGATCTCTAAACACCAAGATGCCCGTCTTGAAAGCCTTAAATAAGTGTTATGTTTAATTTTGTCGTTGTCACACCACCACAACCACCACCACCACCACCACCATCATCATCATCATTATCATCAGCAGCAGCAGCAGCATCGGTACCATAGAAACAGTGGTATGATCAACCTAACGCCTATAATTTCTTAGTCGGGTTTGAAGATCTATGGAATGATGATTTTATTCCCTCAGTAATTGGAATATTTTTAGGGTATAACCTTTAACAGCGACCATAAAACATGTCGCTTTAGTTGTATTTTCTGAGTTGAGTTTAATGAATAAATTTGCAAGCTTTCATATTAGGAGGTTTTGTGATTAATTTCATTCAAAATTTATTTAAACAAACTCGGTTTAACTAAATTTATTGAGTTAATATATGGTAGTGTGCCTATAAATAGAAACTGGATAACGTGTATAAGTACAATGCGCATTGGTAGATTTTATGCTGTTGCCTTGAGTTGCTGTGACTTGTTTTATTTTTGGGATATTTAAGAACTGCTTTAAAGTAAGTGGTGTAATTTTTGATTTGATATTTTCATGCAATCTAAATGTAGATTGTGACTTGCTGAATTTTTTGGATTTTCAAGATCGGCTTTTAAGTAAGTGCTTTGATTTTTAATTTGATATTTTCATGCATCTAAACATAGAATTTAATTTGTTTTAATCGGAAATCTGGTAATAATCCAAAATAATTTAACTGTAATATTACAATACAACTAGTCGTTGTCGTAGGACAGAGGTTCGTCTCCAATCGATGTTTTAAGACATTAGTACTTGCTATATATTTTCTGACGCAATCATAAACAATAATTCTTCTCGACACTCATACAATTTAATGATAATGAACATATTAAACATGACATCCGTTTAGACGTCCAGGAAAACTGTCTAGATCGTTGTAGAAGCTTCTGCTCATACATGTACATGAGAGGACACGAGTCCGGGTTTGGACATTTGATTAATTTCCTTTGAAATTATAAAACTTTTAACTAAGTCCTATTTATTTTTAGAGATTTATCCGACAAAGGAATGGCAACAACGGAAGAAAAACTTTTAAATCCTGATAGCAATGATGGCCATTTAAAGAATGGTATTATTGTGTCCACAGATGGCGGTGGCGATGCCGATAATAGGGAGAACCAACAGACGGCGGAAACCCTGATATATAAAGTTACGGATAATCCACCAATTCATCTTTCCTTGATGTTTGCTTTTCAGGTTGGTGTCTGTTCTCTCACTACTGTTTTTATTGTTATCTCGTTACATAGGAATCTTTTCAGCCTTTTTGTCACATGTTAGCTGATAAAGTTATTTATCAGTCAAGATATAAATAAGTTTTAAGACCTATTAAGAATATTTGGTATTCTTTTGCTTGTTGGTAGGTTGTATTGTTTTCGACGTCGAATCAGCAATTTTTAACAATTTTTAATTTAAGCAAAACTAAATCGCAAACACATTACTTTGAATTTGTTCGTGTAAGTGTTTGACACGATATTATGATAGGTAAACGCATGTCTACTTCAAAACTTTTGAATGGTAAGTGATAAAGTGATATTGAAATTTTTGATATACTGTGAAAAAACATTGTGTCGATTGATCAGTATCATCAAGACCAAGGTCACTTGATTATGAAAAAAATGAGTACCAAATTTTGCCAACTATTGAAAGGGAATTTATTTCAAAAACATGTATCGAAAGTACATACATGAAACCTTGCTGTGCATTTGTGACATTAAAGATAATAAATTTGACACTCTTTACGAAAATTTTCAATAGCCGCTTGTAATAATTTACTTCAAAATATTCCATAATCAGTATATTAATTAAGAAATGTTGTTCCTTGTAGAACTTTGATTACTTCAGGGCCATTTCTTGATTTATAACCCATTATATGTTTTAATATTTTCAGCAAGCACTGTTGTCATTGGCTAACCAGTTGGCATTGTCGTTAATGGTCGCCCAAGCTGTATGTGGTGAGAAGAATGACATGTTTAAAACACAACTTTTGAGCTCTACACTTTTCATGGATGGTGTGACAACCTTAATGATGGTATTATTTGGTGTCAGGTAAGTTCGATGTGACAACCTTCATGATGGTATTATTTGGTGTCAGGTAAGTTCGGTGTAGTAACCTTAATGACGATATTATTTGGTGTGGGGTAAGGATGGTGTTATAACCTTGATGCTGATATTAATTGATTTGAAAAGGTTTAGAGTAGAGTGGAGTGGAGTGGAGTAATGGTGTTTTACGCCCCAGTTACAATTCCTTCACTTATTTCGAGGCGGTCAGATCTGGGATAGTGGAGGAAACCACCGACCTTCGGCAAGCGAACAGACACAATTTCTCACATTAGGATCAGTCCCGAATGGGATTTGAACCCAGGTGGTGAGAGGCGTCTTGATCCGAAAGCGCGCGCTTTAGACCACTCGGCCACCGTGGCCCCATGAAGAGGTTTAGAGATCCATTGTAGAATGTAGAGTGACTTGTATATATGAAAGTACCGGTACTTGTAGAAAGCCTAAACCATAACCATATGTATATGTAAACTGATGTAGGCTTCATACGCATTTTTTTGATTAACTAAGTGTACAGGCTACTAGTTGGATTATAATATATATTGTTTTTCCAAAGTCTTAGATGTTTTGAAGCCAGGCATTTATATGTAAAAGATAACGACATTAATTTTACGACATATCTCTATTGTTCTGTCTCCAAAAAAAAGGGGGATTGGGTTTTGTAAAATGCGCACGCGCGCTCCCGCATGTGTGTTCAGATTCATTATTTTACCATGAAATAAAAACATCACCTTTCTATAAATTCATTTTGCTATAATTATAAATTTTCCAGATCATCTAGAAACAAGCGATATTTTTGTATAATTTCAGATTACCTCTGTTTCAAGGTGCTGCGTTTGAGTACGTTGTACCTTTATTAGCTCTACAAACACTGGATCCAGATAGGTGTAACAATGACTTAAGCACAGGTATAGCATAAAAACTTTTTTTATTTAATCTTCAGATCGTCCCATTTTAATGTCTATAGGCATATCAGACGCATTCTTGCACTTCTTCTGACTACAGATAGATGAATATAAGTATTTTTTCATGTCTGATATTCATTGAGTATGATTTGGTACTGTTTTTATCATTAGTGAAACCACATGGATGTAGAGAAATTGACATTTCACTTCTTCTTTTAAATCCAACCAAAGAGATACCATACATAATGTCACATTATCTGAACGTTGCTATGGCGATGAAATTTCTTCTTTATTCATTACGTTTGATTCTGTATAATTTATTTAAAAAAATCAAATTTAGAAAAAATATGTTTTGAAAATGAAGGTGAGAAATTTTTAATTGAAACAACTGTGAATTAAATATCTTTAACGAAAATCACATGAGTTAGTTAACAGACATATATAGAGAAAATACCCGTCTCTTTAACATGGTTTACTAGGCTATGTAAGGTTATTATCTTTTAAAATAGGGTATTCGTTACTTTAAAGAAGGGTTTTACTTTAAAAAACACTCGGGAATGATCTCTACTTGAACTAGTGCAAATATGAAAACAAGTTCATACATATTTACACAAGGGCTTTTTGTTAAGTGAATGATCTACACTTGAAATAAGACAAATATTAAAGAATAAAGTGGAATAATGGTGTCTCACGCCCCCATCAAGATATTTTACCGTATATGTAAATATAAAGTAAGAAATATGACCTATTATACATTGCACGGCATTGTTTTAATGGGCTACTGACCCCACCTTGAACAGGTTTAAATATCGATATCATTGTTCATGAGCAAGTGTTTTACTGTTTAAAATGGACTATCGATTTGTTTTGTCGGCCGCTTATTGATCATCCCGGACTTAAAACAGTTCAAAATTTATTGATATAGTGTTTTGACCTTCATACACAGGACATTTTTTTATTTTACGTTGGTAGAGTTGTATTTTGTTCTTTTGTAAATATTTGTGTTTCACTTAAAATATCATATATATAAGTAGTTAAAAAGTCATAAATTTAGGATTTATTATTTTTTAAATATTTACGTACTTACCTACATAGAACATCTATTGAAGTTTAGATTTTGGATCATTTGTGGATAGTTTAGAATATGTATTGATTTGCATAATATTAACCATGTAAACAAATGGTAAATTATATAGTGTCGACATAAGAATGGTTGGTTTATGACCCAATCAATATTAAAATCAGCTTTCTTGCTATTTTCGGATAAAGAACGTTGTGATTAATTACTGTCAGAATCTGCGCCAATACTGTCATCTTTTTGATGAAAACTTGAAACCCGACCCTTCATACAAAGACCTTTACCAAACAGAAAGACCCGCATAAATAATATGGTAGTTCAGATTGTATGTTGTTCGTATGACTGTTACTCGTCTGTCGATCTGTAGTTCAGATTGTATGTTGTTCGTATGACTTTTACTCGTCTGTCGATCTGTAGTTCAGATTGTATGTTGTTCATATGACTGTTCCTCGTCTGTCGATCTGTAGTTCAGATTGTATGTTGTTCATATGACTGTTACTCGTCTGTCGATCTGTAGTTCAGATTTTATGTTGTTCATATGACTGTTCCTCGTCTGTCGATCTGTAGTTCAGATTGTATGTTGTTCATATGACTGTTCCTCGTCTGTCGATCTGTAGTTCAGATTGTATGTTGTTCATTTGACTGTTACTCGTCTGTCGATCTGTAGTTCAGATTTTATGTTGTTCATATGACTGTTCCTCGTCTGTCGATCTGTAGTTCAGATTGTATGTTGTTCATATGACTGTTCCTCGTCTGTCGATCTGTAGTTCAGATTGTATGTTGTTCATATGACTGTTACTCGTCTGTCGATCTGTAGTTCAGATTGTATTTTGTTCATATGACTGTTACTCGTCTGTCGATCTGTAGTTCAGATTGTATGTTGTTCATATGACTGTTACTCGTCTGTCGATCTGTAGTTCAGATTGTATCTTGTTCATTTGACTTGCTCGTCTGTCGATATGTAGTTCAGATTGTATTTTGTTCATATGACTTACTCGTCTGTCGATCTGTAGTTCAGATTGTATTTTGTTCATATGACTGTTACTCGTCTGTCGATCTGTAGTTCAGATTGTATTTTGTTCATATGACTGTTACTCGTCTGTCGATCTGTAGTTCAGTTTGTATTTTGTTCATATGACTGTTACTCGTCTGTCGATCTGTAGTTCAGATTGTATTTTGTTCATATGACTGTTCCTAGACTGTCGATCTGTAGTTCAGATTGTATTTTGTTCATATGACTGTTCCTCGACTGCCGATGTGTAGTTCAGATTGCATTTTTTCATATGATTGTTCCTCGACTGTCTATATGTAGTTCAGATTGTACTTTGTTCATATACTTTTCTACGACCATTTTTAATTGAACCCAAACAGATGTTCCATGTATTATTAATATTTGTTGGTAGGTCTTATTAAGTTTAATAAATAATATAATATGTAATTATAGCCAGTTGCTCTCTTAAAATAGAAATATGTATGTTCATATTATATATATATATATAAATATATATATATATATATATATATATATATATATATATATATATATATATATATATATATATATATATATTTATATTCCTGACATAGATATGTATTCCATAAAATACGGCGATTGTTACCTTAAGTTCAATTTGGAGTAAGTGTCTTGGCATGAATGTAAACTTGACCGACTGACTTTACGCCTACTAAATACTGACTTCCGGAGCACCCGGCCTCACTTTCCTTGTGGAAGTTCACATGTTTCACATAATTTGCCAGTTATCATAGTTTGGGCTTGTGATTTGAACATTAACCGGTATGTTTGTGTTTGATTTATAGCTGTAGTCCGCTGATATTAGTTCTTATTTTTATCATTATAGTTACAACAACATTTAATGAGACCATTGGTATGAATATAACTACAGTCGATAACGTTACTTTGTCCGAGTGGGACGTTATTATAAGAAATGTAGTAGCGGTAAGTCCCTTTTCACGTTGATACACGTCCCTATCTTTGATAATTAACAAACTTTTATCATAATGTTGGGGTTCCTTCCTGTTTGTCGATACTAAACCGTGATGGTTTTATCTTTCTTTAAGGTTTGGTTTCCCCCTGCAAGCATCTTAATCAATGTAACCTTTTTTCTATCATCCACAAGAAATTTATATTTTTTAATGTTTATGGTATAATGATATAAAACAGGATTTTCTCACTTAAATGAATTAAATCTGTAAATGTTATAAATATTTATGGTATCTGGTTAGTATAATGCCATTATATGTCGGCTATGTTAGGCTTATAATCAATTTCCCCCATTTTATTGTAATGTTGAAGTATGGTCTACAAAATGTTGAGAGGCATATTATTATGTAATACGTATAGTTACAATCTCTTGTTTCATTGGAGAACTTATCTGTTAAAATAAATTCGTCACAAACACCTGTTTGGTTGTTTAAAAATTAAAAATTTAAAAAACATCGTACTTTTTTATGGAGAACTATGTGAAGGTTTTTACGAGTTTTCTGCCAATGTTATAATAATATTATATTACAATATGTTTATATGTTTATATAATTACGTTACAATTGTATGTTTATATAGCTTGAAGGAAGTTTGATGTGCGCTGGAGCCATACACTTCCTGGTTGGTGCAACGGGCCTGGTTGGTTTCCTGTTACGGTTTGTTGGACCAGTGACCATTGTTCCGGCTATATTATTGATTGGCATCTACATGACAAGAACTGCTGTAAAATTTATAGAAGTTCATTGGGGAATAGGAATTTTGTAAGTCACAAGTATTTATATGAATAAAGGATCTCTTTTACTGGACATTACCCTTCCAGCCTTGAATTTCTGGATTATCTGTAAATATAATTACAACATTCTTTTTAAGGGCCAAAATTTTAACGAGATTTCTGAATTTATGAGACACACCTATAAAATAAGTATAATTCGTAATCTAATGTATATATTATATTTCTTTTGAAATAAATTTGTTTGAAGTTTTATTGAATTACATGTATATCGATGAAAACAAATATCTTAGTTTTTAAACAGTAACTAATTAAAAGTTAACTTCAATTTATAATATTTGCCTTCCAATATTTCGTTTCACAAACGTTTTTAATTTATATTATTATATGACTACTGAGTTTACTCAATTCTGATTGGCTAAGACCATGTTAAGCTACTCTGTACAAATCGTTATGTTCACCGCGCAATTTTGCGCGTGAGGGTAACATAACGGTCCAAATTGCTCTCCAGGTCCCTAAAAATAGAAGGCGGTGATTTCCCAGTGTCTAAAAAAAGAACTAATCAGAGCCACCGTAAGCTTTCGATAAGCCAATCAAAACTGGCCTACTTTAGTTACCATTTTGAAATTTCATTGTTAACTTTTTTTTACTATTGATTTATTAAAGAAGCTGTTACAAATTGATTTAAAAGACACTTCTCTGTCATATAATAAAACAATTACTGACTTTTGATTTCGGTTAATACAAGGATTTATCACCCCAAAAGAAATTTAATATTCACCTCGGCCTGCGGCCTCGGTGAATATTACTTTTCTTTTGGGGTGATAATTCCTTGTATTAACCTCATCAAAAGTCATTAATTGTATAATATTTATCGTCCTATGTTTTGTTACACCAACGTTTTCAATTTATAATATTTGTCTCCCTATATTTCGTTTCACAAACATTGCCTTTCAGAACTGCTGCTTGCTCAATCATACTATCATTATATTTGGCCAAATTTAAACTTCCTATACCAGTTTGGACACGAAAAAGAGGTTGTCACGTGATCAGGTATCCGTTACATCAGGTCTTTGCAGTAAGTGAATATACTAAGTAGTATTTCTTTGAATATAAACAATAAAAGATTGGTTGAACCAATCGGATTTCAATTTGGAAATTAAACTCAGAATAATGTAATAATACATTTGTACAAAATATGTACTTGGTTATCTTCAGTCTAGCCCTAAACAGAGTAACGCCAAATCTTATATGGCAATAAGACAACTAGTAATTAAAGGTACTACTAAGAACAGTTGTTAGCCATATGTGACTAAATGACAAGATTCATTGCTAGATTATAAAAATGTTCACATAAAAATGGGGAAAAAGGACATAAATTTGCAATAAGTGTAAGCAATCAAATAGACATTTGATCATTATATGTCAGTCATTTCTACAAGCTTCACAGGTGTTCATTGTTTTTATAAACAGTTGGTGTAATTATGTCATCTAGTTTTGAAATATGATTTTTAAAAATTAAAAAGTAGAATTGATCAGAGTTAAAAAATAATTATTTCATGCTTGGTCATGTGACAAAAATAATTTTTTTGCATAAAGCTAAATCATATCACATGTTAGATTTCAAGTCAGTGATACAAAAGACAAGAGATAGAAATGTTTTCTGTTATGAAAAATTGTATTTATTTTAATATAGTATGTTTTAACAAGTGTTGTTATGGATACCGCAAGGTTTTTTTTTTTTTTTTTTTTTTTTTTTTTTTTTGATAAATTCAGACCCTACTACGACAAACCGCTATGATTAATTGAAAGAGTCTTCACTGGTCCTTTAATTACCATTGTTGAACTCCTTTCAAAAAAAAAAAAAAGTAGGAAAAGTTTTACTGTTCTCAAGTTTCTAAGAAATCGTAAAATATGTATTGAGAAATGAATGATCCAGCTAGTTATCGTATTGTTAGGCGGTAGCCTTGATTAAAAAATGTTTTTTTCGAGTTCCATTTATAACAGTTTATGTTAATTAATTTTATACTAATTACCAGCAACGTGGGTGCACAAGTTATGTTTTAGTTATTATCAGGTCTTGAATACTTTTCCGAGTTTGTTTTCTTAATTGTAGCAGGTAGTTTTCTGAGTTGTGAATTCGATTTCTACCAGTTGTAAAAAAGTAGGACGGATTTTAAACGAAAATTACAATTGTTTGTGCTAGTTGATGTTACACTTCATAAAATTATGAAGCAAATATTTTTTTTAATTTTTAAAAATTTTTTAGATATTAATCGGTATTATGATTGGATGGGCGGTTAGTGGTATTTTGACAGCTGCTGGAAATATTACTAACGATCCAGATAACATAGGATATCGAGCTCGAACTGACATCGGCCAGGAAGCCATAAATAAAGCAAAGTGGTTTTATTTCCCTTACCCAGGTAATATGCATACTATTTATTTCTGGTAGGTGTAGCGGCGAACTCTAAACGCTTGAACAAGAATAACCTTGTCTGATTGCAAAGTTTTGTATTGTCCAATGTAAAAGTTTTTGACAGAAAAATATATAACTTTCTGTAAAAGTGTTTGATGACCTAGATATAAATGCAAGATCTCGGTTTGTTTTGTTTCTCCCCTTAGGAACTAAAGTTTTTCATACTTCGACTCACTTTCGACAATCAATTTTTTTAATGAAACTGTTGAGCCTGTAGACTTTAATTGATCTTAGGGAACAATTTTTTCTTCCAAAGGTGGGGAATTGGCTTTCACCGTTTTTGTATCTATTACGATTTCTTCGCGATATCTTGTGTTATATACATGTCAAGCATATAAAACTCTTTCTTGAATTGCATTCCAGGACAGTTTGGTGCTCCTGGATTCAGTGTTAGTGTCACGGCAGGGTTTCTTATAGCTACTCTTATCTCCATTTTGGATTCCATTGGAGACTACTACGCCTGCGCAAAGACTTGCAATGTACCTCCGCCGCCTTCACACGCTATGAATCGTGGGATAGCAGTAGAAGGACTATGTACATTTATGTCTGGAATTGTTGGCTGTGGTCATGCCACTTCAACATATGGGGGCAATGTTGGTGCTATAGGTATAACAAAGGTATGATTTTAACTATCATCATATATTAGCAAAGGCTTTTTAAGATTTCAAAACCTTTTTCACGTTTAAGAAGATAACCACATATTGAATATTTTTTTACCAAAAACGTTTTAAATAACAATCCAGTCTATTAGACAAGGCAATACCAAAATAGCACATTTGGTCCATGTTGATTATATTTATTTTAAGGAAAAACATAAACCTACAAAATAATGGGGAAAACTTTTTAGTGACCCTGGCATACTGGTGTCCTTGCTGTACTGTTAACAACCTAGTTGCGAGTAAACAAAAATTCTTAATCAGTGCTTTAAACCTTATTTCTTCTTCCCAACAATCAATCAACCTCTTTTCATCAATCCAAAAATCGTTGACTAACATTAAAGTTGTCACTACATCACTACACACAACGAAACATAAAGATCCTAACTGAAGTATTTTTAATTTGTAGTGAAATGCATTTGTTTTCTGTCTCGTGTGTGTGTATGTGTGCGTGTGTGTGTGTGTGCGTGTTTGTGGGCATTGTATCATGGTCTTGATTACGGTAAGTTGGCTGTGCAAGTAAGTTTTTCATTTGCAAATCTCTCAAATTTTCACCTTAACACATGTTTTTAATATTATTTGTATTATTTATTCATTTTTCTTTACAGGTGGGAAGTCGACAAGTATTTATATTTGTAGGTATCATTTACATAGCTTTTGGTTTGATAGAAAAATTCTCGGCAGTTTTCATAACCATACCTTATCCAGTCTTAGGAGGAGCTTTAATTACCATGTTTGGGATGTTCATTGGTGTTATTTTGTCAAACTTACAATATATGAGTTTAGTTTCTACTCGTAATATAGCTATTGTTGGTATTTCAATATTGGTAGGACTAATGGTACCTTACTGGATTGAATTAAGACCTAATGCAGTACAAACAGGTAAGATATATATATATATATATATATATATATATATATATATATATATATATATATATATATATATATATAAGCAGTGTTTAAATCTTACCCTCCTCGATTTCATTACCCACTATCTCTGAAAAACTATTGTAAGTCTTTGCAACCTTATGATGAAACGCTGTGTTTGCATCTTGCCACCAAAAACATAACAGCCTGCATATCGCAACCCTGTTTGGCTTAAAATTCAACAAAAATGAATTGCACATTTATTTCCAGTTTATATTTGAATCGATACTTTTTCTGTCAAAATGACAGATGGTTTTAGATGACCAATGACGTCGCCAATATGACATTCAAATGTTACCCTTATTCTACTGCTGATGTTGGTTATATTTTACAGTTTTTTTATTGGAAGGTATGAGCGCCAACAAGAACAAACTTCATATTTTATAAAGGTTGTGCAATGATTGGGTATAACAAGATACACAATTTTAAAAATACGAATTCAGATCTTTTTCTATATTGAGTTAGGTTTAACTACGTTTAAATTTGAGATTATGTTGCTAAACATCCTTTGCTTGATTGCTTAACAGATTGCGCAGATTGCTATCCTATATAGAAAAGACTGTTCCATCACATTCGTATGTTTGGCGGAATCTTTGATAAAGAAAATTACTGAAGCAAAAATCTTTTAAATATTAAAATATCATTCTATTTGAATGTATTTGATCAGTAGTATGAATAAAAGACTGAATTAGCAAATTTATCATAAATATCCATTTCAAGGTAGTCATGATATAAAAAAGTGTTATTGTTTAGGCACATTGCATGTACTCAATACGATATTGAAAATCAGATGAATTTACGGATTATGTCTGACATTTGGAATGAGTTTTAAGAGTACAATCGAGATTACTTAATAGGTTTTCTCAAAACCTCATCTTAAGCGTTACCTTGCACTATACACATACATTTATATTAAAACAAATATGCTCAAACAGTAATTAAAAGATCTAGTTTAACGTTTTTACTACATGTATTATGTTTTTAAAAATTCTCAACATCAGAAAGTTCAGTTGGTTTTCTATTGACAGTACCAGGGTTTTGGTATATAAATTATTATTTACAGACAATTAGTAAAATGACAATTAGATAGTTCAGAACAATGACGCCAGATGTGATATATGAAAAAGAATGTAGGTTGTAATTGGTCACAATTGACCTAATTTTCATGACACATTTTACTTTTTTGTTCGCATTTCTTTACTGTCGATACATACATCAGGAATTTGAACAATTCAAATGAAAGTGTTTTGAAAAATACTCAAATGGTTTAAAACAATATATAATAAATTTTATAAAGTTTACCATCTAAAGTATGAACGCAAATGTCTATCCTGTCAGTCACTATTTCTTTAGTGAGCAATTGTTTCAGCATATATGTTATATAATACTCCTAAGATTATCAACAGGATTGCAATTTATAATTTTTTTCCAGGAAATAATGATGCGGATCGTATATTAAGAACTTTATTAGGAAACGCAAATTTAGCTGGTGCTGTTTTAGCTTGTTTTCTAGATAACACTATACCTGGTAAATATCAACTTTCACTGCTTTAAAATATTGTATATTGCAAAAGAATCAGTGTATTTGACTTGCATTTTTGTCAGTTTTGGTTATTTATCTTCCCTGCTGGTGTAAAGAATGACAAATAGAAACTTGCATTTTTTTGTCTTTATACTGACTTGATAAGACACGTGATTTATGATGCAAATTTGAAAACCCTGCCCTGGTAATTTGAATTGGAGTAAAGAAGTTGGTTTATGTAAAGTGATCACGCCATATTTGTATCTTGTTCTTTAAAGTTTATATATTTGTCAGTTTTTGCCAGAGAGCCATATTTGTATTTTGTTCTTTAAGTTTATATATTTGTCAGTTTTTGCCGCGGGTTATTTATCTTCCCTACTGGTGTACAGAATTGCAAATAGAAACTTGCATCTCTGGTCTGTAAAGGAATTTGGTAAGACACGTGGTTTATGATGCAATATTTGAAAGCCCTGGCTTGGTAATTTGAATTGGTGTTTTATAGTTGGTTTATGATCATTGACCATGCCATATTTGTATCATGTACTTTAGTTCCATCTTTGTGTTTTGCATCATATTTTTGATTTATTAACTGCTGTCATGTACATGTTTTTTTATCTTGAAATTTTGATGTTCAGTTAAAAATCGGTTTTTCCCTTAGTTATACAATACATTTTGTCTTTTTTTTTCTATTGTTTAAAGATAAAGAAATTATTTGTCAGAGTAATTTTACCTTTCATCATTCAGGTACTAGAGAGGAACGTGGCATTACTGCTTGGCAGGCCCCAGACAAAGTTGATGCCAATGTCAAATACGATAATGGACTAGAAGTTTACGAACCGCTGTTTCTGTCCAGGTGGCGCGACAGTCGGGTACTAAAATACATTCCATTTTTGCCGGATCCATCACCAGTTAAAAAAAGAAAAGTTCACAAATTCCAGGAAAATTCAACAGTTTGATTTTACTTCCAGTTTTTGTAACATTCATTAAATATTGTTTTCAGTGACGCACAATATCAAACGCACAATTTGTTTCAAATACCGCATGGTATTGTTACTAAAAAATTGTCAACTGGATGATGAAGAAAAATTAAATGGTGCTCGGAATGAACAATCCATAGTCTTCATATATAGCCAGATCAAGTTACAGTCTATTCTAAAACAACACTGTTTATTTACTTTGGCATTACAGGATAATGGTATTTGTTTCCAATTTTGATTATATTATTAAGAGGTTAGATATCTCATCCTTCCATCGTTTGCGTCATTTTTAAAGATGTACTGGCGAATTACTTTTCCTAACAAATGATCTATGTAAAATATTTATTTTCTAAACTAATGTTAATATCGGATTCAAAAGTATGAATGCCATGCCTTTCCAGCTAATATTCAAATCAACAATAACAGGACCAAAGATTACAAAGTGTGTGTGTGTGTGTGTGTGTGTGTGTGTTTTGTACAGGACACTAGAATAGAACACATTTTGTCTGCATGCAGTAGCAAGTCGGCATATTAAAACGTGTTTGTATGCAGTACACAAGTCAACTCAGTTTCAGCATTTTTTAGATGCAGAGGTCCACAACATTAAATAATTATTAAGCATGATTACAATTTTATAAATTTGAAACATAACGCACCAAACCTATATAAATATATATTACTTTTAGAGAATTTAAAGTTGAGATTTTTGTGCAAGAAATATCATGATGATGATTCTCAGGGTCTACAAATTTTTGTTGGATATATTTTATTATGCATTAACTGGGATATTTCCATGTTTTTGCATAACGTGTTATATTTACAAAATTAGCTTGTGTTATGATAAAACTGTTGCTGCATAATCATATCATATTTTTATTGTCATTATTATTAGGGGCTATTTATATGGGTTTATGTGATATGTGTTAAGGGGCTTTCATTATTGATATGAATTTAATTCGTCCTTGTAGGACATTTTATCTGCATAATAACATTCATGGATAAGTTTTTGACCCATGTTTATTTCAATGATTTTGGGATTAAATATAAAAAGACCATATATATATATATATATATATATATATATAGAAAATTGTTAAAAAAGTTTTTCGTCCAGATTCGATGAACCATACCAAACTATTTATATATTAAGTTGTTTCTAGGGGGAAAGTTTTGAAGTTTTACATCACTTTCAAAAGCGTTATGTACCAATTTCCCACATCAAAATAATATTGAAACAATGAGTGAAATATATTTATATTAAAAAATAAGATTCAGTAACCATGCTTTTGCATAAATAAAAGGTATTTGATTTCATATTCATTTACTACATAAGAATTTTACTTTAATAAAAAGATTTTTTAATTTGTTGTAAAAGCTGTGGATTTTAAAGAATATTTAAATAACGATGGCGGCAGTTTTACCGCTTAACTTTGGCCTTGAAAGAAAGTTTAATTTCATTCTTATCATGTTGCAAAATTCAAAACTACCATACATGGACTAATTTTAAGTGTAAAAATTGCTTTTTTGTTTTCTGAAACTGATTTTCTTTCTCTTTTATATCATATTTTGCATTAAGACTAATTAGTTTTTTTCAAATATATCATTACCGTTATGTTTTGTAAAACGTTTGTGTAAATAGCTATATGTTTCATTCTTATAGGTGTTATGCTGAAGAATCCGAATCTCTAATGTAGATCTTTTTTCATTATCTTTCATTATCTGTCTTTGATTTATTATTGAATGATCTTTATTTGTTTGAAGCTCAATTCAGCTGACCTACGTACTATGCTGTACTTTGGAAAAATTCCGCATTTATTGTATTGTTATTCTTTTGAATAACACCACAAGTAAAATAAAGTATATGGAATAAAATGAAAATTTAATTTAATTTAATTTTTTACTATAAAAGAGACCTTTTGCACACATTGCATACTATGCATAGCATTATTTTAAAAAAATCATTTCTGATAATAGTTTATAAGCAACACATGTCTTTCAAGTATTTTTACGACCTTCACAAGTACAAAAAATAAGCATTACCATGTACTGTATAGAAATGTCTGTTTTAGCCGGATTTATGATGACATGAGGATAAAAGCAAATACTTGCATAAACGAATTACAGAAAATGTCTGACCAATCAGAATCCTTGAAACAAAAGAGAATTGAATTGAAATAAATCCATTTAAACAGGCCTTACTAAACAAGTCATTATTGTCAAATGAATAATACTTGTTCTTGAATCTCTAAATTATATATATATATATATATATATATATATATATATATATATATATATATATATATATATTGACCAATTCGAAAACATGACAGGGGAAGTAACTCTTACGATTGAAAACGAGGCTGGGGGGGCAAATCGAAATCCAATCTCATTTAGCCTATGTACTTGTTGGCTTTGAGTCGGGGTTTTTATTATTATTATTATTATTATTTAATTTTTATTTTAATTATTATTATTATTATTTATTATTATTATTATTTTTTGTGACCAGTTGTATATCTTGTAGAGTTTGAAATCTAAATACAACTTCTTCATTCCACGTGGAAAACTGATATACGTTAATCGGCTGAAAAAACTGGACATTCTTTTTATTATCTACATCTAAAATCGGGAAAAAAAGACTTGAAATTGCCGACTAGAAGGGATTAAATTTCCACTGCGGTCCACCGCGAAGAATATTTCTGCCGTGGTGGAATATAAAATCGTCTACCGCGATGTTTATTGAAAACCAAATACATTTAAAACTGGATGTGTACTTGACCATTTGAAGATGTATCAAGATCAATTAAGAATAAAATGCAAATTCCGGTTTTAAGAAGAATCGTATTGATTGAATATTATATTGATTTATTAAAAAAAAAATTATATTTTTCTGTTAGTTGTAATTTAATACACGATGTATTTCTCTTGCATTTCAATATACCACACATCACAGTAATGATAAATAAGCGTTTATCTTAAAAATACATTTTTGCGAATCTTTCCAACTTTATCAGTAAAGAGTTATAATTAAGTGAATCGAGCCATAATTCTTTTTTTTATTTTGTTAATTTTTTTCATACTTGATTTACCACCGTAGGCAAATATGTTGATTAACTTCTCTATATTTTCTCCCGTTTACTCCTGTCTAACATGTATTGGTGAACAGTATCGTACATATGCATACATATTTTCGCCGTAAACTCATTAAAAATCATCCTAGAGTTATACTTTTTTAATTTGTTCATTTTAAAGCAAAATATGTTAATCAACTTTTCTTTTATTTCTCTCGTTTACTCCCGTTTGCTCTTTATACCTACCGAAATTGTAGTGTTCCAGGCTGTTCACATCAAATAGGCATTTCAATTTGTATTAATAAAGATTGACAATCTTCATACTTAAATTTGATATGTTATTCATGTATGATCATATTTAAAGTTTTCCACTGAAAGGATAATTTATAAAATAATTTCCCACGGAAAGGATAATTTATAAACACCATGTTGCAAATTTTATTTCGGAAACATCTATTGTATTCTTTCAAAATTTCGAATGTATCTCAAACAAATTTAGAAAAATATGGATTTAATTGCAAATGTATACAGTGTAGCTATAAGCTTGATATATTCTTTATTTATCTTTCTTGAAAATTTGACTGTTTGTTAAGATTTTTTTTAAATTTTTTGGACAGTCTTTTTACATCTGATATCCATAAGAACAGTGTCTCACAAATTAAGATAGTTTGTTTCAGAATATGAAATTTAGAGGCTGCAGTGGCCACGTGGTTAAGATGCAAGTCTACAAACCTAAGGTCTTTCACACACAAAAATAATAATTATAATTAGAAAAAGTGCTCATAGTAGAAATCGCTTTGATTAGAACATTTTTAAAAGGTGAAATAATGATATCTTCAAAATCTTTGCAACAACTCGTCGAAAAAAATTCTCATGAGAAAGTTTAATTTTGATATTTTCTTTATATTGAATATATTTACATAATAATCTAACATGCGACTAATTAAAAGTTAATCAATAATCTAAGTCGGTGGACATCCTGTTTATTAGGCACATTCCATCACCTGTAATCATTAAGATCTTACCTTGCAATTTGCTAAATTGATTGACAGGTATCCATACAGCGATAAACTAGTAAATGCTGTTTGTAAATATTTTGAGATGTTGACAAAATGTGTGGGAAGAACGAATGTAAATTATATTATGTAATTTAAATAAATTAATTTGAGATTAATTTGAAATAATTAATCGAAAAACCGACTGGTTGGCGGAATAAAATTACTTTTGGTAAATTCAAATAATTTAGATCTACATTTCCTTATCTGGCAAATTTTTTTTTATAAAATCATTTAAATTATTTAATAAATTTAATTTCCTTCACATCTCTAGTGCCATTTAAATACAACTGAAAAAGTTTTAACTAATTTTGAACGCTTGCGGACCGACATGTCTTTTTTAAATATAAATTAATTTTTCATTTAAATGATTTTTTTATTATTAGTTTCAGTCATAATTTAACAATTTTTTAAAAAGATATTACTATAAATTTCATTAAAACTGACGAAAAACTAACGATATCGCAGTACACTAGATAAACAATCGTAATATATAAACTTCGCTTTTCCCCCCCACGAGACTTAAACGAGATTTCAGACAAAGCGAGATTTCATGTTTTCGAATTCGTCAATATACTAGTAACATCTGTAGTAATAATGTGTTTTCTGACTGTATCAAAGTTTATCAAGCTAGAATTAAGTCCATCTTTTTACTCTTTGTAAACTATGCTTTTTAGCTGTGTTTAAATATTATCCCCACAGTCATCATGTCCTATCATGTCTAAGTTTTGCTTTTAGGAACCAGCTGTTATAACGAATAAAATATGGTTTTTAAATCTGTTGGACTTACAAGTCCAATGTACTTTGTAGTGATCGCGGGCGATCGTACAATTTTTCACCAAGAATTATATCTATTTCCCCTTGTCAGCTCTTATTCTCTACTTATTCAATTCTGCTGCCCTATTTTGACTGTCTCGGGACATTTCGTCACACTTACGTTTCCGGCGTCTTCCTTATAAGGAATCAACACAATCGACCATTTCCGATTTCTACCATATAAGAAATCTATCTATCAACCTTCGGCCTGCTCGATATTTTATTTTATTGTGTACATTTTATGTTATTCATGGTATAAGAATAAAAATGTCATAAAAAAAGAAGAGATAGTGTTTTGTCTGTTCGTGTGTTTCCCGTTTTCAAAAAAGTACACCAGACTGAATGCCTGATAACTGCCAACACTGTAAATGGCTCCCATTTCGTTCGAAAAGATCTCGTAAATGATATGGAATTTTACAGTATGATTTCAAGTTTGTCGTCATAATTTGTTATGAAGTCGAAATTGTTGTTGGAAGTCAAAGTTTCTTGCCGTTTTTTAATTTAAAAAAATACAACACTGCGTATGAATATATAAAAATAGAAATCACGTGACTATTATTAAATTCTAGGCACTTCGGCACCAAATCAATGCGGCATCGAGTCATTTCGGCACCTGACAAGTTATTTCGGCACAAAGTCATTTCGGTATCGAGTCAATTCGGCACGGGAATAGGTCAATCGAAAAATTAGTTATGACCACAGAAGATCGTAATTAACAACTAAAAACATCATCAACAATAATAATAATAATAATAATAATCATCATCATCATCAGCTGATGTTGTATTTCCACAAGCCCTGATCCGCACACTTTAAAAGAAATTCTTATCAAAACTTCCTTATACCTGTACCAACTACCAACATCATTAGGTTTCTTCAGACCCATATAACTTGCTTTCTGCCGCCTTTGGTACCCGACTTCAAAAGAGGTTATATGATGATTATACATGGTCTAGTGGTCTGTGACTTATGTAACTGTTAAATAAACATCTTGTAATTAAACTTACTAAATTAAAAATAAAAGATTTTAAATACTAAATCTGTACACAAACATAAAAACCTAATATAATTTTTTTGAAAAAATCATAAATATTTTTCTGGTGCCGAATTTAATCTTTTATTCTTGTGCCGAATTTAATCGTATTCGGTGCCGAATTGACTTTAAATTAGGGTCGAAATGACTTTTTACAGTGATGCCGAATTGACTTGATGCCGAAATGATTGTTTAGCATGGGTCCATCCAGCCTCTTAAGCCACGATAAAGGACTTCTCTCTTGTGTTGAAAATCGCAGATCTAGAAAGTAAGTACCTGTAAAATTTTTTGATTTCAATTTTCTTATCAATATGTTTAAATGTAACGAGAGTTCGCTTGTTTTTTGGCTCACCTGACCAAACCTGCTGGACAGATTTCAATTAAACTTGGTCAGAAGCATATATGGGCCGGTGCAATTCAGATTTGTTCATGGCGTTGCCATGGCTACCAAAACTAGGTCAAGGTGACCTAGGGGTCCAAAAATCTTCTTCTCTGAAATCGATGATTGGAGAAAAATCTGATGTGATATTTGGATTCTCTAGGTTCTTAAGCCTATAGTTTGTTCATATCGTGAAATTTGGTCGAAAAATGGGTTACGCGTTTTTGCGTTTAATTTTAAAAATTTCGTAAAATGGCTTCAAATTGTTATTACTTGACTATTTGAAAAGATACTGACATGGGGTTTTCAGTTTTAACTTTTTCTTGAAATGGCCTTTTAAATAGGGTCAAGATCACAAATCAAGGTCATGACCTTATTTGTGATTTATGCAGTTTTAGGCAATTTTCTTGCAAATATTAAGAGATATATGAATTCAAAACACTGTTAAAATGTTCCCCACGACAAATTTTAAAAAGGTACCTAGTTTCGTAACAATATGATAATCCATGTAGGAGTTGTTGCCCCTGAAATGTTATTTTTTGCTTATAAACACTAAAATTGTGCATTAGTTTGAAAACTATAAGCTTTTTGTACAAGCATATATATTAGAATATTGTAGGTATTGATATGACGATCATTTTGATAAATGGTTCAAGATCATTTTGAAATCTCAAGGTCATAGCTGCATACGTGTACTGAAACTGTGAATATACTAATAGTTGAGAAACAGTAGTTGAAGTTTATGTCCTATATGCTATATGCTTGTATTTTATACTCAATTCATTTTTTTTACATTCCATTTACATATTACATTTTAAATTGGTACATTTTTTTATGCTGAATAAAAACGCAATTCCTAAAAACAATCACATAAAATATTTTCTGGTGCAATTACTTTGAGGTTGACCATATTTTTTCATGGATTGACTCGACTAATTGAATTCATCTACAGCTATAATATTTGATATAGTTTCCAAATCAGAAATGTGAAGGTCCAAGAACAAGAAAGAACAATAACAGTCATTGGATGTTCAGTAAAAGGTATGGAAGTACTCTTTCTTCTGAATGACGACAGTGATGTCTCTGTGCCTTTGGACATTGTAACAGATGCATTTGCTGAATGTGGAGAAAATACTTTGGAGGATCACATCCCCGGCATGTGTGACAATGGACTGAGACTAAATATATTGTCAAAAGGGTCTGAAATTATCCGCTTGAGTGTAGTGTGATACTTATTTTCAAAAGTCTTGGGTACTTTTATAGCTATTTTCGAATGTGAGCATTACTTGAGGTGCACCAAGCAAAAAACCAGGTTTATGATAAAAAATTAGGGTTTTGAAATTGATGCATATCATGTATGCTTAAAACAGCTCTAAGATAATCCATTAAAGTCTTGGTAACCACCCAAATTCTGTCAATAGATAATGAGATGCAATGTTCAACACTTGAATAACATCATGCTAACATCAGTTTTTCAGCATTACAAACATTTTCTTTAATAGAGTATCAGCCTAGTTTGTTGCTGATTTAAATAATTGGAAAATTTGCTTAATTTGTTTAATCGTTATTTACTTTTGAAATGTCAGTATTTCACAAATTTGTAGTTAAGGTATTTTTTTAAAAAAGGAAATACATCGCACTGCTTAAATATTAATTATCATACATGATGAAAACTGATCATATCACTATAGAGTGAAAATCTGTGATGCCTTGGTAATAAACAAAACCTGAAAATCTTCATCTTTATTTTTTCAATGTTTCCAATAAATATCACTAGCATTGATTTATCCTGATTTTTCTATAGCAACTAAACATGTAAGAAAATTAGGCACACAGATTGACAAAGAGCTAAATAAAAAAAAAGAAAGAAAAACCATAAAAATCCAGTCATTATAAGTTTATGCTGTGTTGGAAACTTTGGTGTGCATAACAAAGATAGCTGGTGATTTAAAGTGGCCAGTATTGATTTGAAATACTTTTCATGTAACAGTTTCACTGTTTCGTGATTATGTTTTAGTTTTAGATATTGTTTGCATTTATGTTCTTGTTAATATTTCAATAAACATTTTCATTATTTGATAAACTATGTAATGTGGTTATGCTAAAAAAAGTCTTTGTATGTCTTCTCCATTGGCTGCACTAACCCATCCTGAGCTATCCCCATGGACTTTGGATTTTGCTTTGGTAATTTATATAATTGCCTGTTTCCTTTTTCACTTTACCTACTCGGGATTTCCCAACTGCATAACATAGTCGTTCTTTCATTGTGACTGTTGGCAAGACCTACTGTTTTTGTATAAATTACTGTTAGGAAGCCAATAAGCATGACATCAATATACAATGTAGCTACAATTTTAATAGAGCGATTAGGTGCTATGTCAAAGCATCACTCTTGTAATACAAAAAGAAACTCTAAACTTCAATGAAGAAACACGACTAAAATTCAAAGAATTCCACATTTGGAACAGGTTTGAATTTATTAGTAATGCCAGTATTCATTAAATCTGTGTATACAATTGTAATCAGGCTCTGTACTGTCTGAATAATCTGTTGCAGCTATAACAAATTGTTATACATCATGTAATTATTCACAAGAAGTATATAATGATAGATAATGAAATAGTGTTAAAAACACTTAATATTGCACAGCTCCTTGTTGGTATGAATGGATTAAGATTTGCACTCCAGTTAAGATTACAGATTTCACTTACTTTAAGACAGTCAGTTTAAGAATAGTAGAGGTACTGGAGTACCAAGAGGAAATTGCCCACCTTCCACAAGTGTACTGCCATATTTTCCTGCACAAGAATTTGGCCTTAGTTGGATACGGCAATGAGTGGCACTGTGATCCTTCGGTGAATGCTATAGAATTCTTGTCCACAGAGGTCCCATAAACTGATGGAGGAAAAAGTTATTCGTTTTTGTCTACCCTACCCACTATCTAGTCCAACGGATAATCAGTATTTTCAGTGCTTTGATTTACATGTATAATTAAGAAAATGTGCAAGCGAGCCAGTTACATTTTAAAATAAATGAAGAATTCAATTGCTATATAAAACATTATGATGATTTTATCAGAATCTCTAGACAAAAGCTAATCAGCGAAGTTGCAGTGTTTATGTATGTATGGTTTAAAATATTGTTTGGTTTTGTTTTGTTTCATTCTCGATTTTTTTTTTTTTTTTTTTTTTTGAAAATACGTGGAATAAGAATTGTGAACTTAAAATATTTTTGTCACATGTAGCAGTTCATGTACATGTATTAATTTTTAGAAGTATAAAATCCTCATTGATAATTGTCTTTTATTATTATTATTATTATTATTATTATTATTCGGGAACATCTACATTTCCTAATGTGATGAAATGTGCCATCATACCACGTAAGCAGTACCTCTTAACGTTTATGTAGTATAATGTAGAGGATCTTCTCTTCGACAGTTTTTACGGGAAAACGTCCCCCTTTTGATTCAATATCGAAAAGAAATAATTTTTCCACACAATGAGTTACCAAGTGGTACGCTGGAAATGGAAAGTTATAATTCTGTCATAAAGACTAAAATTCGTTTTTCTTTAGCTTTAAAGCTGCATTAAGTTTTCCAAAGAAAAAATTAAAACGGTGCTAATCTAATAACTGATGTTCCTAATGAACAATGTTACATTTGGTTCAACGATAAAAGCTCGAATAAATACAGAAATTACAGTATTTACCCAGCAGATGCAGCATTTCGGATCTAATATTAGAACATGGTTATGTCATCAAAACCCGGGTCATTTAAACACAACTTTCAAAATATTGAAATACGATAAATTAAACACAGAACTTCGTTGAATTTGTCATTTGTGACTTAGTTAGGGATAAATAACACCAGTTCAAATACATGTGGATATTAATTAAGGACAATTAATGCAATCTGTCATGTTTCACTTTCGATTCTAGGCTTTTCCCTACATCCGTGCGCATGCTCCAAGCTCATAATTATCATCGTAGAACTCACCAACCGGTCAGAGGATTCCGTTTATTTACAGCTAAAAGAAATTAAATTTTAGAAAATGAATGTCACGGATCGTGGTTAGAAGATATCTACTTTTAAAAAAATACATTTTTAGAAAATCAAAAAAAATTCAGAAAATTGGTAAACTTAATGCAGCTTTATTTACTTTATTAATGTGGATTTTGTGACCTGGCTGTCTAAAGCGCGCTTACGGATCACATTGCCACTGAACGCCTAGGGCAGATCCTAGATGAAAAAGTTCGTAGATTTGTTTACCGAAGGTCTTGCAAACTCCACCATCCGAGAACCGACTGTTTAGAGAAAGTAAAAAAAAAATCTTGACTGTTGCGTAAAACATCAATGTATTCAAATATGCAACTTTACTGTTATCAAAATGAAGATACAAGAGTTTTGAGTGTTGACCATTTTATTATTGATGGACAAGAGGCTTGGCATTTGGCATTACTTTGTTAATATGAGTTTTAAAGCTGCATTAAGTTTTCCAATTTTCTGAATTTTTTTTTGATTTTTTAAAATTGTATTCTTTAAAAATAGATATCTTCTAACCACGATCCGTGACATTCATTTTCTAAAATTTCATTTCTTTTAGCTGTAAATAAACGGAATCCTCTGACCGGTTGGTCCGTGTTTACGATGATAATTATGAGCTTGGAGCATGCGCACGGATGTACGGAAAACCCTAGAATCGAAAGTGAAACACGACAGATTGCATTAATTGTCCTTCATTAATATCCAGATGTATTTGAAATGGGGTTGTGTATCCCTAACTAAGTCACAAATGACAAATTAAACGAAGTTCTATATTTAATTTGTCGTATTTCACCGTTGTGAAAGTTGTGTTTAAATGACCCGGGTTTTTGATGACGTAACCATGTTCTAATATTAGATCCCAAATGCTGCATCTCGCTGGGTAAATACTGTAATTTCGGTATTTATTCGAGCTTTTATCGTTGAACCAAATGTAACAGTTTTCATTAGGAACATCATTAATTAGATTATCACCGTTTTAATTTTTTCTTTGAAAAACTTAATGCAGCTTTAAGAAATTTCGATCTAAAAAAACTTCTCAAAGTGATTTTTTCTAGCAGAGTTGCAACAACTTTCTTTAAACGCTTGCAGATTTTGAACTCAAATTGAGTGTTTGAGTCTACCATCATGAATTACAAACCAAGTTTGAGTTTTGTTCCGGTTCACTTTTTTTTTTGCAAAATTATGGGATTTGCACTTTTTCTTAAAATATTAGTTTCCGGACTTTTTTAAACGCCTGAAGTTATTACTCGGACCTCAAAAGTGTGTGAGTTTACCATAAAGTTATAGATCAAGTTTGATTTGGTTCCGGTTTTTATGAAATTATTGGACTTTGACTTAGAAAATTTCTTTGAATTATAAAGAATGAGTTTCAAAAACCCGAGCGGATCGCCTATAGGAAAAATGCCAAAAAACAAGGTTACACCTTTGGGGAGACCTCTATATCCCAACATCGACTCGAGGCCAAATGCAAATATTAATTAGCCTAACGTGCCTGTATAGAAAATAACGTAAAAAAGACATCTCAATATTGTAACTAGGAAAAAAAACTTAATATGAAAATGTGCCATTGGTCGTTTTCTCACTATTATCACCCGTGATTGTAAAGAGCAAAATTCACAATACATGATTTTCGCCTGTGAACTAACGCAGCGTCTACATTGCAATGGTACAGCTCCGTGTTTTACATGCTTTATAATGTTACTTTGTATACTTTAAACATGTATAGGTAACGCACGTGTATTGACCAGTGGCCTGATGATAGATCATATCGTTGTTAGATATATCCGACAAGTATTGAAACTAGTTTCAATGATGTCTTCAGATGAGCAGTGCGTAATTTAAATGGGCTATTTGTTGAAGAAGCAAATACACTGCGTTTAAATAAAAAAATATTGTAAAAGTAAAAAAAAAATACTATAAACTTAAAACAAATAAAAAAACGGACACAAGATTCGAACCCAGGACTTTTAGGTTATCATTTCCTACGTCCTACCACACAGCCAGCGTAGACGATATGGAAATCGGATGCTAGCTGATATCAAGTATGTATGTTGTTTGGGGCGATTAAGGGATAATGTGTTTTATCTTTATCCACAAATTTCAATGCCAGCGCATTCCTCTCCATTAACGAAAATTCGCAAAACAGAAGATAAAATATAGATGTTTTGGTAGTCAAAATATCTTTGATGGAGAGAAATGCACTCTATGTGTATTAATTGAAAAACGCGGTTATTTTCGTCAAAATTTTCGCATTTGTATGAAAGTATACGGAATTCAGTATTCTGAAATGTATGTTTAAACACATCATGTAATGTTTTATCAAACTTTAAATATTCAAAACCGTTCCGTTTTGGTACTCTCTTTTTTATGTTTACAGTGTAAATATCATTGTAACAAATTTTAAATTATGAATTCTATAGGCGGATGCCTCGGCTTATTGATAATCATCCTTTCTGGATCTTTCCTTCTGATGCCTGAAAATATATAACTCAAATTTGGTACGAAAGTCTACTATAACGAGTAACAGTTCAAGTTTGAGCTTCGTTTTGGTTCAATGCTTTTCGACAAAATATCTGGCCTTGGACTAAAGCGAATTTTGTAGCGCAGCATGTGTATGTGAATGCGTGTGTGTGTGCGTGCGTCGTTGACACCTATGTTTGACTTCTCTGAAACCTCATGGGCAGATTGTGCCTTTGGGTTTCCCTGGTGATGTAAAGGTTTGAGGGTTTTTCAGATACACAGACGGATTATGTAAAAACCTGTTGATTAATTGCTCGTAAAAATCCTAGACATCCTTTACGAAACATTTTTATTACTTTGTTTAGACAATAAGTATTTGACCGTAGTCACAAGTGGTTATAGAAGTCCAGTTTAAAGTCTTTAATTTTTATCCGTATATAATTTGCTAACAGAACAAATATTGTCGTCATTAGTAACATAAAATGATTTGTTTGCTACCGTTTAAGAACGTGACGCAGTTACTAGCCAGAGCTATTATTATTGTATTTGTATCCACAATTCACAGTGGTCACGTGACTAGAAATGTTTCGTCAAGTAAGACGATCTAAAAACACCAGCACCATACATATATAATAAGAAGTCCTTTATAAAGTACTTTCGCTAATAAAACTTTTTAAAAATTAAAATCTCTTGAATATACAAAACAAATTAAAAAATACAGTAACTGGTTATTGTAAAAATAATAAGCAGAAAATAAAATACAAAATAAATAATTACGCAAAAGCAGTAAATAAAACAGCAGCTTGGCTTGGATACGAGAAAGTGGCCGAATTGCTCTTAAGCACACGCTCTTTTGCTGTATTTGTTGACGTTATCTCGGTTGTAAGATGATGAATCAAGTGATCAATGTTCTAAATTTGATAAAAAAGCAGTAAGTTTCCCGTTAACTTCGACGTAATAAAGGTTATATCAAGGAACTAAGTTTTACAATTTTCATGAGAGGCATAGCCAAGAAAAACGCACCGTTTATATTTTATGAATAGGATACAGCTTTAAGCCCTATAAATCCAATCTGATTTCCAAATGGTCGACCATCCCGTCTGTATGAGAAAAACAGTTCCGGATTACATGACGTGCACATTGTTGCCGATGTATCGTCAATGTGTTCTGGTCGAACACCATGGCGTTCAAGAAAAAGACGGTTAGCTTTCTGTAAGTCAATAAATGGCTTGTTTTTACTTTCACGTCTCACTACAATTGAAGGGTCGATTTTTGAAAATAATTTTGATTCCTCTTCTCCAAACTCAAAACAGCATTTACCTATGGAAGGCCCCATAACCACCAAAATGTTGTCTGCTTTGCAGTTAAATTTTTCTTCCATTAGTCTCACCATTTCCGTTGTAATTCCGGAAATCGTACCTTTCCATCCCGCATGCGCTGCTCCACAAACCCTCTGAACTGGATCTGCAAAAATAGTCGTTATGCAGTCGGCTCCAGGGGCAGCAACAGTTACCTTATCTTCGTTGGTAAGAAGGCCGTCATATCCACCATCTTTAACATCGTGACCAACGATATGAACAGCGTTACCATGCACTGCGTTAGCCAAATGAAACAACTCTTCGTCAAATCCCGCAGACTTTGCTAAACGCGCCCTGTTTTCTTTAATAATAATAAGTGGATCAACTTTAGCATTTGAATAACTAAGATTTAGTGACTTCATTCCCGGCATATATGACACCCCGCCATTTCTTGAGGTAAATCCATGATTGAATATATCCGATGGAATTAGAGACGAATGAAACAATTTAATCTGTCCGTTCGACGGTAAACCACGGACCAATGTATACGCGTCTTCCAGAACGTCATCATTCAATGCTTTATCACAAACGGTTGAACTTTTGGCCGAACTTGGAAGCTTCAAAGTATGAACGGGGGTTAAGAAGATCCTTTCTACCACAGACCAATAGTTAACTTTGCTATCTGAACAATACAAAGTGATGTCTGTTATACTGGCTAAATCTAGCGATCTTTTAGCTGTATAAAAGGCAGTTAAAATGCTCTGTGTGACGATAATGTTAATATACTCCTTGGGAATTTCTGATAAAAATGGAAAAGATCCGGTTATTTCTTTTAAAGACAAATTTTTGTCAGTAAAAAAGAATAGCATAGAATCTTCATAATCGTGTTTTTGAAATATTTCTCGGATAGATGAGGTTTTTATATCTTCGTGGTAAAAGTCTAAAATGACCGCTTTCTTCCTGTTGCTGGTATCCATTTTAGCTTCTGCAAAATTAAGAGTTGGCAATTAATTTTATATAATTTTAAAACTTAAATCAATATTTTAACCGACATCTTAATTTTTTCAATAAACTTTTTTCTTTAAAAAACTTTGAAAGTGTTTTTAAGCATGGATGTACCATAAATCCAATTAATACACATGTATATGAACAATTAGGACGTAGGGTCAGTAGAATCAAGACAAAATATTTTACTTCGTTTCTTTGTCCCTGAGGCGAAAAAGGGGTTTGAAAACAGTGGTTTAAAACTCCATTTGGATTTACTCGTAAATAATGCCTTTATCTTCTACACTTTTCTCGTGCGATTGCGTTCTCTTAAAAGGAACTTATTTATTTCAGAGAAGCATACCTGTAAAATGAAGGACAAACGTCACGGAACCTACTTTAATACGGGACATATTCTTGATACGTGTGATCACAGTTTTTATTTCTTAAAACTCATCTTGTAAACTTTAATTTCATCTTGCAGTTAAACTGAATCAATAATAAAGTGTATATTATCTATCGGCCTCCATATTGTTTTTGTACCTTTCGTTATAAAATAAATGCTTTAAGTTGAAATTAAAAGCGTGTCTAAACGAACGGTGAATAGTGACGCGCATATATATATATATATATAAGTGTACTGTAAAAACGAAAGTAGAAATACTAGTATGATCGAGGAAATTATTACATTCTTTGCAAATTTTTTAAAACCTCAAACATTTATTCCGAGAACTATGCCTGAAAGCTTTCTTATTACTTACTCTACTTAGAGTGGTATCCGAATAGCAAAGTGAAAGTATAGTGTGTGAAAGCCAAATTCCTGTGATTCAAGACCCGGAACTTAAAAACCGGTGTTAATGCAAATTCGCTGTTTAAAATATGTTT
Organism: Tegillarca granosa; assembly: GCA_029721355.1. Classification (NCBI taxonomy): domain Eukaryota; kingdom Metazoa; phylum Mollusca; class Bivalvia; order Arcoida; family Arcidae; genus Tegillarca; species Tegillarca granosa. The sequence goes on along the minus strand of CM056600.1, from coordinate 15,456,194 downwards.
GCTATCTGTAGTTAGTTTAAACAGTTTTTTTTTTTCATAATGTAATTATACATGTGTCATATACCATTTTTTTAATTTAATAATAAAATACATTCAAAAAATAGTATATGACAAGATAATGTCATATACCATTTTTTGAATGTATTTTATGATTAAATTCAAAAAATGGTATATGACACATGCAAACAAAATTCATATTTCACAACAAAGGGATTCCAGAATAAGAGAAATACTATTGTATAAACAAGACTCCCTGAAAATAACATATAAACTATTAATAAATAAACATGAAGTTACAACAGTAACAAAACAATCAATAACACTTGCTACTCAACTAACTTTCCGTGAAAGATTGATTAACCGGAGTACCTGAGAAAATTGTCTTTAAAATTTGAACTGTTTACTGCGGGGATTTAGACCAACCGGCCTCTATCATAAGTTACACCACCCTATATATATATATATATATATATATATATATATATATATATATATATATATATATATATATATATATTACTTGATGATGATATATATCAATCATCATCATCATCATCATCATCATCATTGCTACTCTCTACGGTAGTTGGTAAAATACCCGCTTCGTATGTGGGAAGTCGGGATTCGAACCCTGGCGAGTCTGACCAAAACTTGACTGTTCATTCGCTAAGCAATAGGCATTTAGAAAGTAACGGGGTCATTCGAAGGAACATTTAAAACTGCTGCTTCGTGTCACGGATGCCGTGACACTCTAGAGGCCTCTCCCTGCACACTGCCCTAAGCGCACTGCAAATGTCAAAATTTCTGCCACTTCATCTATAGCTGGTGACATCTATTGCACTTGAAATATGAGATGTTTTAAATTTATTTCGCAAATTGGAACCAAAGCATACAGACTAATTTTATAAAAAATGATTTTTGCGAAAATTGAATCACATACGGAACCACAGGCATTAAGAGTTCATCAATATCACAATCAAATAAAGTAAAACTTATTTAAAGTTCTTATGATCAACATTTATTGGTTAAAACAGTTTTTGTGAATATCCATATTCTCTCGTTTTTCTATGTATCTACCAGTAGACTGGCGACTTCATTTAGTTCTTTACTAGTTTTGCAGTTCTGTATATGTTTACTGGATGTATAAGACTTATAACACCAAGCGCAAGGAAAAAACCACTAACCTATAAAAAAAGACAAATATGACACTTCAACAATTCATTGTTTATATATGAATATATATGCTACAAGTTTAATTAGGACTCTTGATTTTTTTTTAAATTATCTGAAAAAAATTGTTTTTAGACAAACTAAATCAACGAGAATAAGGCCGAAATCAGAAACAAGGTCTAATGATAAGTTAGTTGGTTGAATGTTTTTTTACGTCACATCACCAATTTTTCAGTTATTCGTGACGAGATCATTTTTATTAATCATGGGGATAAATCTTGACACAAGTTCATGTGTTGCGCATTTCTGGCGACCTTTTGGGTGCTAAAATATTCGCCTGAAATGTCGCAGATTAACATCGCAGACCGCTCAATCCCTTAAACTGGTACCGAGAAAACCAGTAAAAACCTACGACAAGGAAAAACTCACTTGCGGTCGACTGGGTCGAATTTACAACTTTGAGGTGAACATTTTGATCATTTTCAACGTTATCGGTGGTGTATTTTTTATTTTTGTGGGACACAAATACGTGTTTCTTTATATATATTTATATCACCAGATTCCTCAAACCTAAACAAAATTTTTAAAAAAGATTTGTATCATTTTTTTGCACATGACAATTAATTGAAAAGTTTTAACTTTCAATTTTTTGAAGAAATTTAAAATTAACACATAACAAATCTATCATGTTTTTTTTATTAAAACCTTAAAAGAATTTTGATTAATACTAATTCTTTAAAACTTGTACACTATAACAAATTTTTATACTTTAGTTCGATTTAAGGTGGAATAAATTCCTCAAATTAGAAGAAACCATACTTACGTACAATGGTGCCTGCAGATGACTTTTATTCCATTCGAATAAAGCAAACTGAATCAAACTTAACGCGCCACCTATAGTACTGTTCAAACCAAGTAAAAAGGTCACATATACTTCCGGAAATCTAAAAGTGTTAAAAAAAATTGAAAAATTTGTATTTTAAAACTTATCATCTAATGATCAATCCAACAGAAAATCTATGCTATAAGAATTTTATTAAGAATTTGTTGAACGTTGAAATTTTTAAGCGAAATATCTCAGTGCATTAAAATTTTATATAAAGAAAAAGTTGTTCTGGAAAAATTTACCTGTGACTTTGTCTTATTGGTCGTAATTATTTGTGTTATTCTGTAGATTCAGAAATACAGAAACCACGTTTGGAAAAAAGAATACATTTATAATAATTTAACATGCTTGCACTGATTGACGGCGCTAGCATATCAAAACAATGAGTGAATTCTAAGCTAAACGCAAAAATGGGGTTCTAAAAAGAACATCGATGTCATTATTCTAAATACCAAATTGATATAATATTCGATCGCTTCTCATTTTAAGGTTTTCAATTTCATATTATTCGAGTTATCACACACACACACACACACACACACACACACACGCTTACAATATCCGATTTTATTGGACACGTGTACAAAGTAAATGAAATACTTTTAACCAAAGCAATCAGTGTACGTATATATACGTATTATACCAGTTATATCTATATGTTACTCACACTGAAGCAATAAAATCCATGTTGATGGCAAATACAAAACCACGAAGCATTACCACCAAAACAAACATAACATATAGCAGATTAGGATTAGTTGAAAACTCTAAAATTGAAATGATAATGGTCAACATGCTACACAAACAAAGTGGCAAAATCTGTGGCATCAAACGTTTCTTTGTCTCCGATTTGTCTGTAAAAAGATAAAAAATATAACCTTATAAGATAAAGCAACATTAAATAATGAAATATAGAATCGAGAATCGTAAGCTTATGTGCGGATTTAAAGTAAATCAAAGTTAGTCTAGGAAACATCTTATTCTGTAAAGGTAAAGTGCTAAACCAAATAAAAATAAGAAGTTTTTACTTGCCCAATAATTTCGTATATATTTATCTATAAGACAGAGGCTCTTGAACACTTGACACAGAATGTTGAAAACAAATGTAATACATCACCAAAAGGCATGAATGTTGGGGATTTAAGTAAAATAGTGTATTAAATATTAAATATAAAATTTGAATAAATCATAGCAATCATAAGACAAAAAACCGATAGCTTTTAAATACTTTTTAAAAACAATTATCTCTGAAATAATTTTACACTGAAAACAGATTTATTTGCACTCTACTACATAGTATATCCAGATGAAAAACTTTTTTAAAGTGAAAATATTTTAAAACAATAAAAAATGAATGAAATTTTGATAAAGAACTTAACTTTTCAATATTATTCAATCACTGCACTAGTTTAATGTGAAGTGGTGAATTTATGCCCTACTGTGGGCTTCATATCGTCCAAAGCAGACATGTATATGTTATTTTTAAGCATTTAATATAACAATCTTTTTAAAATTTTCTACTATTAAAATCAAATAAAGAACTAGAATTAAATGTAGTTACCTATAAATAAACGTTTTTGCCATTCGGATATTGACCCAGCTATAAATGACATAAAAATTCCACCAAAGGTGATATATGCCAGAACATCAGTGAAATAGCCCACTATAAAATATAAAAATACACAAATAAAACTGTTATGTTATGGATACAACAGTGCAGGATACAATCGAGATATATCCGTATCTGTTAAATTGCCTGATAAAGTTTAAAGGTTTGACATAAAAATGCGCTATAATATGTTAAATTTTAAAAACTTTTTATACACTTAATCATAATATTCAACACAAAATCCGTTTTTATTTATCATGCCTGCGAATATTTCATTATAAGTGCTGTTAGTTAGGGAAAAGAGGTTTAGGCTAAAGAAAAGAATTTGATTTAGCAAAACCAAACACCAAGAAACATAGTGCCCCACGCAGTCAAGCATAACAGTATATGAAGCTTTGTGCATGCCAAACACTGGAACTATCTTCCCACAAAAACACTTTAAATGGATTCAATTGAGAGCTAGAAAAACATGATACTCTGCAAACTAACTTGAAAATTTATTAAACAATATGAAAAGTATATACTGTAGTCTTTAAATTTACATCTGGCAAAATCTTTAGCCAAACTTATATCTCACCTTTTTCGCGATCATTCAAGGTAATCTCAAGTCTGTAGTTAATTGATCCAATAAAATAGAAAAACTTTAAACTGTTGATAGTGAACCAGCCTATATGTAGAACGTACATTGGTACTGAAATCGATTTTCTGGATACATCCTCTTTTTGTGGAACCTCTTGTATTCCGTCAGCTTCAGTTTCTGTAATATAAAACAGATTGACAAGAAGTTGAAGCGTTGCTTTAAGTGCATAGGAGCGATTCTAGAAGGAAAGTTGCATGAACATATGTGAACTAAAAAATTGGTTGTCTGTGATGTTCTTATATTTAAAACAACACACCATGACCAACAGGGCCACCTGCGGTGGGTTAAATAAAATTGAGGTATTTGTAAAAAGATAAACAATGATAGGGAAATAATTTCGAACAAGTGTCATCAATATTTGAGTTTGAAATTATGGCTAAATTGTGTTGACTGATAAATCTTACACATACAGTACTAATTACTTTAACTGTTGTCTACTGAGGTCGATATTTAAGAAAAGCAAAGGCTGGATTATACTGCATATTGTGCTACCAACCATGGAGGTAAGTTTAGTCCTTCAAAACGTATATGGTTATCACATGTAAGATATAAACACATGCTGGTGGTGTTGCTGGGTAACGCTTACAAAAATTCATAAACATGTTATCTTATTTGCTTTAATTAACATCAGTAGCCAGGTAAAATGGTTATTCCTGGAATCTTGCTTCCCTTTTTATTTTTGCTTAATGTATGCCATGTTTTAAGACATGATTTAAGAATCTTAAAAACTAAGTTGATTATAATTTGAAAAACATTACAAAACAGATCCAACACAATGAACTTTTTCAAAAAAAAAAAAAAAAAAAAAAAAAAAAAAAAAAAAAAAAAAAAAAAAAAAAGAACACAAAAAAATATAAGTAAGTTTTTTTTCGAAATCCAAAATTTAATTAAAAGCAATAAGTAGGCAATCGCAAAAGCAAATTAAAAACAAGAAAATGTTCTTTGTTAAAAAACCAAGGTACATTCTATGGGGAATATATTTCAGTATAATGATAGCCACATAAGTTATCGTAATATGTTATATTATTGCTTGATACTGATATTTTTGGATCGGGAGTTAACGTTTTTTTTTTCATTTTTTAATTTTTTTTTCTTTCTAAAGTCGTTGGTGTTATTCACATATTCCATTTAAAAAAAAAACACACACACAAAATACCTTTTGGGTATGCGCATTCTTGTCTTTGGACGTCAGTTTTCCTATCTGTATCGGATTCATTTGTTGGTGGCGGATGCTCAGTATCACCATTTTCCTGTTTAATTTGATTAGTTTCTTCTGACACATCTCGTGCTTTGTTGTTATCTTTTGTTACGGGATGCAGTTTTGTTGATACACCTACATTCACAACGTTTCTATCTGTGTCGAATTCACTGGTTGGTGGCAGATGCTTAGTATCAACATTTTCCTGTTGAATTTCATTAGTTTTCTCTGATACATCACTTGCTTTGTTGTTATCTTTTGTTACGGGATGTAGTATTGTTGTTACACCTACATTCACAACGTTCAATATGGCAATAGTGATGTACGAGTATCTGGTGCTGACACCAGCTTCATATAAAACCTATACAATACAATAAAATGTTCATTACCGTAAACGGAAACAAATGAAAAAAAAACCATAAAGCCTTCATGCTGAGTGTCAGGCGAGGATACAGTATCACAAATGTTAAAGCATTGTCGATAATCTGTCCTCTCAAGGACAATTGCAATGAAGCAACCTTTGTTTTCTATTTGCGACGAGAGCAAAGTTATTAATCTTTATGATTTAATCTAAAAATAAGTTCGTGTATGAGTAAGATGTGAGATGTGTATTATCACCTGCCTTGTACTAGCGCGTACTCAGGGTACCATTTTGTTAAGATGCTAGCTCACCGAATCAGTTTGCCACAGACAAGCATACTACTCCGACAGGTCATTATTCTTGTTTAGTTTGAACCAGTCTAAACTCCGTCTTCCGCATGCCTAGGACCAGGCGATAAATTGACATCTCAAATTGTAGAGTCTAATGTTTTATCTGAAAGAGTTTTGAAAATACGATCACCCTCTCTCGAGTCGGATGCTCTTCAACTTAGCCACCAGCGACACAGTGTAAAGCAGGCAAAACCGCTATGTGTTAAAAGTTGTTACGCAATATTTTGAAAGAATATTGGTGGTTAAGGTTGTTGTGTTTTTTGTTCTGATCAATCTGTGAAACCAGTCGAAACTCTGCTGTCCGAGAGGCGATTAAACAGTTTTCTAAATTTTAAACCTTTTGTATTACCTGGACAGGGTTCGAATCAACGATAGTCTGCTCTTAAGACGGGCATTACCTTGTGCCACGAAGGCATTCAGACAAGATAGCGAAATCGGTCTAACTCTTATCTTATGTTAGGGTTTAGTTCTTTACTGATTTAGAACCTATTCTTCAAATATAGGTTGTTGCCTGTAAATTTGTTTGACATCGCTTTAGGTATTGTTATGCTTTTCATGACGACAGCAAGTTTATTCCTCTCAAAGAGTATTTGATTCTAACAGCAAAAGTGTTTTGTGATCTGTCATGTACATGCAAGCACTTTCGATAAGTGTATTTTAGTATCAGTGCTTTTAAAAAGTCAGCACATTCGCAAAAAAATAAATAAATAAATAAAAAATAAATTAATTAATCAATTAATTAATTAAAAAATAAAAGAGGAAAGGAAAAACAAAATGCATGTCAGTAGGGTAATATCATAAAATTTAACAAAAATATCCCAATGTTGTACTGTTTATTTGTAGATCAATGAAAAGACATTTTTCGACTACATTTGATCCTCGAGTCAGTATCACAAATAGTGTATTAAAGTATTTACTTTTAATTGTAATTAGACAATAGGATAAACAAATTAATATTTGGGTCTCAATTTTGGAGTCTAAAAAAGAAAACAAGCTAAACACCATAATTTTAACCCACAATAAAATTAATGGACTTTTCAACCATTAATATAGCTTACTGCTACTACCTCTATGCCGTGGACTCTACCGATGCCTTTTCAAGAAAGTATAAATTAAATTTTTAATTAATCTCTGATAACAAGTACTTACTTTAAAAAATATATATATTCAAAAATATTGTTGTGCGTGTTGGAATGTTACATTTAAGTTATCGGCTATATTAACTTGCCAAATAGATTGTTAATCATATAATTGGCACTTTTAACAATGCAGGGTATGGTTCATCAAAGACTCAAATTTGTTTTAGTTGTATAGACTTTTATTACCGCTGAAATAGCCCACAAACTGCCAAAGGATGTCCCAAGATGAACAATACATCTTATGTTATAAAAAAAGCCAAGTTGTATGTACATTTACCTTTACTACCCACTGTACCGCTGCTGATGAATCGAAACAACCAGAAAGTATTCCTATATAAACGGCTGAACCTCGGGATAATATAAAACTAATCTAAAACATAAATAACATAAAAAAATTATATATAAAGAAATCATGTACACACAATGTATTCCAATTGATTCTTGATATGATAAGTTTTGGTTAGAAATAGTGCTTAATTGATCAAAACAATTTCACACAAAACTTAATGTTACAAGTTATGATAGTTGATGGATATAAGTTGATTTACGTCGCATCAGTAATTCGCGAGAAGATCCTTTGTCTGGTTAATCTCAACGTTGAATATAAACCTTGACAGTTCTGTTGGATCATTTCTTATCTGCTTCGTACTAGAGCGTGTTTATGACAACTTTGAAGTGCTAGAGCACTAGCCCTTAATGTCGCAGATAAACATCGCAGAATACTCAGGTTAGTATACTGGTGTCTTGCTGACCAGGTATATAAACTTACAAAAAAAAACCTTTTCTAAGTTGTGTTTGAAAGGAATCGATTCTCCACCAGTAGACGCCTTCGATTTAGTTGTTGTTAGACCTTCATCACGTGACCACGATTGCCTACATTTGTTAGTTGGTGTATTAGTTGGTTTCAATAAAGTTTTAGCGACTGGTTGTGTTAAAAAGATACTAATTAAAAGTCCCATACCAATAGCGAGATCAATAAAGATTATTATAATCAAATGTGGATTATATGTTTAAAATAATTTTGGTCGATAGACGATATTGACTACTTTATCATGAATAGCTAGAAAGATGAACACCTCCACTCAAAACTAAGATGATATAGGTTTTAAGACACTCTTTGCTAAGATATCTATTTTTGTTTCAAAAATACACACATGAATGTTTGTCACAAGTAAGGAAAATCCTCCTATTCCAATTAGAAACAAACCCGGAAGCAACAACCACGGACTTTCTGAAATAAATAAATTACAAGTGTAATCTTTCTGACTAAATTATATTGCACAACAAACGTTCGTATACGCAGAATACTAGTTGCAATCTTATTGAACACTACAGAATGAATTTTGTTTTTAAATCTGGCTTTTTATGTCTGGTTTCTATGTAGTTTCTATCTTAACGGTTTCCATGTAGTTTTTATCTAAATGGCCAACATTGTGTCCTTTTCATTGATTTGAACTTTGGTGACTTTGAATATTAAAGGGATACTTTGTATTTAGAATCATACAATCTCGAAAATATTTTTAGCAGTGTCATTGGACATGGTATTTTTTCATGTTTTTGATATTACTCGACCTTCTGAATTATTTTTAAATAGATTTACTAATGCCAATGCGAATTTAATTATTCACTAACTCACTTAAAATCTGTAATTAAAGGATACTATGTTTGACTTCCTAAAAGTAAGGTACCTTTTGTTGTAAACGCCAATAAAAGAGAGCCGGCGGCAAACAACATCCTACAAGAAAGAGAAAAACAAACAGCTTCTACGATTATATCTTACAAGAGACTTTACACAAGACCTTTATAATAAAAGGTCATATTTATGCTTCAACATACATCTTTTTAGACTTTGTAAAATTTTCATTACAATTTTACATCCAAATTATATTTACTTAAACATACATATTCTATATCATTTAACTAATTTTTCCTTTATCCTTATATTTAAACACGCTATCAATGATTCAAAATATATTTTTGCTATTTTATTTTACAGCTATTTTGTTACATTTATAAATCAAAGAAATAATGATGAACCAATATCCTAATATCTGTGCTATGAAGTAGCAACAGCTGGATTCACAAGAGGATTCTGCAGTTTTTGTACTGATTTAGATTTTAATAAGGTATTTTTATTCCAACCACATTTATTAAAAATATACATATTGTTACCCATTCAACTTTTATAAAATGTTCAATATATTATGCATATAAGAAACTTGTTTGTAAACTATACTTACATGAAAATTAGCCTTGTTATTTTCGTTCCTACACGATTATCCGCTATGCCAATGAAAACAATACATACATTGCTTATAGCTAAAACAACACTAAAAATTAAATTGAGTTGAGCATCTTGTTCTGGACATAAACTATTTATCTTAACACTGTTTTCTGCTATGTCTTCAGTTGTTGTGTTTGTAATATTTGTAGAAGTCTCAGGCGTTGGGTCTGCTTCGAGATTGCTGTTGTTCGAAGGATGAACACAAAGATTCTCAAATAGCCCTTCTTCCTTTAACACATACACCTGTGAACTCCAACCGGTCAACAAACCTCCAAACAACAGAGTCTCTAAGAGCGTGAAAGCCACTAATATGATCGTCTTGAAATTCATATTTTACTGAAAATATATTTACAATAGAGATTGTCTTTAGGCATAACACTTATGAAACTAGTAATGCAAATAAGATAAAACAAATTAGCGTTTGACATTTTTTAAATACAAGAACTCGCCATGTTGGCAACTCTTACTATGTTACCATTTTTACCAAAAGTATGTAGTTTCATTCAGAGTCGGAGCCAGTTTCGTGTGGAGATCGTTGGAGAGCAGTGTAGACAAATTTTGCGTCTCTTTTTTTACTGCAGTGACCGTAGCAGTTAAACCATGTAAATTACAATGGACGATGTTTTAATTAATTGTTGCTCTTTGAAATATTTTGTTTACTTTTTTTTTTTTTTTTTTTTTTTTTTTTTTTTTTTTTTGGCAATTTGGATTATCAAGAGTAAACAATCTTAACCATGTATTTTCATAAAAAAGTAAGTTTATTAACAACTTCTGGTTGACTTTTAAATCACTGATGATAAAATTCTACATATATATCTTTTACGTTGTGAGGAAATATAAAACGGATCATATGATTTAGCAAGAGGGGCATTTCAATAAATCTTTCACAAATTATCAATCAAATATCTCTGATGATTTTCAAAGTTATATTTTCGTGTTTAATTTTATTTGCATCATGTCTGAAGTTTTCATCTCTTCCTAACTCTTTTAGGTAATTGAGACCAATGATAAATTATCTAAATTTATACGTTTGTACTTTTGTGTGATAAATGAATGTTACACAAACTAAAAACCTAATCATAGTGTCAAGAATTCAAGAATTAACATACAACAATAGCAGCAACATATGTTTAGTCAGCGAGATGCCGATGGTAGATTAAAATATATTATGATGCCTATAGTTATGTAAAAAAACGAAAGACATGAAACTGAAATAATTTCAAACAAATTATATAAATTAAAACTAAAAAACTACCATAAAAACACTAACCTCTACTGACTTACGAATGTGTAGTTTGATTTCAGTTCTATATCAGTTTAATTGCTGTAAAATAAGAGTATATAATAATAAAACATTATACCTCAAATATATATATTTGAATATATATATTTGAATATATATATATATATATATATATATATATATATATATATATATATATATATATATATATATATATGTGCTTTTAAAGTTGCTTCACTGAACATGTATACAAGTGATAGGGTTTGTACCTTACTTTATATTTATGTTTTTACACTACATACATTTTCCAAAGGTTTTTTTATTTAAAAAATCTACAGTCTTGTCAACTGTAACGCACTTGACCTTAAAGGACATTGGCATTTTGTGATATTTTACATTTAATGTCATTGTATCTCCGAATACCCTGAATACCATGGTAAACCTGATGATGATGAGGATGTTACGCCATTGCACTTTATATACATTTCTCAATGGACTTGAATTACACATTTATCAAATATTCCGGTCTTTTAGTAAACATTCTGACGAATAGAAAACTAGAACATGTTTTGCAAAAGTAATATACTGTTATGTCTGTCAGTCTATCGGTATGTGCGTAAAAAATTGGTTTCCACACGATTTCAAGAACTTCAGTTTTATTTGATGAAATTCCGTCAATTTTATACATACATTGGGGATAACAGGTTTAAAGGACCAAGAGATACTTTTCGTCCATACTGGTACTATTAATAACTAAAAACGTTCCCTTGCAATATGTGAATTTTTCTTTGATTAAATTTAATCAAACATTATCCATTGAATGGTTTTCTTTAAGAAAAGTAATTTACTGACTTAAACGGTCATTGTTTATTTCGGAATGTGGTGTTTTCAGGATCAGAAAAATAAATTTATTTACTCTTACGCCTGTACTCATGGTCTTAACTCTTACGCCGGTTGACAACTCGACTTGCTTACGGAATTTTCTAATTCAGACATCTGTATCACTGTCTAATTTTACGCCGGTTTACAACTCGACTTGCTTACGATACTTCCGAAATCCGACACCTGTATCATGGTCTAACTCGTACGCTGGTTGATAACTTGACTGGTTTACGGTACTTCCGAATTCAGACATTTGTATCATGGTCTATCTCTTACGCCGGTTGACAACTCGACTGGCTTACGATACGTCCAAATTCAGATACATGTATCTATATCACTGTCTAATTTTACGCGGTTGACAACTCGACTTGCTTACGACACATCCAAATTCAGACATCTGTATCATTGTGTACCTCTTACGTATATATGCTGTTGTATATAAATTGGATTCTAATAATTGACAAAAAACAATACAACTAGAAACATTAGACATTAACGAATTAACAAAATGAAATTTTTAAAAAATTGAAGACGAAACGAAAAATTTACCTCATGTTTAAAGCATATATTTTACAATATACAATACAAAACGGAACGAAATAAAGGTACGAACAAAGCGATATTACAAAATTTAAAATATTTATTTGCATATCATTTATATTATTTAGAGTATGTAATGTATATAAAATAAATGACTTTTCTTGTTAAAAAGTGGCAGTAATACACAAACAATATACATTATTCTAATATTATTTAATATTATTTTATCACACAATTTTACGAATTAAGATCATTGCTAAGTAACCGTCTCTTGATTATTGAATAAATAGTAAGAAGGAACAGCACTTTTCATCTGGCAGATAAAATGTATTGTTAGAAATAAAACATGGTTTTGACATAAGTTTTCCAGTTTTGAAATTCCTGTGAAAGTAATATGTAATGTCTATACTTTGGCTTTTTTTAAAATTTTTTTATACAAATTACAGTCATTGAATTAAGAATCAGGCTGAAAAAACTGATTCTGCTTTTCACTTCAAATTTGGTTTTATTTGATGAAGTGATTTCAGAAAAGAAATTATTCAAAGATTATTTAGCTGCCAATTTGCATATTGCGCTAAGAAATGCCAACAAAAAGTTACGAAAAACCTGTTATATCTAGGAAATGTAAAGATTTCTATTCTTTATATACGAAAATTAAACAAAATTGATTAAAATATAAGTATTTATTCAACAAAAATATTTGTTAAATTTTGATGTGCTATATATGCACATTTCTCATCAGTGACACTAGGGGCCGAAAAAGTTGATAGATCAAAAAGGATAATCAAAACATCTGAAAATTGTTGAATCCAAAGTTCCAAAATTATATAAATTCAAACCCGGTTAAAGAAATGCTTTGCATGGGGTAAAAAACCTTAATTTTAAATAAATTTCAAACATTAAAACGGTTGAAATGGCAATTTTTCCGTTGTTATGTTTATAGTAATGTCATATACCACTTTTTGAATGTACTTTTATGATTAAATTCAAAAAGTTGTATATGACAGTAACAGCGGCCATTTTAGATTTCAGATCTGGTCGGAATTCACAAAATTAAATAAACGTCACATTTAGTATACTCCACCAAGAAACCTTTTAAGTCAAATTTATTGTATTTGGTTGAGTGGTTTCAGAAAGGAAGATTAAAGTTTACACTTGAATGCACATACTAACGCTTTGCTATGCCATTAGCTCAGTTTGCTGTTGCGTGTTGACCTAAAAAGAATTAAAACTTTATTTGAGCTTTAATCTCACCAAATATCTCCATTGCACCATTTAAAATTAATTAATGAGAATATCCAATTTTGCATATTATTACTACATAGATATATGACTTCCTTGTGTCTTTACTAGATTAGCAGTCCTATAAATGTTTACTGGATGTATCAGACTTATAACACCAAGCGCAACAAAGACACCACTTATCTACAAAAAAAGATGGACCTCCAAACAACGCAGTGTTAATATTTAAAGGACGTAAAATGTAACAAATTATCTGATCAAGGAATTTTGAAAAGCTAGAAAATGCACCCGAAATCAGAAATAAAATTAAATATCGAGATGAAAATTGTATGTGCTGTGGTTCAATTATTCTATAGCACACAAGTCTATAGTACGTAATTGCACCTACCTATTTCTAAAACCTGCAAGACAGCAAAATTTCAAACTTTTTATTATTTAATAATTGCATTTTCAATTTTGTAGTTAATTTGATTTTGAGCGTTATTTAAATAAGATTCTTCTCATTGTCAAAACTAAGAGCATTAAACCTAAACCGATATAAATTTCTACCCAGTGATTCCTAAAAACGTATTAACTATGATAGTTTTATTATTGATGTTTACAGCTGCCTTATTTTTTTCAGATACGTACATACATTGGTGCCTGTGAATGACTTTTATTCCATTCAAATAAAGCGTACTGAATCATACTTAATGCTCCACCAATAGTACCGTTTAAACCAACTAGAAAGGTCACATAAACTTTCGGAAATCTAAAAGAGAATAAAAATACTTTTGACAGTTTCTAAGCATTTTTTCTCGTGACTAATTAAACAATAAATCTCTGTTATGAGGATTTGTTTGAAATTTCAAACATTCAATTGAATCAAAAATTCAAACTTACCGGATTTCATTAGACTACATTAATAAATGATACTGAAGTTACTTCGGAATCGTTTAAGTGAATCGCATTTTGTATAATTTAAAACATTTGAATTTGATCAAGTTACATTCGGTAATAGAATGGTTGCATGAATGTAATAAAAAGCTTAAATTCTCCGCTAAAAGAAAAAAAACAAACCCTGCATATTTAAGTCCAATACAGCAAATAAACTCTTGATAATAATTACATTTTTCTTATATATCGAAATGTGCACATATAGCACATTAAAATTATCAAAATTAAACAGGTATTTTTGTTAAAAATCTACTACCCTTAAACGGGTTCCACTGTTGGTGAATATAACTCCCCAAGGGTATTCATAACTCAGCAGACAGTACTTTGTTTTGTCAGAAAATGTACTTGGAGACAAAATTTTCAGCCGTCTTAATTTTTTGAATTATTGTTTTTAAATTAAGGATTGTTTCCTAATGCAAAGAATTCTTTAGATGGATTTGAATTTATATAATTTTTCAACTGTGTATTCATTTTACTTTCAATTGTTTGGGTGGAATATATCTTTTTATCTATCAACTTTTTCACATTCAAAAAGAGCATTTCAACGTATCAAGTCATCATCAATTTCATAACTCGAAACATTTTTTTTTGTAAAATCTAGTCTCATGTGCTTATTTTGAAAGTTAAAAAACAATTTAAATTAAGTACATTAGTTTTCACGACTGTATTCTCGGGTATTGCATGAATATAAAGAGTCATTATCAATATCTAAATATACTGGACATTTAAAAATTGCATATCGGTCTACTACGTTTATTACACAACCTAAACATATATATCAGGATAAAAAAATTGCTATCAAAGATTACAGAAATCAATATTGTTAAAAACCTACATAATATACTTATTGTAACTTTTTAAAATCTATTTTGCTTACATCCGGAGAAGTCGATATTGTTAGATCATTATGGATGTCGAGAGAAGATGTCGATCAAATTTATGAACGCTGTCATGTGCTACTTTTGAATGTTTATGAAATAATAAAATTCAAAAGTAGCACATGTCAATTGCTACTTTTGAATTGTATTACTTCATAAACATTCAAAAGTAGCACATGACAACGCTATAAAGAAACACTTGAGAGAATTAACAATATTAGTATCCGATTCGTATGTTCAAATTTGTAGTTTTATCATTATCATCATCATCATCATCACAGCCGCAATTAGTACGATTAATTTCAAATGATTCAAAATGTAAATATTTGTGAACGACTTCTTGTAACTAAATTCGTTTAACCATTCAAGATACGTTTTAAAAAATGAAAAGACCATTGTTTTGCTTGTTTATTTTATCAACCAAACATTACTGAATAATAGAACTGACACCCATCTTATGAAAGCTAAAATGCAAACAAATAATCAAATTTAATCAAATATTTGATATATCTACACAACGGGCGTTTTTTTTTTTAAATTTTTAATCAGGAAATGACAAAATTATAACTAAATTAATGTACTGAGTATCAACCAATTCAACAATAAACTCTATATACAGAAACAATGATAAGTATGAAATAGCAATTCCTATCCCAAGTGATTCAAGTACAGAGTTTTATATTCAGAGCTTTATGTAATCTTTATCTAATTCAAAGGTGTATAAGAAGAATTTCATGTTTCATGTTTAATTCAAAATCTTAGTATGTCAGAGCAAATTCCAAATGAATTACAAATACTTTCTCAATATTCTATGAAACATCCTTTTAAAACAATTGTTTATGTGTGTATTTTATGTTTCTTGAAAAAGTATTCAAAATAAGACTAATGATACAAAATTCAACTTTTAACTTGATAAAAAAAATTCCTCATGCACTATGTTATATAATTTTAGAAAGTTAAACGTTGTAATGTTTACAATTACCCCTGGGCTGTTCTAAACTCGTTTCTCTCTATGTATAAAGCATTCCTTTCCCCTCTTTAACTTCATACGGATATATATAGGCCACAATCGAGTAGAATGTATTTTCATTTCTCTTAAACTGAACTTTAATAGTCAAAGTAAATAAAATAAGTAAAAACTATACGTGTATTTTACTCACACTGAAGCAATAAAATCCATGTTGGTGGTGAAAATAAATCCGCGATGCATTACCACCAAAACAAACATAACATATAGTAGATAAGGAGAAGCTGAATATTCTAGAACTGAAATAATAATGGTCAACAGGCTACACAAACATAGTGGTAATATTTGTGGCATCAAACGTTTCTTTGTCTCAACTTTGTCTGTAGAAAATTAAAAAAAGGAATGTGTAAGACAAAGCCAAATTTGTCATTGAAATATAACATCGAGGGTTGTAATTATACCGCTATACGCTGAGATGTTTAAGTATTTTCTGAGTAAAAAAAAAAGAAAACTTTGTACTAGAGATGACTCTTCAATGTATTGTTAGCTTGCACAGTATGAAGGGAGTAAGTGTAGAATATTACAAAATGGCACGAGTGTGCGAGTGTTTAATAACAAATTCTATGGAATATGATATTAGAACAGATGATAGCATTCATACGAAAAACATCGGTAACACTTATTTAATTAAACTAAAGACACGCCTAATAAATTATCCAATAAAATGCACTAGATTATTGTCAAAATAGTGTTAAAAGGCTTACTTGGAACATGGGGCTTAACAACAAAGGTTGTTATTCTTAACAATCAAATGTAACAATTTTTCATGATAACAAACGAAAGAATATACGTTTCATGTATTTACCTTTGAAAATATTTTTTTGCCATTCGGATGTTGATCCAGCTACAAATGACATAAAAATCCACCGAAAGTAATATATGCCAGCACATTGGTAAAATGGCCAACTAAAAATAAATATTTTTAAAGTTTTGGCTTCAAGTGGCTTCATACATTTAAGTCATAATAAAGGAAAGAAAATTGTAATTATTATTTATTCCATACATGCGAGTAATGTATTAAAAGGGTTGTCCGTTAAGAGAAGAAGCTTAAGCTAAAGAATAGGATTTTTATCGAAACGAACTTTAAGGCATACAATGTCTCAGGTCTTCAAGACTACATTACTTAAAAACAGGGTATGAAGCTTTGCGCTTGCCAATCATTTACCACCCAAAGAAACACTTCAGATTTAGTTGAAAGCCACAAAAAACACAACTATGCAAATTAACTTGATAATTAAATTAACAATTTAAAAATATATACTGTACTCTTTTAATGTACATCTGGCAAAATCTTTAGCCAAACTTATACCTTACCTTTACCGTGATCATTTAACATTGTTTCAAGCCTGTAGTTAATTGATCCAACAAAATAGAAAAACTTTAAACTGTTGATGGTGAACCAGCCTATATGTAGAACATACATTGGTATTGAAATCGGTTTGCCACTTGCATCTTCTTTTTGAACAACATCGTTTGTTCCGTCAGCTGTTTTAAAATAGTAAAAGTAGAAATATTGATAAGGATTTAAAGTTTATGAACACCAACTATTTTACCAGGTCGATTTAAAACGAAAATGACACGAATAGGGTGGTATAAATTTTGTTTAAACTGGCTTGTCCTTAAAGCATCTATAATTCCAAAGGAACACTTGTTAATTTTTTGTGTGATGAATTAAGTGTTTAATTAAGTATAGTAAATATATTTAGTATATTTGCTAACAAGAAAGAAGATTTGAACGAGCGCTATTCATGTATGAGTTTAAGAGATGTCTATAGAAAATAAAAGGAAATGACACTAAGGAAATTTTTTGGATAGCAAAATTAAAATTTGAAAGTTTCATCAGTGAAACGCCATTTAGACTTTGGATGTAGAATGCTGTAGTACACTAGACCTTGGTGTAGGCTTTGAGTTATCGGGTTGTTCGAAGTTGAAGGATAACGTCATCTTAATATATGATTTTCCGCTACAGAAATCTTTGATGTTGTAAACAGTTATCGATACTCGAATGTAATGCAATAGAGAAAAACAATAAAAACTAATAGATACTTTCAAAACAAAAAATAATAAATAATACAAGAAATTATTGCGATTAAACGGGCTTCACATTTTTTGCATTAATTTCCTGATTTACAGTATATTAAAGAATAAATATCGACGGCAAAAGCATGCAAAACTTGTTCTTTCATTTGAAAATCACGATGTATGCGAACAACGGAATCGGAAACGTGATACTGTACATATTTATCAGCAATAATTATTTATTACATTCGTTAGAAAATACGAATTGATAGTTAATAAAATTACAAAGCCCATTAAATCTTAAGGATTTAAATCTTTAAGCCATAAGTACCACGAGGTTAGTCGTTTAAATTTAGCTTGGAAAAATTAAGTCGATAGTTAAACTGTAATCGACAGCGGCTTATTACAAGGCTTCTGTAATTGGAGTAAGGGATTACCGTACCTGTTATATTTGATTGATATATATTATTATAAATCAGAAATTTCTTTTCTTGCAAAATTAAATATAGATTTTATATGAAAATTGATGAAAAAATTAAAAACTAAAATTTATTATCTTGTGGAAGATTATTGCTTTTTGATTTAAGAAAATTTTAGCCGTGCTAATTTTTCGAATTTATTGAGGTTTTTTCTTATGCAAAGCATTACTTAGCTGAATTTGGATTTATATAATTTTTGATCTTTAAATTCATTAATTTTCAACTTTTTGCCTCATCTTTTTTTAATCTATCAAACTTTTCGGCCCATAGTGTCACTGATTAAAAATAATTTTCCGGATACTTAACAGATATTTGTCTTATATATATTTACTACCCCTTAGCGGGTACCGCTGCTGGTGGAGTAAATCCCGAGGGTATCCATAACCCAGTAAGCAGTACTTTGTGCTATCAGAAAATATACCATTTAGCAAATTTTTCAGCCGTGTTAATTGTTTTTATTTATTTAAAACTAAGGTTTGTTCCCTCATGCAAAGCATTCCTTAGCTGGATTTGGATTCATATTATTTTGGAACTTTAGATTCATTAGACTCGTTTTTTATTATCTATCAAACTTTTCGGCCCCTAGTATCACTTATGGAGGGCCGATGCAATGCTTCCTATTTCACAACTTGTGATACATGGATACACACGATAAAATGAAGAAAAAACTTTATAAAGGGGATCAAGGTGTAAGCGTCGTCTATAGCAAACATTTTCTTTTACCCTTAAGGTTCGAATCCTAATTCAGATTGATCCTAATGTGCGTCAGTTTGTATGTTAAAGGTCCGTAATTTTTCAGTATCTCCACCATTTCTAAAGTGAGAGGTTATAAATAAAAAAGTCTTGACCGGAACGTAAAACTTCATTACTGTCATTTTAATCGATTGAAGAATGAATATAAAAGTCTTCTAATAACAATTTCATCATATTATAAGACTGTCGCTAAATCATCCAACTACGTATACAGATATATAGATGACGTTCTTTCTCTAAAAAATCCCAAATTTGGAGAATATGTGAATGCCATCTATCCAAGTGAGCTTAAAATAAAAGACACGACAGATTTTCCATGTTCGGCATGTACATTTGGACTTATACCTCAATTATGACACCCATGGAAGGTTACATCTGAAGCTATACGAGAAACTTGATCACTTCAATTTTCAATTGTCAACTTTCTGTTTCTTTGCAGTAATATCCCAGCCTCTCTTGCGTATGGTGTATATGTTTCACATTTAATACGTTATGGTAGTACTTGTTCCCACAATGGGGACTTTCTACAACGAAGCAAACTGCTTACAATTTAAGTGTTGACTTAAGAATATTGCAGGCTAATCAAGACCCTTAAAAAGTTTTATGTAATATGTAATCATTGTATCCAAAGTTATATTGGATATATTTGACTTACCATAGTTCTCTGTTCCTTTCATTCTCAAAATTGACTGGAAGTGACGGGTGAAGCTAGCTAGGCAGGAGGTGCTTACCCTTCCGGAGGTTCCGGTCTCACGTCCTTGATGGAAGTTCACGTGTAAAACTCAATTTCCCAGCTTTCAAAGTTTTCACTTTGTTGTTGTGATTGTGATTGTTATTTGGACAAGGACTGGTTTGTTTGTTTTAATTATATATATATATATATATATATATATATATATATATATATATATATATATATATATATATATATATATATAAATGGAAATAGTTACAGTTTACATATTAATCAATAAAAAGAAGTTATAAACTAAAAATAACCAGAAAACTTGCTTTGCAAAAGAAAATATCATCCGTTTAAAATGCTAGTCATTTAAAGATAGTATCAGAAGACAAAAGAAAGAAGAAAAAAAACACTTTACATATTTTTAATATTTGACATGCACTACATTTAATGCCTGTAAGTGTTGTAATAGTCCAATAGAAATGCCTATTACAATCAAACTTATTTTACAACCAGTAGTCCATTAATAAATGAATACACATTAAAAAATTAAAATAAGCTTTTTCTAACAAATTAATGAACCAGCAAGTCTTCCTCACATATTTAATTAAAAATTTTAAAAAAATAACATAAGATGATGATGATGATGATGATTATTATTATTATTATTATTATTGTTATGAAAATGTCAGCTGGATCAAATTGCAGAAGGAGTTTTTCTTTTTTATTTATTAGTAGTGAGGTCAAAAGCTTGCCCCTAGTATCATTTTCACCGTCTTAAGTATTCTTGTTTGTTTTAATTTACGCCATGATTTGTTTTCATAGGTGACGTAAGAATCTTGAACACCAAATTGTTTTTTAATTTAAAAAGTATAAATAGATAATAATAATAAGATATTTACAGGTACTAAAAATTATCGAACACATTTACATTCCTTTCTTCTAGAAAAACAAAACTAAAGAATATGCTAGTAACTTTTATCGACATCAAAGATGCAACTGAATGCATGGGTAAGGTAATTCCCAAAGCAATGAAAAATTTGTCATAACCAACGTACAAAACCACGAGACCGGAAATCTTTATTAATGGCATATTACTTGTCAGTTTAATCATTGTTATATAAATAACCAGTAATATGTATTTTATTGCTAATCCTGGTATTTTGCATCCTGAGTAAATAGTTTTGCATTGTTTCTGAATCGTTTATGTTAAATATATTCCAATATTCTGTTTTTTAAACGATACCTTTTGGAAAAGAGATTCCTTGGGCATCACCTTGTCTTTTAACGCCAGATTCATTTGTTGCTGATAGATGCATAGCACTAACTTCAATGTGATTTATAGTTTGAATGATATCACAGTCTTTGTTGTAATCTTTGGTTACAGGATGAAGTTTTGTTGTTAGACATACTATCACCACGTTTAATATGGCAATGATGATGTACGAGTATTTGATGCCAACACCAGCTTCATATAAAACCTATAAAATAAATCTAATGTTTAGCAAACAAAAACATAGAAATATAGAAGTGTTATGATAAAAAAATAGAATGTTAAATAGCAACCTGTTAAATAATAAAGGGCGCTTTTTTCTCTAAGGCAGTGTAGAACATGCAAATCTTTTACACGTTGCTCCCATGTAATAGCAATTGTGAACCGGAGAACATGTTAAGTTTGTTTGCGTTAAATTCACAAAATGCGTATAGTAAAATACTATATCGTCATAGTTCCATCTTCCGAGAGAAAATTATTGGATGTCTTAATGTAGAAAGTATTGTAGTTTTTAAAAAAAATACAAGGAAGCTCAAAGCATAACAAATATAGAAATGAATATTTTCCAATTTTAATAAAATGACGTGTTTTACATTGATATATTGGGCACGTATTACAACACCTTGATGTAACTATATGGCGGCAATGCCTCTTAACCAATAAAAAACTATTCTTCAATTCCTTTGCATGCAATTGTAAAACTCAATTTTTAGATTGAGTCTGCATTTGGTCAAAACAAAATTCGTTTACTCTAGAATCTACTTTTTATCTATCTATATCATTTGTTTAATTTTTCACATCATACCTATATTGAGAACACTTTTTTTTTTTGATCCTATGAAAAAAAATCATACCTGTGCGACCAAAATCAGATGGCAGTTTTAGTCAAAATATTTTATATAGTTTACATTCATATTTTTTCCAATTTAAACTCAGTTAGATATTAATGTAAATGGAAGTAAACTGAATTTGAGTTTTGGACCCGTTTTAAAATTCTAATTACCCATTATTTTTCGTGGTGTATACATATACCTTTTGATTTGTTGATCAGCGCAAAACCTGATACCAAAATAATTCCAATTGTAAAAAAATATAACCTAAAGGTAAGCCTATGTTGACACTTTATGCACTATTCTCGTAAAATAAAGGTAAGTGTACGTTTACATTTTATCATCTATTCTCGTTTACTTTCCACTTGAAACTATGTGACCATTGAAGTTTCTGTCTTGATTGAAGTACATCATACTGCACACGGTGTCTAGGAAGACTTTAAGGCATTTAAAACTAGTCTTTGGAATGAATCTCTTTTTTATGTAAATGTAAGTGACCGACTAGATACACATGCCCAATAAAGATTACAAAGATTGTTTATTTTTAGTTTACATTATTACCTTTGCAGGTTCTAGTTTATTAATCATTTAATCAAAACATTTTTTAATTTCTGAATATTCCCTCGCAAGACAAATAAATGTGTATTAAACTAGATAAATGATTTAAAAAAACGAATAAATAAATTAATATATAAATAAATAAATTACAATTAAATAATAAATGTTGATATTATTTGTCAATAAAAATTTACATAAATTATTTTCTTACCCTTTGAAGAATTAATATTATCGAATTCTTAAAAAGCAATAAACATTTTAACATAATAAACAACAGACCTTCGGGATAGTTTATAATTTATTTAGTTGTATATAACTTTATTATCCTGTATATGGTAGCTGATGTAGTAAAGAAACAACTAGACACTGTCAAAGATAAACACGAAATCCTTTAAGTTATTTTAAAAACAACCCCGAGTTTACCTTTATCACCCATTGTACTGTCGCTGATCCATCGAAGCAACCTGAGATAATTCCAATATAAACAGTCGAACCTCTGTTTAATATAAAACTTATCTGAAAGCATAAATAAAATGATCATGTACACACAATGTATTCAAACTGACATGAATACGCTTTTGGGGTTAATTAGTAAATTCGGTAGTTTGTTAGTTAAAGCTTGTTTTACTACATATCGGAGACAAACTGATTCTTCTAACCCGTTTTTGCCTAACAAAAATTTAGTAGATTTATGGTTGAAATTTTTTACTGTTAACAAACCAACTTCAATAACTATTTCTTGAATCAAAATCAAATGTTTATTATTTAAATATTCAAAACTTCACCATGACTGCCTCGATGAATATCTACAATGATACCGAGAATAATTACAAAGGGTTTTAGACAAATCTTCTGTTACGGTCATTAATGTTAAAAGAAATAAGATAAGAAATCACTTACGTGAATGTTTGTCATAAGTAAACAAAATCCTCCAATTGCAATAAAAAACAAACCCGGAAGAAGCAACCACGGATTCTCTGAAAGGCATACATTACTAGTCTAGACTGAATTATATGTAAAAGTATTTTATGCATTACACTAATATCGAAGTTTATCAATACTACAATAGGTTAATTGGACTTATAAGCAGTTTGTAACAACGTCAAGTTTCTGTGTAGTGTCACTTGTAAAGGTAATAATCTGTCCTATAAATTTATCTGAATTATATTAACTTTTCAAATTCAATGTATGTATGTATGTATGTATGTATGTATGTATGTATGTATGCATGCATGCATGTATGTATTCATCCTCGACAGAATATTTTTCATTTACAGTGTCCGAGAGAACCTTGGTAACTTTGCTAATCGAATAAGTTTTAAAAACGCTGTACAGTTGAATAATCAGTTCAGACAAGCTGTCAGATTTTTTGTCAAACAGTGAGAAAAAGACTTTATCGCTCTTATAGACAAGCTGTTTGTTCTATTCTGACATCATGTGATCGTTTATCCAGAAGATATTTAGCAAATAATCACTTTGTTAGACCTTTTGCTGTTGCTATCTGAACCAGCTCCTCTTTCATGGACGATAATGCCCGACCTCACAGAGCAAAGGCTGTATATTAGTATCTTTAAAATCAGATTATTCAGCCTATAGATAGGTCGAGTCGATCTACTGATTTGAACCCAATAGAGCTCTTTTGCGACTTCCTGCTACAACTCATTTTGAAACGCCGGCAAATTCCGGTTAATAAACGGGAACAAACAACTCGATAAATGACCTAGTATCCCACAAAAACGATTCGCAGCTTGATCCAATCCATCTTAAGTCAATGTGATGCTGTTATCGAAGCCCAGGGACAACATACTCGCTTTTAATGACATTATTTTTTAAAGAATATTTCTAATTTTTCGGCTGATATTGAATTTCATTTTGTTTTCAGGGGTTGTCGTGCTTTGATTGTTATAAGATAATTACCTTATTAAGTTTTTCGTTGGTGTCTGGAGTTTATCAGTATTAAATATTGTTGAAAATTTTTTTCACAACTTTAGAAATACTTTTATCATAACTTTTGATCCAAAACTTATTTTGTGTGCATATATATATATATATATATATATATATATATATATATATATATATATATATATATATATATATATATATAAAAATATATATATATATATATATATAAACACATTACAGACACATTAAATACGTATCCTTGCACACCAAACATATATTACAAGTTCTTAGGACGAGAAGTAAAACTTTTCTGACAATAAAATGAGAATCAGTTATTGTGTATCTTTAAATATATTTCTGTTTTTGAACGAATTTACCATATTGACCATTTTTAAAGCACTTAATTCAGTAAAGAAATATGTTTAATTGAAAACTTAAAAATAAAGAGATGCTTACCTTTTGAAGTAAACGCCAATAACATAGAGCCGGAGGCAAACAATGTCCTACAAAATACACAGCTACATACTATTATATGTTAGAAGCGCATTTACAATCACAATTCAAATTAAAATATCAATACTTCCAAACAGAACAATTATTAGATGTAGTAAAATGTTTTTCCAAAATCATTTACTCAAAAATACATACTAGTATTGCATAGAATTTAACAAATACTTCTGTTGAAACACCCTATAAATGGTACCAAATACAATTATTATTATGTTTCGCAGCAATTTTTATTGCATTTTAAATTCAAAACATTTATTGAAACATACATATTGTAACTAATATTAATTTATATTTTTCTATAATTATGTAGACATTATTGTTTTCTTAATTTTTTTTAATTAAAAATAAAGCACAATTGTATAATTACGCATGATATGCATTTGTTCGTTCTTGTCATTACGTTTATATGTTTCGATCATTTGCTTTCATAGTGACGTGCTATTAGGTGCATTATTGTTGCGGTGTAGATGTTTTAAGTTGGAAATATTTTTCTTCAAATATAAATACGTCTCATGGATAATTAAATCTTATATTTTGTTTCACAGACTATATTTGTTAACAAATTTATTCCTTGATCATTTAGAGCTTATTGGTTATTATTGCGAATGATTAATGAAAAACTATAAATATATGCATATAAAGGATCGCTTAGCAAATGTATACTTACATGAAAATTAACCTCGTCATTTTCGTTCCTAAACGATTATCTGCTATGCCAATGAAAACAGTACATACATTGCCTATTGATAAAGCAATACTGAAAATAAAGTTTAGTTGTGTGTCTTGTTCTGTACATAGCTGTTTAATGTTAACTTTGCTTTCTGATATGTCTTCATTTGTCGTATTTGTTATATTTGTAGAATTCTCCGGCGTTAGGTCTGCTTTAAGATTGCCGTTGTTCGAATGATGATCACAAAGATTCTCAAATAGCCCTTCTTCCTTTAAAACGTACACCAGTGAACTCCAACCGAGCAACAAACCACCAAAAAGCAGAGTCTCGATGAGCGTGATTAACACTATTGTTAACTTCTTGAAATTCATATCGATATGCTGAAAATAATTTACAATACACGTGCTGTTAATTGACATGACATTTATGCAACGTTTTCTTTTGTTTACCAATAAAAATTACATGAGCCGCTCCAAGACAAAACAACCCTTATGACAATTACGTCTTTATCTTGGAAAATGACGCAAAAGTTTACTTTGTATTGCAACACTTTATTACGTCTGTTAATTTTACAATACTTCAAATTGCTCATATTGTTCAATGTACTCTTGATGAAAAATATTATAAAGAGATAAAATGTACATGAATTTTAACGAAAATTGCACTCAACAATTAAAGGTATACACGTTATTAAAAAAAGCTTTTTTCTTTCGTATGAAAAAAAAATACAGACTACTGCGAAAACAACAAAGAAAACTTCAGTCTTTAAAGCTGCATTAAATTTACCTAATATTGAAAAAAAAATTCTAAATAATTTTATTAATATTAATTGGTTGTTATAACTGATATGTGTAATTTATTTTCTTAAGTTAGGAATAGTGTAATAAAAGCTTTTATACTTTTTACCGAATATAAAGTATTAGAATAAGATGTTCAAGTAGTTCTTTAGAATTTTTGAGAATCCACAATTGGTGATGCCAGATGTATAATAGACTTTTTCTTAATAAGTTTGAAGGCAATCTTTGACGTCTGTCAAAAGGTGTTAGAATAACTGATAATAAATCAGTAGTACATTTAAAGGAACCTGTATAGGCTTCTGTGAAGTTTTGGAATCTAATACAAGTAAGGAATGTCAAGTCATATTGTTTTAAATTGATACCGAAAGACTCAAGAACTTACGATGGCCGATATCAGCCGTACAAAAACGCACATCACTAACTAGAAACTGTACTTAATTTTCAAATAATTATGTACAGAAAATACCTTTACTAAACATAAACTGTACCTAATAAAAACATTATGTACATTTTTTGTTGTTACTAACGCGAACTTGTACCAATTAAATGATTTTGTCATTTTGTCAATTCTTAAATCTGGGTCGGTTCATTTGCGTTTTTGTACGGCAGATATCGGCCATCGTAACAACTCGCCTATGATTGGGAAAACTTTGGTTAAATTAGCTCTGATATAAGTAAGATTCTCTGATATAATATCTTAACCAAGCTCCTTAATAAGACATTCAAAGTAAAATGTTTTATAAACGTCAATAATGTTGTTAGAAGCTTTATCAGCTAAGTTAACCCCATTATAAAACAGCTTTAATCAAATTATTTTTAAAAGACGGGATTTTATATTTACATATATTAGTAAAACATACAAGCTAGAGTAATTTTTGCAATTTATCAAGTCCATGCGAATGCATGACGTATATGTTAATCTTATGATGTTCAACGAATTTCAATCATGAGCAAAGAACAGTCAAGAATTTAAGGTTGCACAATTTCCCATATATGTAATAACTGTTAATCTTCTTGAAAGTTTTGCAAAAGAAACGATTGGTTACTGGAAACTTTATTATGTCAATTCATGTTATTTGCCTTGAAAGAATGAATGATCTGTAAGGACGTCCTTTTAGATCTTTAGAAATGTTTTCCTAAAGCTCTAAAAAGGTTTTTTAATAATGATGAAATAATAAAAATTATATTCATTTAATTGAGGGGATAATTTGTCTTTTATAGTTTTGAATTTTCGAATTGTGCATATACGATACAGCAAAATTAAACAGGTATTTGTGTTAAATATTTAAACAACGTAGATATCACCTGTCCAAATTCTCGATATACTACAATGTATTAACTGATTTTATATTCAATTTATGTATGGAATTAGTATTTGATGAAACCAATACAATTCTTAATTCATAAATGAACAAGGTATAAAATCTAAAGTTTTCTCCAAATAATCATTAACACATTAGCAACTGAAAATGTTTTAAATTTTAAGAACAATAAAAATTTTTTTTTAAAAAAAAAACCATTTTTCTTCCATTAAGGGTCTTTCGGGTTGACTTTCAAGACTCATGAAAGAAGCGTTTAAGGATCCTTAAAGCCCCATTGAATGTCCTTAAAGAACAATTGAAGGAACCTTTAAGGATCCTATAAGGTGCTTTTTCTTCTTTCAGTATTTCAGCACTATAAAACTGATTTAAATATAAGTAAAGCAAATTTTATCAATTGCTTTTCCTCAAATTAAAATACGTTCAAATTCTCCATAAAGGCAATTTTTTAACAAATGTCTTATGTAACAGTTTGAAAAGCAGCGGTAAGTGATGCTAAAGATTGATGAAAAGTATAAACATAAGGTAAGTTTTATGTAGAAATTGTACAAGATTGAAGAAAAATTATGATATATCGATGCTTGCGTATTTATTATATAAATTTAAGCTAAGCTTGTTACCGATTTTACAACTCAAATTTTGATGCCACTTTTTTCTCTAAGCTTTAGATAATGCCATCAAAAAACTTTGCTGTATACAAAATTAAGCTACTCTGGATTCATATTCGTGTACTTTGTCTGCTTGAAATATGCAACTAAAATAACAATTAACAGCATTTTTTACATTTAGAGGTATAAGAAGACTTTTGTTGCAGTGGCATACCTAATGCAATGCACTAAAGGGAATGGGCACTGCTGTTTTTCCCGTGTATGTTAAGTGCCTATAAAATTCTTCTTCATTAATGATAAACCTTAACCGAACACTGTGTTAATTTATTTTGACGATCCAATCCATACTTTATAGATACTTTTGGATTTATGAAATAGATGTCAGCTATGTTCCCTTTTGTTTTAATTTCCGTTTGTTCATTTGTACAAACCAAACGTCACTGAGGGGCCGATTCGTTCTCTAGAAGCACATAAATGGTAAGAAGTAATTACAGAAGCCATGGCTATGAAAGCAAGACCGATGCCGTGAGTAGTTTGCGTCAAATTATTTGTCCGGATTAAGTTAGTGAAACAAATAGCCTTCACCATTTTTTTTTATCAAATATGTAAGTTTATGAACAACGCGTAGTTGGCCTTGAGATTTATTCCCACTTAGTCAACATTTAGAAGTTTTATGCTTATACGTAAGATTTAAACGTGGTTAATTGGGAAAACATTTAGTTGTTGGTTTAGAAAAGATAATACATATTAATTACATGCCAAGATGAAGTCTCTTTTACAAAATCATTTACCAATTATCAAAGATCAGTCTTTTGTTGTTGCTTTAAAATACTTATTAATTGGATAATTTTACACATTTATAACATGTATATCAATTCATACACAGCATAAAGATAAAGTTTATGGAATTTCAATTTGATTTTGTGCACATAGGAGATAAAATCCATTAAACATATTTCAACATACAAACATTTTTAAATGTAGACACTTGTACAGTAATACCATTTGTGTTGCTTTATGTAAATTCCAAATTTAATCAAGACAATTGCTTTGTATATCACTTCTTTTTCCTTAAAATTCAATACTAATTATCATATGAAGTGTGCGCTTATAACCCGAGAGAGAGAGAGAGAGAGAGAGAGAGAGAAATTTGTCAGAAAAATATATAATGGTATTAATTTTTCAATTATTAGGTTTTATAATGACACTAGAAACTTTTTTTTAAAAAAAAGTTTCACGTTGACTTTCCGAAAACACGTTTTGCTCTATTCGTACAGGTTATTTACTTTTGGCATCCCATTCGGGTGACCTAGGCTTTTTGTCACGTTTTATTGAGTCTAACAGCACAGTAACAGTCTTGTTAGATTTTTCATGCGACGGTAAAACAGTAGATCATTGTCATTCGCGATCATATTAATGTGGTAATACAACAGAAAGAGGAATTTTAACAGCACAAACTATGTTCCAAATCGAAACAAATTTGAACATTTCAGATCTAGCGATCTTGATGACAACATGTACAGTTTAGTAAATTGAACATAAATGTTTGATTCAAATTTTTATGTCATCTACTTATTTTTCAAAATCTCACCGTAACGAGTGATGTAAACAGCATCGCTCGTCCAAACATAATCTATAATCGTCAGGACGAGTAAACGAGTGATTAATCTAAGCCCTGGGGTTTATGGAATATATGCCATATTTGATGAAAAAACAATAAATGGTATAACATAGATATTGTATAAAAGATAAGTATAATATATGGATTTTTGTCTATGCTTATGTATCTTGTCAGTAGAATTTTCTTTATCTCCCAGTGCTTTCACGGAAGTTCACTTATTGGGATTCCCCTTTTCGTACAGGAAGTTGTCTAAAGCGCTACAGTAAGGGCGATCACTCAGTACAAAAGAGTTTAATTAATAACATATCTTATACGAACTGCTCATTAATTTATTTGCACCATAATACAAAATTATGGCAAACTTAAAACAAACACTTTTAAGGAGAAATTTTAATTTTGTGGCAAAGTGAGAGGATCCCAGCTATATAATTAATTATCACAAACATTGGCGGATCTAAGGGGGATAGAGAAGGAAAAGAGAGAAAATGTGGCCAGAAATATTTAAAAAATAATTTTCGCCAGCAACATCGCTCCCCTTGACCCCCAACATGGATCTACCTTGGACCTGCTAAAGGTCCAGGTTTTGTAACTCCAAGACCATGCTGCTGGGTACTTGAACCTTCGACGCTCGGAACATCTCATGAAATGTTTAACCCCCCCCCCCCTCCCGTAAAATTCTGCGATTTCATAGAGGACCGTTTTGTAATATAAAACAGTCAAATGACTTTGCTAAAACGCTTTTAATGAATATTTCACGAATAAAAATCGGACATCGCACATCTGCTTGGCGAAAGAACGGTCACTTTCCACCTCCAAGTATTGAGTCAGTTCTATCCTCAGGCGTAAAGCGTTACAATTATGGCGAGTCGGGTTCGACAGTTCGAGAGTTGGCTGGGTAGATGAATAAGAAAATTCCTGCTAATGTTGTGAAGGTTCCAAATCCTAATCCCGATTTGTACGATTTTTATATTCCATTTCCTCTGACCATGGGAAGTGACTGACCAAAAGGGTCACAACCGGGTAAAACTGAGTGCTTTCTCTATAATTTTTTTATCGAAAAGAAAAAAAAAGAAGACTAAAATAGTCCGAGAGGGTCTCAATCGATAGAGCACCTCGCTAGTATTGGGAAAGTTTCATGTTCAAGCATTAAATTTTCCGCTGCGGTTCACTTTTTTCCTGTTGAAAAATCACACCATTTGTAAAAGGCATATTTAACGATCGATACAGTATTAAATAGTAAATCGGAC
Organism: Tegillarca granosa; assembly: GCA_029721355.1. NCBI lineage: Eukaryota > Metazoa > Mollusca > Bivalvia > Arcoida > Arcidae > Tegillarca > Tegillarca granosa. The sequence goes on along the minus strand of CM056600.1, from coordinate 15,424,538 downwards.
TTTTTCGAAAGGAACATGCACACGGGTTAAATTTTTACAACTTTTTTTATTGTTATAAATAATGATAAATAAATTTAACAAATTGTGATACATTTAATAATGATGCTGCATGTATATCGAATAAATAATGCATAAAAAATATCCAGATGTGATATTTTTATTTAATTTTTAATGATAAAAAAGAATATCCGGTTCTATTTTTGTGGGGTGCATAAAACAAAATTCAATGCATAAAAATATTTCGATGCATAATAACTTTGTTGATGTAAAACATCCATCTAAAATATTTAAAAATATAATATATGTATTTTTGATTCGTGAAAAATATTTCGATGCAAAAATAATAATAATAATAATAATAATCAATGCTTTAATTGCGCATGCGTTCCGGGTAAGTAGTGTGACGTCATGGGTTCACGTTTTCTTACGACTGGTTTGATAGAATGATTAATTGATGAAAATTAAATGCAGGTAAATGGTTTGTCACCATCTTAATAGCTTAATAATAAGACAAATGCGTGCTCATGCTGTATATTTCATACAACGAGCCACACGTCGGTTAAAAAATTGAAATACTGCTTCCTCGATTGGCACGGCATTAAAAAGACAAAGTTTCGACTGGTTTGCTAGGTGCCATAATGATATGACTGAGGAAGTGGTTTACTTGCCTGTGGCCTACTGATACGGTGAGCTAGCACCTTAACTAATAGCTCAGTGTCCGAAAGCTGTCGAGAGATAAATGAGATGATGATAAAAAGTTTCGAATATACAGCTAACATGAGGTAGAGATGAGCTCCCGATTCGACAATTTTTCAACAGCTCTTTTTAAACTTACGACTTGTCTGCATTGTTGCAATAAGAAAAGAGTGAAGTGTCTTATTCCTTTCTTAGAAGTCCGTACGTTGTATAGAAGACTTAAACAAATGTGATACCATTGTCATATAGGGTCGCACTCAGTTCATCATCTGTAACACAGGTACATGTAATTACTTCCCGACACAGGCCCATCATACCTCTTTCCATTTACACTTATTGTATATGCTTTACAGAATAAACACAAAAGCTTGTTATTAGTCGTTATAATAATAAAATAGGTCTCCTATAACCACTTCGTTTAAATCTTGTTTAATAAATCATCCAAGTGATGACAAACTCGCTCTTCCTTTATCAATACCTGTTTGGATGTACACGACAACTGCTTTGGAATCTTCTTTGTTTCGTACAGGATACCAAAAAATTACCAGTTTAACCATAAAAAAATTAAACAAACAAATAAAGATACAACATGGATAATCAAAGACTATTGTAAAAATCTCGAATAAACACCGCACTAAGCATGCAGTATTTGCTTTTTTGTTGTTATGTATTCAGTTTTTTCGGCTAATGTTTCCATTATATAAGAAAAGTAGTAACTTCAAAAACCTATATTAATACATTTTGTAATTACATTCTACCTCTCTGTTGTTTGTCGTGTAAAGTCGGTTAATCTAATGAGATTTATTCCTATGCAACATGCTCAAGTTGATCGTTTTAAGTGATATCATTTGCCACTTTTGAATTTTTATTTTTATGATAAATAAAAATACACAAATTTCGCATGACATTTATTTTTATGACAAATAAAATACAAAAATATCGCATAACCTTTATTTTTATGATAAATAAAAATACAAAAATATCGCATGACCTTTATTTTTATGATAAATAAAAATACAAAAATATCACATGATATAGGTTTTAGAAGTTTTTGAATACTTGTAAATGAGCGGCACTGGCAAAAAATTGCTATATTAAAGGTAAATATATTCTAGGTTTGGGTTTGGAAAAGGTTGTTCCGTTCTTACGTTAAGGATGCTGGGATATCACGGTTTCTTAATTATTAATAAATAATTTACTTATGATTTTTCCCTGACTATGTATAATACGTTTTATGTCTGACGGCTGTGTGTTGGGTCACAACAATTTGTATATCAAAAACTCGGGATTTCCTGGAAATTATTAGAACGGTAGAAAATTACTTACTTTGAAAATTACTAACTTCGATCGATAGATGAATGATTTGTCTTCCAAAATGTTTATCTGACCCCACACGCATTCGTCAGGCATAAAGTATCGATACTTAAAAAAATACTTCTATTTTATATTCATATCGATCAATATCTGTAGATGGTATCGATATATTGATGTGTCAACTACAACCTTCTTTGCTTATGGTTGCTTCATCAAATAATCAATTCGTTTGGTTACCCAGTCAAATTCACATGTCATTCCATGTTCTTTATAAAATTCAGACAATTTCTTGTATCTGTCTATGACATTAAAACCAACTAGTTTTTGTAATTTGTGTAAATCAACTGGACAAAGATGTATTGGTTGTCTGTAATCTTCTTCAAGGTGACCCGATCCATTCATACAACAGTCAAAAAACACACAATGATCTATACCCAATAGATGGCTAATTTCATGAACCAACAACTTACAACTTCTCTGTAATATAAGACGTTTCCTTTCTTCCAGTGGAATATTGTTTTCTCGCCAAACGTCAAACCAATTTTCGGGAGAAAATGTAAATATTGGATCGTAGCGATAAAAACTGAAAACAGCCACACGATGATTCCCAGCGGCCATTCCTGCCACAAATAAATCAGTTTCATCACCATATAGATCGGACATTGTTAATCCTATCATGCAGATAGCGTCAGAAGGAATTTTACTGCGTAACTGTAAAAGGGCTTGGTCAACACATATCTGGTAATGTTTAGTTTTTTCATTATATCTTGAATTCAAAGTATGTTTACGAGTTCTTGTACTTGACCTTGACCCCCCAGCAACTGAATTATTTTCTGGTTCCTCTACCCATACTACCTTTCTTTCTTTAATTTCTAATTTAATTCCTGGCAGAGCAACCACTGGTATTCCTAGATAAATTTCTGCATATTTTTGTAAATCTTGAAAATTAACACAATGTTTTCCCGAAAAGTCTCCCAATGGCAGTAAATAGATTTTTCCATTTGGATATTTTTCTAAAATAGTTTTACCGCCCGAGAAAAATGTCTGATTCATATACTTTCGTTTTCTTCTTGATAGCCAAGGACACTCTTCTAGAAACTGGCAATAAGTTTGACCTTCTTCTGCATACTGTGCAAGCCAGTCATCTATAGACGTAGGTCGCGGTATGTCAGAGAAAAATCCTGCAGGATGAAATTCCGGTTTAGTACAACCTATGGCAGAAATTTGAATCCTTTCTGTTGGACGTTTGAATCCTCTTGCATAAGGTAGGAATCTCGTCTCTTTTTTCACACTTTCTAGTGTTTTTGATTTCGGCATTATTGATATTCTGTGAAAAGAAAGAAAAATGATTTTTTTTAATTTACCATTGACAAACTCTGGTAAAGGGTTTTATACACACACTATGGAATAAGGTTATTTAAAGACCAGGCCAATGCCGCTGAATATATTAAGCACCCAAGACTATATTACACATGCATCATTGATGACTGATATTTGAAAACATTGATGAAATGGTGATTCCATTATATTAAAAAATTAATGAAACTGGTGAAGCAAAATGGATTAATTAAACTATAACCAGTAAAATGAGAGATAACTCTAATCATATGCATACACACTACTTGCACTTGAATGATTTTTTAAAATGAAGCTTAAACGTTTTTCATTCTCATTTTTCTTTTTATTGTGTAATTTCATACTTTTTTAATTTTTTTTTTAATCTTGATCTTCTAATTTGGAGGCAGAAGTTAAGAACAAATCGATGGAAAAGTAGCCAAGGTAAAACTAGGACTTGAATCAAACACTCTTGACAAAGAAAAACTGTGACAAGTACAAATTTAAACGTTATGTCTGTCTTGGCATTCAATTCAGTTACTCAGTGTAGAAAAGACTTCTGGACAATGCTGATATATACACCTATAACATTTTCAATCAAGTATTCCTTATCTATAATCAATTTTTGGGTATCTGAAATTCATAACTCTAGGATCCCCATATTCAGCGTAATATAGTCTAAATTAAACTATGTAAACTATAACTGGGTGGTCAAAATTACGTCCACATCGCTATTTAATAACTGATAAGTGATAACTTACCTTCACTGTAAATCTATGTAGCTAAAGTAAACAAAATCCCTTGTTTTAACTGTCTCTGACCGACAGTCAAATTTAACACAACAAACATAACCACACTTCAAGTTATCATGTCTATATATGTGTAATATATTGCTAATAAAAAGCTAAAAATAACTATGACAAAGATAATCTCTACTTCGAATCCATTGTTTACATTGTGCAAAGTTCCCGGAAGTAGTCATAATTGTCAAGGAGATCGGAATTGGAAACGAGACGGATAATAAAACAATCCGAATTTATATTTTGAGACGAATGTTCCTAATAACTTGATTATAATGAATGCAACTGTAAGTTTTTTTTTTACAATAAGTAATTAACTTTATATAAATGTTATATTGGATATGAATATGAAAATTGTGCATATAAACTATTAAACATAAATATGAAATAATGAATATAAATATATAACATTGAATATAAATGTTAAAATATTGAATAAAAATATAGAATTATTTAACATAGATACGAAATATTGAATTTTGCAACATATTATACATACCGTGGTAAGTCCTATGAGAAGTACAATAATAAAGATACGAACTAAATTATCTTTTTCTTATATTTTTCTAAACTAATGTACATAGTTGATATTCTGTACTTCCAGATACATGTAAAATGTACAGTTTCGTAACTATATGATAAGGCATGTAGGAGTTGTTGCCCCTAAAATGTTATTTTTTGCTTATAAAAACTAATGCTTGAAAACTACTAGCTTTTTGTATAGGCATATATTAGAATATTGTATGTATTTTTGCAAATGAGTTTTGTCATATCCTCAGGTGAGCGTTAAGGTCCATGGGCCTCTTGTTTATGTTACATTTCTAGCTATTACTATTTTCTTCTAAGATTTAATTTGTCATGATCCTCACACATTTTATAACGGACCTTATGAACCTCCATAGTTATACTGTATCTGAATAAAGTAGATTTACATTTGGCTTTTCACAATTTTATCATGTACATGAAAACTTGAAACTAGAAAAAATCTTCCTTTTGAAAAATCATTCTTGTATCTATTTGATATACAAACATAAAACAGATATTGTGGGTATCACACAATATTTTTCAAGTCTATAATCATGCGATTGTACTGGATATCTTTTATTTTAAGAGCATAAATATCTCGTATAAGGGTTGTGTTGTAGAAATATGCTTGATACTAACGAAGTATTATACACTAAAGGTAAAAGGCCTTAAATTTCTTCATCTTTTGTCCCTTCAGTGTAGCACCCCAACGGTCATACACAAAACGTTATTTATGTGTCATGAATAACTAAGTAAAATTTGACATAGTCCTTGGATAGTGCTGAAATATATAACAATTTAGGTTTAGATTGAATGCTATTATTATTATTATTATTATTATTATTATTATGTGTCTGTTAAACGCAAATTTCAAATAGTTATAGGCATACAGTTCGTTATGTTCGGAAACAATGTTGTAAGTAGAGTCTACCATTTTATGGGTAAATTTGTTGTCATGGTAGATATAATTTTGAAAGAAAAATTTATTCTTTATCTTCAGAATATATGTGGTTTCCGTATTATATTTTGAGGGGAAAAGGCAAAACATTAGTCTTAGCACAATTTGTATTGTAATATCTTCAATTATTATTTACAAAGGCAATATTTCTATATTAGAACATGTGTATACCACTGTTTTATTTTAGCTAAAACTTCGATAATACTAAAATAATTTATAATAAAAGTTTAAATTACATCAAATTATTTCTTGTTTATCCTTACTCTGTAAAATCTTAATACATGTATTTATATAAATTTTAGTTCAATAATGGGTCCAAAAACAATATTTTGTTGATTTTTTCTCAATTTTTGCAAGGAAATGAATAATATGTTGCCATGGTAACAAATATCTTTCTAAATTTGTTGGAAACAAAAAGTAAATGTCATATGCTTTGATAATATATATGGGTTGGTATTAGACAAATTTATTAGAAAAGGCAGAAAAAGCTGTGAAAACCTACTGTAATGTCAGTCTGAATTCAACTCTAAATCCCTTTTTATTGTAAAGTATATATATATGTACACCTAGATTTTTATTTGATACAAAACTTGAAAATTGATGAAAATTATACAATAATAGTTGAGTTTGATCTCAAATTATTATTTTTGATCCTTTCATAACCATTTTCAATAGTTGAATGCATGCTTTAAATAAAACATGGACACAGGAACAGTATTCTTTACGATATTTTCTTAATTTCGTATTAAATTGAAATTCTGTTGCCATGGTAACCAATATCTGTACTTTTCTGTGCAGAAACATAAAGATAAATCTCTTATCTGTCAGAATATATATGGTTTCCTTAGTGTAATATGAAAGAGAGATGTTAAAAATCAGCCTTGAATACATACCATTTTTAATTTTTCAAACATAGAATTTAGAGATTTTAATGACGTTTTTAATTGTAAGAGTATATGAAAACCTGGATTTTGATTGGATACAGAACTTGATTATTGACATAAAATTATGCAATAAAGGTTGAGTTTTATCCAATTATCCTTTTCGATTCATTCTTGGGCATTTTCAAATAGTTGGATGCATGTATCAGGTAAAACATGGTTCCGGGAACAGGGATTTTATGATATTTTCTTTTTTTGTAATTAAAATTGAAATTCTGTTGCCATGGTAACCAATATCAGAACTTATATGTTGGAAACAAAAGGTTCAAGTCATATACTTTGATAATATATAGGGATTGGTTGAGATAAAATTATCGGAAAAGGCAGAAAAAAAAAGCTTTGAAAATTACTGTTATTTTCTCATTATTTCAACTAAAAATCCGGAGGCTTAAGGGGTTAAATGCCAATGATACTTAAAAATACTCAAATTTAATTTAAAATTGACCCCATACAAGAAAAGTGGTATGCAGCATTTGAAAGAGATAGGCATTAGAAGTCGTTCAGAGTTGGCCCATTTCATTTTAAGTAGACCCGACTCTGAAAATTAAACAGATACCATAAGGTTTTCCGATGAAGCGAACTTGCACATGTTAATAATGTTGTCAATAAACAGAATTTTAGTTTCTTCGAAAAACAGAAAACACAATTTTTATGTGCAAAAACCTCTAAACTGTGAGAAAGTTACTGTTGAGGATGCATTAAGTTCAAGCGGAATAATTAGTCGTGTTTACTTCAAACACAGAAAGCGATACAGTGACAGCAAATTCTGAACGATATTTAATGAAATCAGTATTTCTACAAGCCCTTAAATGAAAAGTTATAAATTTGCACAATGTGCGGTTTCTTCAGGACAGGGATACGCCACACACTACAGATTGTGTTCTTATTGACTTGTAGTCCATATTCGCTCTGACCCTATTTTATTATATTATATTATAACAATATTATTCCTGCAGGCGATGTGTAGGATCAGAGCAATTTCTTTATCAAAATCCCAGGATTTTCCTGTACCAACTGGTGTCGGAAGGGTCATCGCCTCATTTCGCTTCAGACTGAAATTAAATCATAAGTGGAACTAACCTCCATAGGTAAATGCTTTGTCTTCTACAATATTTATATATCTAATAATGTCATTTCAACGGATTGAGAATACAGGTCAATTTCCTTCGTGTTTAACTTTGCCGACCTCGTCTTCCATTTTCAAAACAAGATTGCGTGTCCTCGCAAAACTCTCACAATCCAATATTTTAGAAGACAAATCGTGAACCTATTGATCAAGTAATTTTTCTACAGTTCAATTAATATTTTAGTCTGAAGCTAAAGCCCTGTCCCACGCCAGTTGGTACCTGAAAAACCTAGGTTTTTTATTTAGAAATTGTTCTGACCTTACACACCGCCGTCAGACATAATAGTGTGTTAGGGTCAGAGAAATTCGGACTAAGTTGCTTGGCAACACGTTTGGTTTTCTTGTCGTACAGCAAATTTATGGCCACCGCACTTCCCCGATCTGAACCCCGTTGATATCTTTTTGTTGGGTTATCTATCTTTCTAAACAAAGAACAGAGAAACTCAGAACAGCAACCACACGATATATAATACAAATTTCTTTTGATACACGGAAGTTTGTGGTAAAAAAAAAACCATGTGTTCAACAATGTTGAAGACAAAGGGACGTCATTTGTAACATATGTTTGTAAAAAGACAAATATTATTCCAAATAATTTTATGGTGATTAATAAGGGGACTGCAAAAAGTATGCTTGACAAAAAAAAAAAAGAAACCTTTTTTGTTAAATATTTCAAATATCATAAATGTAACTTAAGGTTCTAATATTTAATAACATTTTTAAAATGTAACATATATTTTGTTTAATAACATTTTTAAAATGCAACATATATTTTGTTTAATAACATTTTTAAAATGTAACATATATTTTGGTACACCCTGTGCTTACAATACATGACAATCGAACGTTACATATAAATACCAATCAATTACATGTTAATTATAATTTTGTAGGCATGGCCTTTGTAGAGAGCATAGTAAATAGTTCTATGCACAATTTTGCCACTAATGATGGTTTTTAACATTTTACAGAATACATTTGTTTCCCTAATTCAAGCAGAATATGATGTCAATAGCTAATGAATGACGACATAGCAATGTAGAAATTTTAGCTTATTAAAATTTCGAATCAAATGAAGATGTCTGTCATTTCCTAAATATATTTGTCACTAAGGTTCTGGCAGAGTTCGATTGATACACGTATTCTCGAGAACATTCATGTCTACTTTAATCGTTTGTTGTCCCTCCATATTGTTACCATGTATGTTCTCTACTTTCTGGTATTTTTACCATTTATGTTGTCTGTTGACCAGTATTGTAACCATGTATGTTGTCTGATGTCCAGTATTGTTACCATGTATGTTGTCTACTATCTGGTATTGTTACCATGTATATTGTCTGCTATCCAGTATTGTTACCATGTATGTTGTCTGCTGTCAAGTATTGTTACTATGTATATGTCTGCTGTTCAGTACTGTTACCATGTATGCTGTCTGATGACCAGGATTTGTTACCATCTATGTTGTCTGTTGACCAGGATTTGTTACCATGTATGTTGTCTGCTGTCAAGTATATTGTCTGCCGTTCAGTATTGTTACCATGTATGTTGTCTGCTGTCAAGTATTGTTACTATGTATATTGTCTGCTGTTCTGTACTGTTACCATGTATGCTGTCTGATGACCAGGGTTTGTTACCATGTATGTTGTCTGTTGACCAGGATTTGTTACCATGTATGTTGTCTGCTGTCAAGTATTGTTACTATGTATATTGTCTGCTGTTCAGTATTGTTACCATGTATGTTGTTTGCTATCAAGTATTGTTACCATGTATGTTGTCTGTTGTCCAGTATTGTTACCATGTATGTTGTCTGTTGACCAGTATTGTTACCATGTATGTTGTCTGTTGACCAGTACTGTTACCATGTATGTTGTCTGTTGACCAGTATTGTTACTATGTATATTGTCTGCTGTTTACTACTGTTACCATGTATGTTGTCTGTTGTCCAGGATTGTTACCTGAATGTTGACTGCTGTTCAGTACTATTACTATGTATATTGTCAGCTGTTCAGTATTGTTGCCATGTATGTTGTCTGTTGACCAGTATTGTTACCATATATGTTGTCTGTTTTCCAGTATTGTTACCATGTAAGTTGTCTGTTGTCCAATATTGTTACCATGTATATTGTCTGTTGACAAGTATTGTTATCATGTATGTTGTCAGTTGACCAGTATTGTAACCATGTATGTTGTCTGTTGACCAGTATTGTTACTATGTATGCTGTCTGTTGTCCAGTATTGTTACCATGTATGTTGTCTGCTGTTCAGTATTGTTACCATGTATGTTGTCTGTTGACCAGTATTGTTACCATGTATGTTGTCTGTTGACCAGTATTGTAACCATGTATGTTGTCTGTTGACCAGTATTATTACTATGTGTGCTGTCGGTTGTCCAGTATTGTTACCATGCATGTTGTCTATTGACCAGTATTGTTACCATGTATATTTTCTACTGTTCAGTATTGTTACTATGTATGTTGTCTGTTGACCAGTATTGTTACAATGGATATTGTCTGCTGTCTAGTATTGTTACCATGTATGTTGTCTGTTGACCATTATTGTTACTATGTAGTTTACCTGATGTCCAGTATTTTTACTGTGTAATGCCTGCTGTCCAGTATTGTTACTATGTATATGACATTCTGTTCAGTTATGTTACTTTGTATATTGTCTACTGTTCAGTATTGTTACTATGTATGTTGTCTGTTGTCCAGTATTGTTACCATGTATGTTGTCTGTTGACCATTATTGTTACTATGTAGTTTACCTGATGTCCAGTATTTTTACTGTGTAATGCCTGCTGTCCAGTATTGTTACTATGTATATGACATTCTGTTTACTTATGTTACTTTGTATATTGTCTACTGTTCAGTATTGTTACTATGTATGCTGTCTGTTGTCCAGTATTGTTACCGTGTATATTGTCTGCTGTCCAGTATTGTTGCCATGTAGTTTACCTGTTGACCATTATTGTTACTATGTACATGTTTATTACCCGATGTCCAATATTTTTACTATTTGTAATGCCGCCTGTCCAGTATTGTTACTATTTATATGACCTTCTGTCCAGTATTGTTACTATGTATATTATCTACTGTTTAGTATTGTTACTATGTATAGTGTCTGTTGTCCAGTATTGTTGCCATGTAGGTTGCCTGTTGTCCAGTATTTTTACTATATATATTGACTGCAGTACAGCATTGTTACCATGTGTAATGCCTGCTGTCCAGTATTGTTACTATGTTTATGGCCTGCTGTTCAGTTGTGTTGTATATTGCAGGCTGTCCAGTATTGTTACTTTTTATATTGCCTGCTATCCAGTTCTGTTACTATGTATATTGTCTACTGTCCAGTATTGTTACTATGTATGTTGTCCAGTATTGTTACCATGTATATTTTCTGCTGTCCAGTATTGTTACTATGTATATTGTCTGCTGTCCAGTATTGTTACTATGTATATTGTCTGCTGTCCAGTATTGTAACCTTGTATATTTTCTGCTGTCCAGTATTTTTACTATGTATATTGTCTGCTGTCCAGTATTGTAACCTTGTATATTTTCTGCTGTCCAGTATTGTTACTATGTATATTGTCTGCTGTCCAGAATTGTAACCTTGTATATTTTCTGCTGTCCAGTATTGTTACCATGTATATTGTCTGCTGTCCAGTATTGTTACTATGTATGTTACCTGCTGTCCATTATCGTTACCTTGTATCTTTTCTCCTGTCCAATATTGTTACTTTGTATATTGTCTGCTATCCAGTATTGTTACCATGTATGTTGTCTGCTGTCCAGTATTGTTACTATGTATATTGTCTGATGTCCAGTATTGTTACTATGTATATTGTCTGCTGTCCAGTATTGTTACTATGTATATTGTCTGATGTCCAGTATTGTTACTATGTATGTTGTCTGCTGTCCAGTATTGTTACTATGTATATTGTCTGATGTCCAGTATTGTTACTATGTATGTTACCTGCTTTCCATTATTGTTACCATGCATGTTGTCTGCTGTCCAGTATTGTTACGATGTATGTTGTCTGCTGTCCAGTATTGTTACTATGTATGTTGTCTGCTGTCCAGTATTGTTACGATGTATGTTGTCTGCTGTCCAGTATTGTTACGATGTATGTTGTCTGCTGTCCAGTATTGTTACCATGCATGTTGTCTGCTGTCCAGTATTGTTACCATGTATGTTGTCTGCTGTCCAGTATTGTTACTATGTATATTGTCTGATGTCCAGTATTGTTACTATGTATATTGTCTGATGTCCAGTATTGTTACTATGTATGTTACCTGCTGTCCATTATTGTTACCATGTATAATTTTTGCTTTCCCGTCTTATCGCTATTTTCATTGTTTGATGTCTCTTAATGTTATCACGACCATTGTTTGCCACCTCATATAGTTATCATTTTCTCATCTTGTTACCATGTCCGTGGTGTTTACTACCCCGTGTTGTTACCATGTTTATTTTTGCTTGTTGTCCCGTGTTTACCATTGTTCTTTTTTTCTGCCCCGTGCTTTCTCAATGCCAAATGTGTGTTGCCCTGTATTGTTATTATGACCTCTGACTGTAACCCCGCATTGTTTTAATGCCCATTATCAGATATCTCTTATTATTAACATATTTGTTTTTTGTCAAATCAACGTTTATAACAGTTTCTCTTTCTAATTTAACAGTAGTTTGTTTTTAAAGATGCGTGTATAACTTTTAGATATGTTGCAATATAGACATTGTGTGCTTTACTTTCATGCAATACACTCCTTGGCTTCACGTTATAGGACAAACACGTTTTCTGCAATGCAAAAAATAAAACAAACTAAAACAATCTTAAAAACAAAAAAGTATATATTTAATAATAATAATAATAATAATAATAGGGTAATAATAATAATAATAAAACACTATTTTAACAATAACAAAACACAGGCAAGATAATATGTCACAAAATAAATACAAGAAGAAAAACTTTATAAAAATTTTTGTAAAGAAATAATCTTGATGATAAAATTTGACGTTGGGATAAAAATGATAAAGCCATGCCCCAAAAAACTGAGATTGACTTTATTATTTATTTCGGACATGTAAAATATTTGTTACTACAAATTAAAATACAAATTAAAAATCTTGATAAAAAGAAGTTTAAAAAGATTAAATGTCTTTAAAACTTTTGGAATAACCATTTAAAACTTTATATACATATGCATATATATATATATATATACGTTGTATACATAATATTGAGACTAGCTTAAATTTAACTTTTATCTTTGGACGGGTGTGCAGGACAGATCAAAATCTCCGAAGGTCACACCACATAAAATACATATAGCTTATTTTTAAACCTTCAATGACATGAATAATGTTAAAATCCGCGAGTTATACAACAGCAAAATTATGTGTTTGTTTTTTATCGTACTCTCCCACACAAAAGTAAAGCCATCAACAAACACAAAACAACAGCGAACGTTAAGCTTGTCATGATGATTTCACCAGTCTCCTCAACACATGGATAAGTCTCCGTGTTATCCCAATCACGATGGCATGTAATGTTGCTCCAAATTGCGTAACCTTCTTTTATATTTACCCTGTGTCGTACCACTAGGCAACGACAGTAAAAATCTACATCCGATGGTTTGGAAAATATATAAAATCCAGGAAGCGATAGAGTTCTAATTCCGGCTTTATGGGCAAGAAACCCAACAAAAACGTCCTCCATGGGAAAGAAAGGTGTATCTTTGGCTTTTTCATAAAGTTTTATGGCGGTCTGTGTCTGCATTAAATACCCGCCTCCACTGCAATATGGCGGATATTTCTTCCCAACATATTCTTCGTATGACACATACCATTTGCTTCTGTTATTTCTGTCTGGAAATTCATATCCAAAACAATGGCCGCCAATGACATTGTTCAAGTTATACCTTCTTGTTGTATCTATTAATTTTTTCAGATTTATGAAAACGTCATCGTCGGTTTTCAGAATATATTTTACATTTGGACAATAAGTCTTCATCCAGCCAAACGCTAAAGTAGTTTTAATTGAAAGTTTTCTATAATCCTCGTGTAAATCAATTTGCACAATGTCATTAAAATCTTTGTGTTCCTGATTTACCCCAATCATATAATCCGTTTTTCCAACAAAAAATATAACTTTCGTGTTGAATTTTAATTGGTCCTTTTGATTGCCCCAAGTCTCGCGAATCATACTCCTTGGCAAGTAATTATCAACGTGATTTAAAACCAATACCACTAGGTTTATGTTCGGTCCACAAGCGTTTTCTACGTTTTTTATGTAAGGTACTATGGTTTTCGAACATTTCTTACATTCGGGGACTTGAATGGAAGTCTTAAAGGATTTTATATGGTCGTAAATTTTAAACACCACATACCAAATCAGTAAAAAGCAAAACACAAAATGCAACTTTTTGAACACAAAAGACAGGAAAACCATGTCCAAAGTTCCAACGTTATCAGTTTCTTTTGCATGAATACCAAGTGTCAATTGGTGTAGTATTTTCCATCTTCCTGTGTTATAAAATCAGGAATTATTTCAATGACCTACAATGAAATGAAAGAATAAATGAATTCCAAGTCATTGTTTAATGAAACTCAATACAGTCAACTCTCTTTACAACGGCAATATCCGCGATTATAAAATTTGCTGTTGTGAAGAGTTGAGTTGAGTTGAGTAATCGTGTTAAACGTCCAAGTCAAGAATATTTCACTTATATCGAGACGTCGCCAGCTATAGGCGAAGGTGCAGAAATTTTGCCTGTGCGTTGTGCAATGGTGCCTGAAGACATAAAAAATTTTGTGTGATCTTACAGTCGGTTGGCAGTGCCGAACGGAAATGGCGTTAATTTTGTACATTCCGATTCCCGACATTTTATTGCCGGTGTAATGAAGTATTTTTGACCCGGGTTGAAAATTGACCATGGGTTCATTTTTCAACGTTGAAAATTGAACCGGGGGTGCTTTTTCGACGTTGAAAATTGAGACCAAAATTCGTGAAATTTATATCCGGGGTCAGGTTGATAATTTTTTTCTCGACAAATTATAACCTCATTTCGTTGAAAATTGACCCTGTTGAATATTGACCCTCCCCACAAACTACAGAGTATTGATCTGTCTATGATCTGGACGTTGTTCAACATGGTGTGTGTGTGTGTGTGTGTGTGTGTGTGTGTGTGTGTGTGTGTGTGTGTGTTTATAAGTTTCTAATCCAGAATAGCAACGGCTATTATGATACTGAGCGATCGGCATGGGTTGAGTGGTTCTTTTATATTTATATATATATTCCAGAATTACAGTATAGATTGTTATACACTTGTTATATTTTTATGTCGACTTGTCAAATGTTTAGCGCCTCGTCGGATTTTACGTTGACTTGTCAAATAATAATGTTGACTCGACAACGATTTTGTTGACTTGTTAGATGATTGTGACGACTTGTTAGAAATGGCTGTCAACTTTTCAGATCTTTTATGTCGACTGTTAGTGAGCACTTTTTCTGATGTAGACTTGCAAAGCAAATGTATTGTCAACTTGATAGCACAAACACACGATCTCATTTTTTATTTTAAACATGTCAATAAAAGACATCACAAAGAACTGATAAAAAAGTTACCTTTATAAAACGTTACGCGTTTTTACGCGAAAGTTATGCATTATTAATGTTACGCATTAAATAACGAAAGTCACGTGTTATTACGTGACATGTTACGCGTTAATATAAGAGAAGTTACGCATTATTATGCGATTTTTTTTTCAAACTGAGTCCATTAGGCTTTCGTGTAATTGTATGCATTTGATAATTATACAATTATCCGATTGCAAAATACAATTGACTCTCGTTTGTCAATATTTGTTCGGATATATCAAAATATTTTACAATGGTCCTATTTTCTCTAAATATTTATGCTATTTTTCACATCTCATTCTGTTTACTGAAAGTTGTTTATTAAAAAATTTTGAGTATGCTAAAGTTATTGTTTGGTTAGTGGATGAAAATTTAATAGCAATTGAACGTCACCATTTCGAAGTGGGTATCGATCCATTTCATAAAATGTGTCATTTTAATTTTTATGAACACTAGATGCTTTTTAATTGTGCAGAGGGATATTGTTTGATACAAGAAAGACAATGTTTAAATATTCATTTCCCTAGATCTCTTCCTGTACAGTAACATAAAAATGTTTAACCACACCATTCGTTAATTGTGTAGCATGCAAGCGCAGCCTATATCAATCATGTCGTTTATGTATTGGTCTCGGGTACTCAAGTGCTGTCTTGTATTTGAATTATTGCTTCTGCTGGTTGTAATTAACTCCGCCACTTTCAGTCGTCAATTGTCCGTCGTTAGTTTGAAATTTACCTTAATCGTCTTTAGAATGCACGTTAGATACCTTTTGTTTTGCAAATCACTGTCAATGGATCACGGTTTTCACCAGAATTCCTCAATAATTTCTAGGAACATTATATATTAGAGTTTAACGCCCCAGTCAAGATTCTTTCATTTATATCGAGACGACCAGTTCAAGAATGGTGGGGAAAACCGGAGTGCCAGAAAAATAACCACTGATCTTCTGCAAGCGACAATCTTTCTAGATCTCACACTAAAATCTGTCCCGATTGGTATTCGAAAAAGTTAATAATAATTTTGAATACATCCGCCCTCGCCCTCAACATGTTTAAGACTTCAGAATCTTTGGTCAAAATTCGTAGAGGAGATGATTACTAATACAGTAAATTGGTAGATGATTGTAGACTGACTAAATAGAAAAAAAAGGATTTGCAGCTAAAACATGTACTTTGTGACAGGAACACGTGTAATACACCATACAACAAATCTATGCCCGACAAGACAAGACACTTAATAGGGCCAATTTTGCAAGATAGACAAGTTCAATCAATCATGAAATCTAAAACAATCATACAATGCAGGCAAAAATATTATTGCACATGTACAATAAATAAATATATATATATATATATATATAATATATAATATATATATATATATATATATATATCAACAAACAAAGTTTCATACTTCTTGGTTTAAAGTAGTAAGAGGCTGAGTTATTTACATAAAGCAGGTACTCTAAGTTCGGACAGCTCAGTATAGACAGGGAGAATGACAAACAGACATATTGACTGACACCTATATCATTAACCCCACCCCCACCCCCCACCCCAATAAAACCACACAAAATAATAATAATAATAATAATTTTAAAAAACCCAACAACTAGAAAAAACAAACATCATCAATTCATTAGTATTATCCGTTTTTACCTGTTGAATTTAGACCCGGTTTACAGTAATCAAAATTCCACGATCCGATTCAGTTTTCAACGGGGTAGGGTCGTAATTCAACACAGCTGGTCTCAGTTTCAACGTTGAACTATACTGAGCCCTCGGGTCACTTTTCAACCCGGGTCAAAATACTTCATTACACCGGAGCCGGCCAGTAACCGAATATGCCGTTATAAAGTGTAATAAAACATAACAAATTTGTCCCCGACAATTTTTTATGGTTAACTGAAGAGGTGTCGTTGTAAAGAGAGTTCACTGTATTTGAATCACTATTTTGCTAAACGAACAAGCACACATGAGTAATTGAATCCTAGAGTTTAGTAGCGTAAATCCTAGATTCAGTAACTGAACCCTAGATTTAATAATTTATGTGACTCAGGCGTGCCATACACATGTACGTGTCTCATTTCTTATTTTCATGAAAAATCGCTCTTTAATAAAATGCGTACACGAGAAATCTGAAATTTATACAATAACGCACATGTAGATTCACAGCACTTACGCGCTTTACCAAGATAAACATGTAGGTCAATTTAAAGGTGGGACATCAACTTGACTAATGAATGATTAAACTATATACATGTATTGTAAACAACCTAATTATTTACACAAATTAACCCAAAGAAACTATGACATACACCTAACTAATACATATTAAATCTATAATTACCTGTAGATGCGTATATTAGCCTTTTAAATAACCTTTTCTGTTCCAAATCTTTGTTTACGTCCTTCGAGCTATGATCACGTGACTAAAAGCATCTTTTAATAGTTGTCACGTGATACTGTATTGTCAGTAACATGTAATGTTACCGATATCCCCATGGAAATTTTGCTAGATGTTATACTTATGCAATTAACTATTCATCTGTTATTTAAAATTTTTCTGACAAGTCTGACCTAGAACCTCATTAACCTAATATTTTTGTTCTGTAGGCCCACGGAACACATTAAGTCAGAATTTTCAGTCATCAAATGCATCAGTTAGAAAAATGCTATTCCGGTAAATAACTAAATAAACCGTGAAAGAATCTGTTGTCATGGTTTAATGATTTTACAAAAAATTCTTTTCTTTCGGTTATAGCAACAGAAGTCGTTTATTTTAGAGGTAAGAAGATATAGATCTCCATTCGACATAACCACATTTCTTTAGGGAATGATATTTGCTTTGACTGTAAGTACATGCAGTTGGTTATGCAGTAGAAATGGACTATCTAAAATCGAAGGCTATAGATAAACGAAAAGAACATATGTCATGAAATCGATTTTCAAAGATTACAGGACACTTTATCGATTGAAGGTTTTATAAAGCTTATAAACGAAACAAAAAAACTAAGAGGAGAGAGAGAGAGAGAGAGAGAGAGAGAGAGAGAGAGAGAGAGAGAGAGAGAGAGAGAGAGAGAGAGAGAGAGAGAGAGAGAGAGAGAGAGAGAGAGAGAGAGAGAGAGAGAGAATTTCATTCACATTAAATAAATAAATAAATAAATAAATGCGCTGGTGGACGATGGGTATTATATCATTTAGGTTCTCTCAATAAAATGCAAAACAATCAATATTCATGAATGTCTTCAATTTCATTGCTCCAAAAAACGGAAGAACTGATAAAAAGGAAAAGAAGGAAGTGGAGAGCATTTAACTTCCAACACGGTCACACTGGAGATTTAGAAAGAAAAATATAACAAAATGAATGTCATATTAGCTATAAAACAGTATATCAGCAAAATGATAGAAGAAAGTGGACCAGGAATGAAAGTTCTATTGATGGACAAAGAGACGGTATATAAGAATATGTCTTTTTTCCCACTGGAGTCTTTATATTCATCCTGTCAACACGGACAACTACAGCAGTCTATATATTGTGTATTGTAAATTATGAAATTAAGGCTATTGACTTTATGGACATAATCCAAAGAGAATGAACTTTTTTGGTTGTCGTCAGATTGCCATAGATTGCATATCTTTTTTTTCTTAATTCACAAAGCAATCGCAAATCTATTTATTGACCCCAAATAATTGAGTTAACTGTTAGGTATCAGGTCCATTCGCCCCACGGTAAATTCGCCCCCACTTCTTGCAAATTCGCCCCCTTCAAATTCGCCCCCACTTCTTGAAAATTCGCCCCCACTTCTTGAATATTCGCCCCCAACTTATATTGAGATTTTACCTTTTTAAAAACTTTTTTTTTTCATTATTATTAATTTTCCTCGAATATGCCAAATTAACACTGTTAACATATTATTTGTAAATATGCATTGTGTGTGTTGCAATTTATGTCGAGTATTCATAATGCATTGACTGAATTCACACATAAGACGGCCCAGGTCAGGGATTTTTCTGGCCACTCACAGGGTCCGGTAAAGGGACCCATTCCCAATGCCAAAAAGCATACATTTTTCCCAATTTTGTAGGTAAAAATTCCCAAATGATCCTGCTTTGAGAAACTTAAGAAAAAGTGAAAAAACTCCATATTTTTGGTGTAGCTTGTATATCTTTATAATAACCTGTATTTATGCACATTTTGATTTATACTCAATGAGGATCTGGTAGAATGAGAGCAACTCATGAAACAACTTTCTCAGATGTTTGTATTGAAGCCAGTCTATGAAGATATTGTGTTAATGTCCAAGTGATTTGGTACAAATGAGTGACTATCAGCATGTATCAAAATAGTATATATTCCATGCAAAATATTTGATGTGCTGAAAAATTTTCCCAAAATGTCGATTTTGTAAATGATTTTCCCAATTTCATCCCAAGGTCCCTTTCCCAAAATAGCCAGAAAAATCCCTGCAGGTGTGTTGTGACTACTGTAATAATTTATATTGAAATGGTGATTATCAAAAGTACTTTTTTGCGATTATTGCTATTTACCACTAACCACCAACTGTCCACAGTTTTAACTTGGACAAATATATGGAACTATTAGAAGGTACTAGATGATGGCTACTGTCCACTACCGTCTAGTAGCCTCCAGTATTTAGAGTTGAGTTAAGTAATGGTGTTTAACTCCCACTTATAATGAGACAACACCAGCTATCATAATGCTGAGTGCTTCGCTGTCTTGAACCTTACCTTGTCTGGGTTCAAACTCACGACCTCCCACTTATGATGCGATTACTCTGCCAACTGAGCTACTGCATTTAGATCTACTACCTTTGTCGCTGATGGAGAGCACAGGTACCAGGGGAATTTACTTGAGCACGTCATCATAAATCAACTCATAATTCATTACTACAAAATGAAGTTAAGAAAAAAATGGGGGTGAATTTGACGGGGGCGATTTTGTACATGGGGGTGAATTTGTTGAAAGTGGGGGCGAATTTGACGGGGACGAAGTTGTTAAAAGTGGGGGCGAATTTGACGGGGACGAATTTACCGTGGGGCAAATTGACTTGAATTTAACTGTTAAAGTTATGTTTGGACAATTGGGATGGATTCCCAAATGAGCGAGACCTTATACTAAAAAGTAAATAAGGAATACTGTTTATGTTACTGTGTCTGTGACAATGAATCATGCAACATTTTCATAGAAAATGCAATTGACTTGATACCATAAAAGTTTCTTTAGAAAGGAAATTGTTGCTGCTTTGCCAAAAACAAACTTTCTACAGAAATATGTGATGGTATTCACTGTTAGACTATCATCAGTGATTTTTCAAGCAGACATATTTCTGTATTTCCATATCTGCCTGTGGCTTTCAACTTTTCTTGATGCAGAAAAATTATTTTCCATACTTTTGTATCATTATGTGAACACTACAGTAGAGGTCTAAAACACAGTTTCTCTAACCAACTAGGTTGAATCCAACTCTGACAGATTGTAGTAGGTGAAAGTTGGCCAGTAACTTGTCAAAAGTTTCATGGTTTTACTCAGATTTAAAATCCCATGGTATATTTCTCTTCTTCTAATTATGTTTGTCTAAATTAATTCAGTTTTTTGCCCCCCGCCGCAACGTGGAGCAGGGACATAGAAATGCCGGGCG
The DNA here is from genome assembly GCA_029721355.1 of Tegillarca granosa. Classification (NCBI taxonomy): domain Eukaryota; kingdom Metazoa; phylum Mollusca; class Bivalvia; order Arcoida; family Arcidae; genus Tegillarca; species Tegillarca granosa. The sequence goes on along the minus strand of CM056600.1, from coordinate 15,403,542 downwards.
TCCATCCGTCCGTGTTTCCGTCTGTCACACTTTTTTGTAAGCGCTCTCATGCCTACAAATTTTGACGGATTTTCATTAAATTTATATTTGTTTGATTTTAGATTGTAGTATTTTGGATATATTTGCGACAGGAAAAATAGGAAAAAAAAGGGTGGTGGGGGTAAAAAAAAATGTTCCTCCCAACCTCCCCACACATTTAATTCTGGAACAGCCCTGAATGTTTGAAAATATTGCAATTTCATATACAGTATACTAGTATACTGCTTGACCGGCAGGGGACCCAGGAATTCTATTCTTGTTCTGTCTTTTTTCTCAATCTAGAGTCTAACATATGATGTGCATAACAAAACAAACTAATAATAATGAAGTGGCTAATTTCTAAAAGCCCTCTTTTCTTGGAAATCCTGTGTTATTTTAATTTTGATTTCTCTCATTTTGTTTTCAGACAAGTATTGTTAGTATGGTCTATGCACAATCCGAGATTTTACAGAAGGAAGTGTACTTGTTTGAAAGGATTGATTCAGCAGGAAGAGAAACCATGAAACATTTAAAATGTATATGTTTTCTGAGACCCACCAGAGAAAATGTTGTACTTCTAGCTCAGGAACTTAGAATGCCAAAATATGGCCTGTATTATGTGTGTAAGTATAGTTAAATACAAAGATATTATGGCTGGAATAAATATACACATCTATATGTACTACATCATGAATTTTTGGTAAAAATATTGTGAATTTTTGGGTAAAAATTCAGTTGTCTGTTTAGACTGAAATTTAAAAAAAATTGTAGAATCGTTCAGGTAAATAAAAAAACTTATTTGAATGAAATCCTGTGTTCTTGTTTCTGTAACTTTCTAATCGTAATTAATTTACATTTTATAATCAGAATTACTTTACATTTTCATAAAATTGAAAAAAGTACAACATTTTGTTTATTTCAAGGACCCTGACACCAGTCTCTAGAAAAGAACTACATATATATTTTCACTAGAATTATTTTATCACAAGTACCTTTTTGTAGATTTCAGTAATGTTATAAGTAAACAAGATGTAAAGATTTTGGCTGAAGCTGATGATCAAGAAGTTGTCAGAGAAGTACAGGTAATTCACAGGAATACAGTAAAACATTGTTATGATGTCTGTCAATTCTTTTGACCCATTAAACATTGTTGTCTAAGAGTGTGCATTTATCACAGTGCCTCTCACAGCCTTTGTTCCAATCCAGCTGCAATGGAACCTAACAGAGGTTTTATCTGGACACTTAGGTTTTCTCCACTATCCAGAAACTGAGTGCATCCAAAGTGAAAGAATCTCTTGACTGAGGTGGTGGGGGTAACATACAATTACTCCACTCCACTCTTTTGCACCTTAGCTGATCATGATTTGTTTTCAGAAACCAAATCTTTTGCCACTTCCATTTAAAAAATCACAAGCAGTTTTCATAATTCCTTTCATTTCCTTTGTTACTTTGGATATTTATCACTTTTTAGAATCCCTTACATCAATTTTTTAAACATCCCTTAACACAACAAGTTTTTTTTCAAAATCTATTGCAGTTTTATTGTTAAAAACAAATTTTCAAAATCACTCTTAACTCTTTACCCCTTCCCTTGTCACAATTGATAAATATTACATTATTATACAGTATTATATTTATCAATACATGTATAAGTTAGTTTTAAATTTATCTGATTTAATAAATTAGAATAAATATTGTCTCAAGTATATATGAATATTTTTTTTCGGGTTTTTGCAGGAATTTTATGGTGATTTTGTAGCAGTAAATCCACATTTATTTACACTAAACATATCTGGTTGTTGTCAGGTTAGTGATGACATCTTTATTTTATGTACTAGTTTTTCCCAGTAACTTCCAGTCACTGTAAATTTTCTTAAATTGAGATGAACACACACTCTATTTTGAAAGTGAGTGCAAACCAAACATCATTTTAAAAAAATTCTTATAAATACTTTAATTTTATATCTAAAAAAGCAACTAGAATCTCTTTTTTTTTTTTTGTTTTTTGATTTTTGGTTGTAAGATGAAGCATATTTACCTTTAAAAAACCCTACTTATTTAACTTGGTATCTAATTTATTATTTGAGAAGTTATGCTTATCTGTTACAGTGGTTTACAAAAACCTTATTTCTGAAGAACAGGTGATCTTTGTACAAAAAGGAAGGCAGACATTTACATAGTACTTGTATACACTTACCATTCATAAATTATCATACTTGTCTAAAACTAGTCATTTCATTTCAGACTGAAAATTTTCACAAAATTAAGTTGTTTAAAACATCAAGCTGGTTGAATGATTTCAGGCAAAAATAGTAATTTTATTTTGGAAAAAAAAAACAGAAATTTTTTTATCACATACATTAGGTTAAGATGTAGCTTCAAAATACTACAAAAACCAATATTTGAATTCTATGATTGAATTTTGGCATTATGATTATATTCATAACCTATGACAAATATTAATTGGTATATTTACATGTGCTTATGGATGACATATAGGAGTTGATCCAACAGTCAAACTCTGTTCTTTAATTTCTGTCAGTAAAATTTATATTTCATGGTTTAAACTTTTACACTTGAATAGGACACTATTAATTTTTATTTTTTTCAATCCAGGAATATTAGTTGCCATTATACATGTATTTACAACAAATAAATACATATATAAATTTTGTGGCATGAACTATACATGTAGTTTATTTAAGCAGTTATTTATCATATTTTTCAGGCTTTAAACTGGACAACTGATGCTTTATCAAGAACTGTTCAAGGTCTAACATCTGTTTTATTGTCATTGAAAAAATGTGCCATGATACGTTATCAGAACTCATCTGAAATGGCAAGAAGATTAGCTGAAAGCATTGGTGTAAGTTTCCTTACTTTCATACTTGCTTCAAAGTTATTATTTTCTTGTAATAAATGTTTAATAAATTGTTTGTCACCGTTCTGAAAAAGTGTACCGGCAATAGAGAGATCAACCACTGTGACACCATTTTAGAATTGCACTTACAAACATTGATTGCTTATATAGGATATCTGGAAGATTTATTTAGCAAATCTAATAAAATTGTTCATTCTTAGTTGTCTTTTAAGTAACAGGGTGATTTCAAATTTTTAGTAACCTGCCTAACATCTTTTACAGAAACCTTTATAATGTACATTTAAGGATCCATTTATTTATTTTATTTTATTATATTTTGTTAGCTCAACTGGCTATAGCCAGCTGAGCTTATGGCATGGCAAAGTGTCTGTGCGTTGTTGATCAATTTGGTTCAAATTTGGTATATAAAAATTTGTGATTTTCAGCCCGATCCTATATCCAAAATGGTCACTGTTACTATAAATAGAAAAAAGAGGAAAATGGCCATAACATATTTATTTGTTGATCAATTTGGCTCAACTTTGGAATATGGAACCCAGGCCATTTAATATATTTAACAGAATTTTCCGTAACTTTTTTCTTTGTCTTGTTATGGGCAAATGAAACCAATTTTTTTTTTTTTTGTTGCCATGTTTGGCCTGCCAGATGACCAACACAGGCCCTCTTGGGCCTCTTCTTTTATTATTGTTTGATCGACAATTTAAGCTGATTGACACCTTGAAGCAGAAATGTTCATTTCCTTGTTACATTTCAAATTTTGTTTTTGTCAGAAAATTAATAAAAAGTGTTTTAATTTTAAAAAATGACCAAAACAAACATTTTCAGCAAAAGTATGATTTATTTGCTTAAACACTTGATTATCCTCTTTTACAGTAACCTCCTTTCTCCCACTAAAACAGGTCATCAAGATAAATTATATTCGGTCCTTAAATTCATGTAGTAAAAGTATATTTATAGGATAATGACTAATGCATAAATGGTAAAAGAAACCATATTCAACAACACAAAAATCATTAAATTTGATTAATTTTTATTATTTAAAAAATGAAGGGTACACAGCATCTATTTATATTATTTATTGATCGTCCAAATGAAAATAAGATTCCATGTTACGGTAATTTAATTCTTTTGATCTGGTATAAATCAGTTGTATGAATTATTTGTTTATTCTCTGAAAATAAAGAATGATATACATTATACCTTTCATTGTCATTTCTCTAACATTATCATTTATGAAAATGATTTCATTAAATTTTATACAAAGATTACCCGTAGATGTTTTAAAGGAGTAGACTAGTTTGTATTTACAGAGTTATTACCCTTTGTTTATTAAACTCAAATTTTTTAGTCAAATTTTGAACAACTGTATTTCTATCAAATGTCATTATAGTAAAAATACTTTAATACAGTTGCAACATTTCCATTGTGAGCTGATTGATATCACTTGTTGTGACTTGTTTTAGAAGATTTTTTACCACTTTTTTGCATTAGCACACTATAAAGAAAGAAGCAGCATTGTTTGACTTCAGAAAAACTGATGTAGCACCAGTACTGTTAATACTGGACAGAAGAGATGATGCAGTTACACCTGTCCTTAATCAGGTAATATAAATTTAAATCCTGGCTGTAGATTTGATCACAATCAATCAGATGGAAGAAGTATTTTTTGTCACAGACTCTCAATGGTTGGCTTAATACCAGTGTAATTAACTGAAACAATTAAAAAAGGAAATATTTAATGACACTCTTGAAGTAACAATAAGTGTACAATAGTACAAAGTAGATCAGAAAAATGCCCACAAGCACAGCATTAATGTGTATATACTGTAAATGTACTTATTTTCGCGCATTCAAATTTTTGCGCAAATGCCATGTTGGTGCTAATTCATGCAACCATAAATAAGTGTACTCACGTTTGGTAGAAATCAACTTTAGAAACAGATGATAAGTATTCATTGGTGGTAGAGTACAATTTCAAAAATGGACTATAATAAGGTATCGTTATTAGATAACTATTTTGTGTATCAGTGAATACTAGTACTTAAATTCAGTGATAACTATTAGTATTGTAAATAAGTACTTACAATAATAAAGTTGTTTCTATAAAATCATGTGGTTGTTAAAATCAGCAGGAACCCCCCCCCCCTTCCATCCCCTCTCCATCCCCCCTCAATCCATCCAATTTTTTGTGATATGATCCTCATTAGTAAGTATGAGACTGTAGGTCAACGAGTACTACATATTTCAGCAGGTAAGAGTATAATTATATTACTGCATTGTAAACATTTATTTGCGGTAATCTTAAATTAGCGTGATTTGTCTAGTGCTAGTGTGAAAATCACTAAAATAAGATTACTGCTAATTAAAGTAAACTTACAATAGATAAATCCTTGAGATATTATCATAAATGAAGAAAAATCATTAAGGATAGATGAAATATTCTGATGTGATATTATATAAATATAACATTCCTAAGAGGGAGATATTGCATATTTTCACCCTGAGGAACCATTGTCAACTGAGGCGAAGCCGAGGTTGACAATGGTTTCCGAGGGGTGAAAATATGCAATATCACCCTCTTATGAATGTTATATTTATTTTATTATGCCAAATGTCTTTCTCCAGATATTCTCTTAAACTGAGATTCTCTGTTACTTGAAAAAAAAAAAGATTACTATCTCAGGCTGGCCATTCATGGTTGTCATCTGTCGTCTGATGACAGGTAGTCTTGATCAAGGAAACGCTTGCATATTAACAAAATGTATAAATAAGATGTATAATAAAAGATTGTATCCATCAAACGTTTAGCTGCTTGTGATCGAAATGCATTCCGTTGTGTGATTAAGGATTCCTTTTGCGCATGTGATATTTTTTGTAATATTACCTGTTACCATAACTCCTCAACTAATGTTACCCTGAAGCACGCACGCCATTCTTTATTCTTAGCAAATCTAAGGGTGATATCATTTTATTTTCAAACAGTTAGTTATCCAATCAAATTACTTGAAAATTACATGAGGTATAATAATAAACAATATGTGATCAACCATTTTAATTTTTTTTTATTTTAGTGGTCTTACCAAGCCATGGTGCATGAACTATTAGGAATCAATAACAACAGAATAAACCTATCAAATGTACCCAATATAAGCAAAGATCTACAAGAAGTTGTTCTATCAGCCGAGCATGATGAGTTTTATGCTAATGTGAGTAAAAATATTAATACATTGTTTTTAAATGAAACAATGAGTATTTATTGGAGCCCACCAGCGTACTACAAGATCAGTACCTCTTAACATTTCTGTGGAATGAAATAGATAACATTTACATCAGATATTCCCGAAAATAACATCGTTATTACAGGAAAATGTCACTTAATGGGATTCCACTGTCAATAGAAATAGCTGTCCTGCACAAGCACTATGAGATACCACATGCTGCTCTGGGAAATTCCATTTAACCTTCATTAAATTATTATTAAAAGAAACTATGGGTACATAATTAAGGTTTCATTAATTATGATTAAAAAATTATTATAGAATTTTGTTGAGTATAATGGTTATGGGTGTAAACCCCAGCAAGACTGTGTGGTATGTCATACATGTATAATTAGTCTTTTATGAGGCATTTTATTCCACATAACTCCAGTTATCCAAGCTGTGAAAGAAATGGAAACTGGAAATATTGCTGAGGATAAGTTAACCTTGCAGTTAGATAGCATCCCCTTTAAGGATAAGTGTTGTACACCTGAGTCACTTCACCATAGAATTCAAGAAAGATATTGTTGTAGTGAATCTGTGGGCCAGCTTACATGTATGATTAAAGTGTGAGGATGAACACTTAGGTCATATCAAAACTAAGATAAAGATTTTAAGATACAACTGATGGGATTACGGTCAAATGGTTTTAATAGCGCTGTTATTATTGTTTAGATTTACCATCAACAAAAAGTCTTTTATCATAATCTGTTTTCCGGAATGTTTCTTCCAGTTTGTCAAGCATATTTATGTATTTGATAATAAACAGAAAAATACCATGCCCATGCTATCCAAAATAGTAATAATAGCAGTGTAAATACTTGTAATAGCAGTAGAAATGGTTTTAATGGTTTTAATAGCGCTGTTATTATTGTTTAGATTTACCATCATCAGAAAGTCTTTTAAGCAAGGCATGAATATTGATAAAAGTTACTATACATTGTCAGTGTTGAATATAGGTAAAAAAAAAATTTGTTAAGTTATGTTAGTAATTTGTTTTTTATTACAGAAGTTATAAGTTATAATTACATGTTTTTTTTATTTACAGAACATGTATAACAACTTTGGTGAAATAGGTACAAATATTAAGGAATTGATGGAAGAATTCCAGAAGAAATCTAAAAGTCATGCTAAAGTAGAATCTATCAATGATATGAAGGTATGAATGTGATGAAAAGAGCTTAGTAGATTTCTTTTGCTGTCTTTTGTCAAGTGCATGTAATCAAATCTAATCTTAAAATTTCCTGTTTATTGAAAAAAACAACATATTTTAAAACTGTAAGGTTTCCATAGATATCACAATGAATTAAACATTTCTCTTTGATTTTTTACTAAAAAAGCTTATAAAATTGATCTTGTGCAGCAGTTAACTTTTATGTTTGAGGGGTTATATGGTTATTGTTTGCCTGTCTGTCTGTATAAACTTGTTTGGAGGCCATAACTCATAAACGCTTAAGAGTAACTTCATAAAACTTCACACAACTGATGTCTATAGCTTAAAGAGTGTCATGACCGTGTGAATCATGGCTAACTCTGTTGTTCAAAGATGATGTATGTTTGAAAATCCAGATCTGCATCTTTAGTCTTTGCAGCATTAGAGTTACTTCATAATTTTTCACATATTTGATATTTAAGGTCAAATATATGTCATGGCCTTGAATGAATGTCATAGTTAAAAGACAAAGGTGACAAAGAATATGTCATTATGGAGTTACAATTAGAGTTCAAGAGGGTTATAAGTTCATCTCAGTAATTCTGTATTACAAGTTTCTGTTGAATTAGGCTTATTTTTTGTAGTAAATGGATAGAAATATAAATCTGAATTTTCATTAGTAATATACTGATTTTTCCAAAATAAACTTTCAAGATATTGAATGTACGTATAATTTTGACTATAATTGATAATGTAATGCATCATATGTTTTGTAAGTGTTAAAGTTATTGTTTTTTGTTGGACTAGAGATCTAGAGATATGTTCAAAAATGCTTGTGCTTTGTAATTCACTCACATTAATTTGTTTATCTCTTAAATGGAAGTGAACAATATGTTGAATTCTGAGGCATGTTCAAGATACTGGTGGCTTTCCACTGCACTCACAAATACAATTTTTATGTCTGTTGAACAGACACAAGGACTTGCATTGAATATAAGTTATGATAATCATCCAGATAGCTTTAAAATAGTCTCCCTTAGATTTGGACACCGACACTTGACTGGAGGGAAAATGTCAAAATATATTTTAATCAGGCAGCTGTACACAAGTTTTAACTAATTCTATCATTCAAATCACTTCTAGAAAGATTCCATACACTTGCACTGAAATATAAATTGAAATACATGTTGGTTTCAGAATTTATGTAAACCATTTCCTGCAAACTTTGTCCAAGGGACACCATCTTATACCTAAGGTGAACAACCTTGCAATATTGATAGTGGTCGCTTGCACGAACAATCATTCCTGAATGGCTTAAGTCAATTCGAAAGTGTACTAGTCTATCTTGAAAGGGCCTCTGGTCACTGTCACATGCAATCATCAAGACATTTTATTAATTATCTCTCTTAGAACTGGACATTTGCACTGACAAGAGTAAAAATAAATAAAAAATAAATCATATTGGGCATCTGTTTGTGAGAATTTATAAACTTTAACATTCAAACCCTGTTCAAAATGATGTCATACACTTGTGCTAAAATTTAAACTTTACTATATGTTTGTTTCTAAATTTAATAAAAATTGCTATTAGACTTTTTCTTTGTCATTGTGAATCTTTGGCAAACAACATCACAATAGTTATGGATTTTGTATGCATGCATTTGTGTGAGCACTTACTGTTGAATGGTAAATGCTTGAAAGGCTAAGCATATGTATATGCTGTTGAACTAGCTATGGGCATTAAAGTGAGCTTTACTTTTCTTTAGATTATTTGCTCAAGTTTATATTTTTAAGAAAAGAATATCTTTTAAAACCTTTTTAAGGCATTTATAGAAAACTATCCACAATTTAAGAAGATGTCTGGTACAGTATCAAAACATGTAACTGTTGTTGGAGAATTATCAAGGCTTGTTAATAAATGTAGTTTACTTGAAGTTTCTGAAGCTGAGCAAGAATTGGCTTGTCAAGGTGACCATTCTGCATGTTTACAGGTATGTACAAGCATATTGTCTATTATATATACAAGCTATTCTGCATCCATTATTTTTACACAAAAATATTGTTAAAATAAAATTCTAACAAAAAGTTATAAACAATATTTTCGACAAATTGTTTTGATAGATTGCTTAATTATTTTGAGTGATGAACTGAGAAGAAACAAACAAGTCCTATTTTGTTTCCCCAAACTAATCTCATCACTGTCTTGTACATAATATTGTTTGTTAGGAGTACAATTTATTCTATTTATATAATAAATTGTCAAATTGTTGTCCATATAATAGATATGATATTGCATTTATGCATAACAGATATTTTGTTTAAAAATCAAAATTCTTTTAATTCATATAAAATATTGTGTTATTATTTATTGTAGAAAATCAAATCATTGTTATCAAGTGACAAAATACAACAGATAGACATGTTGAGACTTGTGATGCTGTATGCCCTTAGATATGAGAGTCATAGTAACAATGATGTATCAGGACTTATAGATGCTTTACGTAAGCGAGGTCTTAGCGATAAATACAGAGCTGTAAGTATATGTATCATTATATCTACATGTTGAATAGGGTCTGTAAGTTTATAGTCTTACCAACAGATTGAATTTGAAATTTCATCAGATGGTGTCACAAAACCGTCACTTGGAGAAGCTGAAAGCAAGATTTTTTTTCCTGATATCAGGGAGCAAGTTGTTTGGAGCCTGGTTAGTTTACTCATTTGATAAGTTAGAATTTTAACTTTGCATAATTTCAAATCATCTCAAAAATAAAGAGGATTTGATAAAATTAGAGCATTTTGTCATTAAAATTTTGTTTTGATAATCATAGTGGTGTAAGCATTTTTTTCATTACTCTGATTAATCATGTTTAGATTCTGCTTATACTCTTTTTGCTTGAAATTCAGATGGTACATGGTGTACTGGAGTATGGAGGAAGAAAGGCACGGGGAAGTGATTTGTTTGGAAACCAAGATCCCGTAGCTATTACAAAGAGATTATTGAAAGGTTTAAAGGTACATTTATACATTATTCCAAAAATTCTTGGTTTTTTATAAAACATTTTCATAGACACAAAACATTTTACTTTCTATTTTACTTTGCAAATATATGCATTTTCTCTGGGAAGTTGCCATGTATATTCACAGTTAAGTTTTGATTACACAAATTGCTAAAACTTCTAAAAATAGTTTTCTTGGTGGATATCTGCAGGTTTTTATCAAGCAACCCAGAATTTTCTACAGATATAAATAAATGAATCTTGAGATGTTAAACACTATTACTCCACTCCTTTCTGTAATATATATGTAAAACTAAGTGAAATTAGTAGTGAATGTCAGAACTCTTCAAACAGTGATTTAAGTTAGAGTTATGTATATTGTTAATAAACTCTTAATTAAAAATTAAATTCTTTTGGCAGAATTATGTTTCTGCTGCTTTTTCTTCTTCTGCTGCTGCTGATGCTGGTGATTATGATGATGACGATTTGAATCATATTATTTTCAGGGTGTTGAAAATGTCTACACACAACATAAACCTTTGTTACACAGTATACTTGATCAGCTTATAAAAGGTAAATTAAAAGAAGGAGCTTACCCATATCTAGGAACTACACAGCTTAAAGATAGGTGAGTTTTGACTTGAGATTAAGGTAAACTGCTACCTAAAGATTGGCAAGTCACTACTTAAAGATATGTACATCAATAAATCAACTATTAATGACAGGCAAGTCACTACTTTAAGCTAGGCAAGTCACTACATTTTCATTTATCAAGAATTAATTACAGAAATAAAATAGAATGGTAAAAACATCCCATTTGAATCAAATGTTGAATCTGTAAGTTATTCATGGAATTGGAAAATTATGATTAATACATCAAAGTTCTGTTACGGTGGAATAATTTTGACTAGAATGTTGAGCTCTTTTTGAATTATATTAAATATTTCTATATTTCAGACCACAAGACATAATTGTTTTTATAATTGGTGGAACTACTTATGAGGAAGCACTGGCAGTTCACAATCTAAATCGAACAAATGCTGGTGTTAGGATAGTGCTAGGAGGAACTACAATTCTCAACTTTAAAAGGTACATTTAAAATTTGTTCTACTTCCACTGGATGTTTAGTCATATTTTGACATTTCATTTAGATGATTTTGAGGAAAGAGGCTCAGGAAAAGGTGACTCCAGTGGCTTAGGGGTCATAAATGCCAAACCTGGATTTAAATCCAATTTGGGTTGCTCACAATGTTAGAATATTTATCATGTTTGCTTGCTGAAGGCCAGGTTTTTCTCCAGGTACTCAAGTTTACTTCTTTATCCTAGAACTAACTGCTTATATATATTTGTGTCGAGGACCTTGACTTGGATATACATGTAAAACACCATAAATTCACTTCACTTTTTTCTTTAAGGTAAAAACACGAGAAATGAAAAAAGTGATATGCAGGGCAATTATGGGAATCATAAGTCATCTTCCTTCAAACGTTTTCATGGTTTTAGATGTGTATTACTTTAATACTTGTGAGAACAAACCTGGGTATACGTTGCTCTCCTGGGAAGGAAGGAAGAAAGAAAGAAAACTTATCTGTCTTGTATCATTAGTTGGGTGTCTTGCACCTGATGTCATACACATGTATGTTTTTTTGTTTTTTAAGAGAGAGATAAGTATAGTTATAAATGATGAATTTTTGTTTTTGAAAAGTAGAAAATTTTTAGCTCACCTGAGCTGAAAGCTCAGATGAGCTATTGCGATGGTTCACTGTCCGTCGTGCGTCGTCCTCTTGTTAAATGTATTTCTTCTGCATAAATTTTTTTTTTACAAAAATATGTTCACACAGATCACATTTTATGGTTTGGGAAAATTTATAAAATGCCTATTCGTTTAAGTTTAAACATTACAACATTTTATTTTATTTTTATACTAATTTTTCAGCTTCTTAGATGAAATAGTCGTAGCTGTACAGGGGAACTCATCGAGTCGTCAGACAACAAGATCTGGGAGATGGTGAAAATACTTGCATACAGACTAGTCACTGAAAAATGCAGTATTTAGCATTACTGTTTTGAAAATTGTTTAGTAAGAAAGTATTTAGGAAATTATTTGTTGTTAAACTACTATGACATGTTGGAAAAGGGAATGGTAATCTATGATAGCTACATGTAGAATATAGCAGTGATTTTGTAACCTTTTTTTGGCCAAACTACCTTTTTTCTTAAAGATTTTGAAAATTAAAGTTTTGATGTATAGCGAACTGTAAATTGTCATGCTTTCAATAGCTAGATCTTCATAAAAACAATATCTGAAGTTAAGAACAATAAGGTTTTAATATACTAGTATATCACTGTTGTTGTTGACATGTTAATGGTCATATTAGGAAATTTTAGTCATTTTTACCCAGGAGAAACTACTTATATCTGTTAGTACTTTTAGGCAAACAAATTCATTGTACTGATACTTGTGTATACATTCTTAGTTAAAATATCAAGAACACATACTGGAATAAAATTTTGCAGTCCTGTGATGTATTTAATATGTGATATCAATGATAAATTTCTTGGTTGATTGTACAAAGAATTGAGGCAGTCAAGTAGATAAGGCTCTAGCCTTCAAACTCGTAGTCTTACCATTGCTGGTTCAAGTGAGAATATCATTCCTTGTCATATGCCCGTACTGTTTGGGTTAATACAATGGACTGAGTGGTCTGTGTTGTATCTGTGGTGGAGCCTACTAGCAATCTAAATGTAAAAATAAATTTGCACTGGTACAATGCAGATCAGAAAAAAAATTGTCACATCACCAGTAGATGAAAAACTGATGATGTAAAACAATAACCAACCAACAAACCAAAAACAGAATTAACTGCCAACTGAAAATTACAAACATTACAAGGAATATTTGCACAGTATATAATACTTGCATTATACACACTGAGGGCTGTTGTTCTATGGACCATGCTTTTGATCTAAAGAGATGAAAAACATGAACTTTGTTGCATTTTGTCTGCAGATTAAAAAGTTATGTTTCTGGTTTTTGATTCATTATGTTTGTTTAGATTTTTAATTATTTTATCAAATGCTGTGGATATTATTTATGTCATTGTGAGATGTTGACTATTGATAAGTGTGTCTTTTTCCACGGGTATTATACTATAAAATGTTAAGTTTCCATAAATTGAAATATATGGAACATCAAATTTAATTTTAAGCTATCCAGTAGTTTTAGTTTTTAAAACATGTTAGGGTTAAATGATGACTCGCAGTTAACCATCTTATCAACAAAACAACATTCAATTTCTATTGTACCTGTAAATCACTGGCAGTAGTTACTTCGTCTTTGTAAAAACATTTACTTAGTTTATGAAAATACACAACAGTATGTTTGTTTCAGAACTACATGTATATTGCAGTATACAGACATTATTACGGTAATTTTGTTTCATGTTGAGATAAGAAATTACATGGTTGTGTACATAAGATCTCATAGATAAATTAGTATGTACAATGTATTGATTTTTTAGCTAGAAGAACTAAAAACAAGAATGCATAATAAAAAGAATAAAGGAATAAAAACATTACCTTTTTCACAAATTCAAGTCATATAGCAGATATGGCTAAAAAAAACTGTTCTGATGAAATTTTGGTGATGGATAAAACAAAGTTTATAAAAGGCAATTACATAGTTTAACTAATGTCACAAACATTTCATTTTTGGATGAAGGACATAAGTCTGTAAAGCTTTTCTGTCACCTCATCATCCTGGTTTTAAATTAATGCTCATTTTTGTGGAGCCTCGCATTGCCATGAGACTTAAGTTACTTTTCCATTGTCGTCGTAGGCAGATTATGTTAAAGTAATTTATTTTACTCGATCAAAAACTAACCAGGCGAGACATTTAAATCTGTGGAATTCTTGTTTGTTACAGCTAAAAGTATATAACTACAACAGACTTTCTATTGAAAAAATAATGTATGTTGTAATGTTGAATCCCTTTTTAAAAATAGATGTTCCAGTTTTCTTAAGGTCTTAGCCCAAATGACCACCTGTTCTAGATAAAGCACTGTTGAAATACAAATGTAATGGACTAGTGAGCTTTTGTCATCTGACAGATGTTTTTTATTTTGAAATGTGTTATTACATATTTAAAATGAGTTGTAATGTGTTATATGTAATTGCTTTTTTAATGAGTTGTAATGTGTTATATGTAATTGCTTTTTTAATGAGTTGTGATTTACATATTTAATACTTTTGTATAACTTTTGGAAATATAGTTATAAGGATTTTCAAATGTGTTATGTCTAACTTAACAGAAGATAAATGTGTAAGCTAATTATTTATGTTATTATATATAAATTTGTTTGTTTACTGGGTTTGTGCAATAACTAACCAATAAGCTATACTGTTCAAGTGATGAATGCAAATATTTGCTTATTGATGACTAAACGACTTGCTTCTATTCATTTGTAAAGTGTTTTGTTGAATTTTCATAAATTTATTTTACTTTTAAATGCTTCTTCTTTAAATTCTTAAAAAAAAATTATTAGTTACATTTTAGGGGAAAAATTTTGCCAACTTATGGTTGAGAAGACAGGTTAAATGAATCATAAGGGATCAAATTAAGGTTACATTAAAGGGATACTAGTAATCTGTAGTTAGGATTAGTTTAATCTTTGGATTTGGTCTTGGTATTTATAAATGTTAAAAGCTAAAAGTCTGTACAAAACATTTAGGCCTGTTTGGCTGTTTCAATAAAGTGAATAGATTTAGAATATGATACTCCTCCTTAGATGATAGGTCAGTCTGTTGCAGTGGTAACACCCCCAGCATATTTGGCAGTACCCATTCATTAGGCAGCTGTGTGAATTGGAGCAGTGTGAAATTAAATGTTTTGTTTATAAAGAAGCATACACTACATTATATAACATAGCTTGGTATATACATGTATGTTTGTTCTACGTTGAATTTGACCTTCTTTTCAAAAGTGTGTAAATTTCCATAAATACAATATTTTGTTAAAGTTTTTCGACAGAAAATGCTATCTCTGTACATAATGTTGAGGTAAATGCATGCGATTGTCCCTGTTAGTAGACTGCTTTAGATAATCAATATTACGGTAATCACTGAACAAGGTGTGTTGTATATGTGAAAACTCCTACATTCCATCTTATGTAACTATACAATATACATGTAAGTTTGTACAGATATATACAAATATGCATTATATAAACAGAGGTAAATACAACTGTCTTGATAAAATAAAAATAAATTTATTAGTGTGGGAAAACTTGATTTTTAAAAAAATATGTTACAATATTATTTAACTATTTTTGGATATAATTGAAAATCTAGTAAATGTTTTTAGTCAGTATATATATTATGCAATATATTATTTAGGTGTGTGTGTGTGTGTGTGTGTGTGTGTGTGTGTGTGTTTGTGTGTTAGACACCAAGATATGTAATTTTCTTTGAAAATGTAAAACATTAAACATTAATAGATGTATATCAGTAATTTATGTTATTATTGTCAACAAGCTTATATCTAAAATGTCCAATTTTCTTTGACCCAAAACATTTTATGTTTGACTACACCAAGCTGCCAGATAGGGTCAGAAGAAATCAGGACATATATCTATAAATTAACATAACATATTACTTTTTATGTACAAATCCATATACCCTGGTACATCAGGATGATGTTACTTTTATATGAAATCTGACCTAGCCATGTTGCATTTTTAGACAGTAAAATATCAATTCAGGGTATTCTCAGAATATGCTATATTCTAGTATACATGTATTTAACAATAGTTATGATTTCACAAAAGTCACCATTGATACAAAAGCCATTGTGTGCAACCATGTATGAAACCAATAGCTACCAAACATGCTCATGCATTTTATTGTCGTTTTTTCTTGAAAATAGCCATTGTGTACTTGACAGTAGCCATAATTTACTTGGCAATAGCTGTCATGTACTTGGCAATACATGTAGTCATAATGTACTTGGCAATAGCTGTCGTGTACTTGGCAATACATGTAGTCATAATGTACTTGGCAACAGCTGTCATGTACTTGGCAATACATGTAGTCATAATATACTTGGCATTAGCCGTCATGTACTTGGCAATACATGTAGTCATAATGTACTTGGCAATAGCTGTCATGTACTTGGCAATACATGTAGTCATAATATTCTTGGCATTAGCCGTCATGTACTTGGCAATACATGTAGTGATAATGTACTTGGCAATAGCTGTCATGTACTTGGCAATACATGTAGTCACAATGTACTTGGCAATAGCTGTCATGTACTTGGCAATACATGTAGTCATAATGTACTTGGCAATAGCTGTCATGTACTTGGCAATACATGTAGTCATAATGTACTTGGTAATAGTCATACTGTATTTGAGGGGTCTCGGAGGATGAACGGTTATAAAGTGCATTCACTGATCAACTTGCTTCTTGCTGCCTAGGTTTAAATCTCATATTGGCAGGTCCTAGTTTGTGGTTTTCTTCTGACACATTAGTTTCCTTGCCTTTCCAACTACTGACTTGTACATGTACTTAACACTGACCATCAAGTACTTACTCCACCACTTTTAACTTTATACAAAATACTATAAGCTGGACCATATGTGTAGCGAGAACCACACTGAAGAATAATCATGAAAAGACAGGGTATTTAATATACTGAGTAATAGCAACGATGTTCGGATGTCCTGAACCGACAATGCAATGCGAAGTGATGTAATACAAAACATTTTATTAGCTCACCTGAGCTGAAAGCTCAGAAGAGCTATTGCGATGGTTCACCATCTGTCGTGTGTTAACTTTTTACATTTTAATCTTCTCCTCCAAAACCACTGGGCCAAATTTAATGAAACTTGGTAACCATCATGCCTAGGTGAAGCCCTTTCAGATTTGCACAAATGAAGGAGTTATGTCCCCTTGGGGCCCCATAAAAGGGGGGGGGGGGGAAGAGTGAAAAACTTGGAAAATCTTCTCCTCTGTATCTACAAGAGATATACCTTAGTTATTTCATTTATAAATCCTTAGGTCATCTATTTTCAGATTTACAAAATTGGTAGCCATGGGGCTCAAAATGGGGAAATTGTAAGGCTCTGAGTGGGGAAATTGCTAAAAATTATATATATGTCATTATATCTTGAAAACTATTAACTTTTTTATAGGCATGTATATTAGAATGTTGTAGATATTGACATGACGATCATTTTGATATATGGATCAAGGTCATATGTTGAAAGGTCAAGGTCACAGCTGCAAAAGAAGACTTAAATTGCTTATTATCTTGAAAACTATTAACTTTTTGTATAGGCATGTATATTAGAATATGGTAAATATTGCGACAACGTTCATTTTGATACATGATTCAAGGTCATATATTGAAAGGTCAAGGTCACAGCTGCAAAAAAAAGAATTAAATTGCTAATAATCTTAAAAACTATTAACATTTTGTATAGGCATGTATATTAGAATACTGTAGGTATTGCAACAATGATCATTATGATACATGGTTCAAGGTCATATGTTGAAAGGTCAAGGTCACAGCTGCAAAAAAAAGAATTAAATTGCTAATTATCTTGAAAACTATTAACTTTTTGTATAGGCATGTATATAAAAAAATTGTAGATATTGTGACAATGATCATTTTGATACATGGTTCAAGGTCATATATTGAAAGGTCAAGGTCACAGCTGCAAAAAAGACTTGAATTGCTAATTATCTTAAAAACTATAAACTTTTTGTATACCGGGTAAGCATGTATATATATGAATATTGTAGGTATTGACATGGCAATCATTTTGATATATCATTCAAGGTCATATGTTGAAAGGTCAAGGTCACAGCTGCAAAAGAAGACTTAAATTGCTAATTATCTTGAAAACTATAAACTTTTTGTATAGGCATGTATATTAGAATATTGTAGATATTGCGACAACGTTCATTTTGATATATGGATAAAGGTCATATGTTGAAAGGTCAAGGTCACAGCTGCAAAAAAAAAAATTAAATTGCTAATAATCTCAAGAACTATTTACATTTTGTAAATGCATGTATATTAGAATATTGTAGGTATTGCAACAACGATCTTTATGGTACATGGTTCAAGGTCATATGTTGAGAGGTCAAGGTCACAGCTGCAAAAAAGAATTAAATTGCTAATTATCTTGAAAACTATTAACATTTTGTATAGGCATGTATATAAAAAAATTGTAGATATTGTGACAATGATCATTTTGATACATAGTTCAAGGTCATATATTGGAAGGTCAAGGTCACAGCTGCAAAAAAGACTTGAATTGCTAATTATCTTAAAAACTATAAACTTTTTGTATAAGCATGTATATATGAATATTGTAGGTATTGACATGGCAATCATTTTGATATATCATTCAAGTTCATATGTTGAAAGGTCAAGGTAACAGCTGCAAAAGAAGACTTAAATTGTTAATTATCTTGAAAACTATTAACTTTTTGTATAGGCATGTATATTAGAATATCGTAGATATTGACATGACAATCATTTTGATATATGGATCAAGGTCATATGTTGAAAGGTCAAGGTCACAGCTACAGAAGAAGACTTAAATTGCTAATTATCTTGAAAACTATTGACTTTTTGTTTAGGCATGTATATTAGAATATTGTAGATATTGCGACGACGATCATTTTGATATATGGTTCAAGGTCATATGTTGAAAGGTCAAGGTCACAGCTGCAAAAAAAGAATTAAATTGCTAATTATCTTGAAAACTATTAACTTTTTGTATAGGCATGTATATAAGAATATTCTAGGTATTGACATGATGATCATTTTGATATATGGTTCAAGGTCATATGCTTAAAGGCCAAGGTCACAGCTGCTAAAGAAGACTTAAATTGCTAATTATCTTGAAAACTATTAATTTTTTTATAGGCATGTATATTAGAATATTGTAGGTATTGCAACAATGATCATTATGATATATGGTTCAAGGTTATATGTTCAAAGGTCAAGGTCATATCAACATAGGAATACTAAGATTATTAATTATCTTGAAAGCTATTAATTTCATGCATAGGCATGTATATTAGAATATCATATATGTTGAAAGGTCAAGGACATAGCTACATTAGTATACTGAAATTGATTAATGATTTGGAAATTATTCATTGCACTACAGTTACTTCATGCATATTATATAAGTAACTTATGAATGAAACGTGAGTGGATATATTTCTGATTCAGTTTTGTGGGAGTTCTTAACTTGAGAAAACTTTTAAGGTTTCTGTACGTAATATATTGTCTACTGCACTTTGTAAACAATATTGGACATATCTTCAGGTGAGCTTTAAGGCCCATGGGCCTCTTGTTGCTAATCAAGACTCCCCAGCTAATTAACAATCAATTCAGAACCGCAACGGACACTGGTCATATTCGGCTTCACACTATTTAAAAATAATCTCGGGATGGATAGCACAATATGTCTTCCATTGACAACATCATCTAAAATAAAAAGTTCTGTTTCGTATGAAAGGCCATTCATATTATAGGCGGCATAAATATACTGTATATCAAAACTAAAGCGAAAATTTTACAAGAAAAAGGAAACAATGCGTTACCGGTATTCGCTATAACATACTCGTAAAAGTGAAAAATATACTATATAAAAAATTAACGTTTAAAAAAAGTAACGCGTTATAAAAATCAAAACGCGTTATTTTTTTTTTTTTTTATAACCGGCCATTCATATCACTGGCGGTATAAATATACTGCATATTAAAACCTACGCTTAAATTTAACAGTTTAATGCAATAAAAGTAACAATTAACGCGTAAAAGTTTAAAATTACGTTTTAATTTTGATTTTTAACGCGCTTAGTTTGTTTCTAACGCGTTCATCTTGTTATAAACTATTTTTGACCATTTCAATTTACATGTAATGACTTTATACAGTATCTTGGTCTATGGCAAAATTATTAAGCAACAACTCTTACAGCTATTGATCGGCGTTGACAAATATATCCTTTATTAAAAAGAACGACGACAAGGGCGTAGCTTACTATGGGTCAACCGAGGCAAATGCCTCGATAAAAATCAAATCGTAATAAATTTGGAAAACAGAAAAGGATAAAAAATAACTTATAGTGAACAAAAATAAAATTATGTTTTGTCCTTAATAGTACAGACTTCCCAAGTTATTAAAAATGTTAATAAATAGATGGTTCATGTGTTGCCAGTGAATCAACGACATTTAAAACGTTTTAAATGTCGCTGTCGGATTGCACCATTTAAAACCATTTTTATATGTTTTTTCCGAGAGAGCCCCTCGATTTGTGGCTCCTTCGGCACTTCTATATTTTGCCTCGGTTAGTCGCTATTTACACCCCTGGAAGGACTGCGATTTGTTTTAGCATCCGGAACAGCAACTTTATCACGGAGTAATCGTTTCCCATTCAAACTTTAGTATACATGTACTATTTCCGTTGTATGTATGTGGTGACCTTCGGCGAAAAATGTAAAAATGTCACGATCGGGGTTTCGCCAAGATATGCCACCTACAGGTGGCTATGGGGACATACCGTATAAAAAGGCATTGCAAATACCCAGACTTAAAGGTAAAATAACATTATAAATGGTTTTACCGTAAGTCTTATAAAATATGTATGGAAAAACGTCCATTATATGGAGAATTAGTTGTTGTTTACATTTGTAACATTGTAAATTACTAAGAGGGACACAGGGACTAATGTAATCTATTTCGTAAAGACTATTAATCCGTGTAATAATCAGTCAAGGGAAACTGTTTGCACCCTACCGCTACAGATTTTTACTTACTTTTACTATTATGTTGTAGGTTCAATTTAAGACTTCCGAAGCAACAACGCCGTCAACGGTTATAATTTATGTGATCTCAAGACAATATACAAAGACAAAAATATATTACACTTTTGTTAGACCCTTACATTGATGTATTAAGACATTTTTTGTAATAAGAGAAAATAAACAAGTTAATGTTTGTCAATAAATGCAGTAACAGTTGACAAATTTAACACAACCAGAATGAGTGAACTGTTTCAAATGTGGGGAGAAATCTACAGAATTTTAGAGTGCATACATGCAGAACTAGCAGTTGACAGATACATTAGAAATTGAAAGTATCAGTTGGGAATTTGTTCATACCTCTTACTGAATTCAGTGCCATTAATAAGCAGTACTGATTCTGTTGTTGCTTCTAGTAGGTAGACTTTTTTTTGGTAAGTCTTTACTCTCTTTGTCAGGAAATGAAGATCTAGCTTACTATATATTATGCAAGATCATTACCAACTTTGGTTGACCTTCAATCCACAAATTATCGAAAACCATTCAGAACCAGAGTGGCACTTGATTGACCTTCAATCCATGAATTATTGAAAACCATTCAGAACTAGAGTGGCACACACACTAAGAAGATGCTACAGTACCACACCAAACAGGACACAATAAAGTACAGATTTTCATCAAAGACTATATGTAATAAATGGAATAAACTACCAGTATCTATTTAAGAGGCTCTCGACTTGCTTTTTTCAACAGGGGCTTTCTACACTACTATTCCAACTACTCAGTCCTACGGATAAGCCTTAAATGGCTGAAAATTCATCTCCTTTATGTTATGTCATTAATCAGAAAAATAAATATTGAGTTGTCAAGCCCACTAATCAAATGATCAGTGAAAATCTGTATTTTCTAATTGAGGAAATGTAATTTCAACTTTAATTTCAAATTTTTGAATTAATTTTTAAATGATCATTTAAAGAATTGACTTAAGGATATCTATTGATGTTGAATGGTCATCCAAGGTAAATGAGACCTGAAATTGGATTTAAACATTTGTGGTTTTGGTCTATTTCCAAATGATCAATACCATTGTTTCTTTTAAGTTTTGAGGGAAGTGAAAAGTAATTGTAATGACATAAGACCCTTGTTTAGAATGAGTAGATTTTTAAGGCTTGTAGGTAAGACTACCAAGGCAAAACTTGTTCAAAAGTTCTATTAAGAATCAGGAAGCTAGTTGGTTTTATACTCAGTGACCCCTTCAGTAGACAGAGAGGTCAAAATGAAAATTACAAAAACTAAAAGCAAAGTGACATTCTTCCAACATTTATAAAAGTGTTTTTTATTTTCAGCTTTAAACAGTGTTGCACCAGTGTTAATGAAGAAAGTGTTTTGTAACCAACTGAAAAGAAAACACTCCCAACTCTTTATGACAAGTGAATAATCTTATACTTTCCTTGTATTTATGAGCTGATATGTAGAGTAGATCACTGAATGTGCAACACTAATTAATTTCTGAAACTTTCTAAAACTTTTGCAGGTTATACAAAGATTGCAATTGCTACAGGCATAACTTTAGCTGGTATGTATGTCTGTACTAAACAGATACAGATGAATTCGTAAGTATTTCTAATAGAGAGTTAACTGTAGTTAAACAGTGAAGTGATGAAAACAGATTATAAAATAGTACTTTTAGATTGTAAAGTTGATTAAATTACTCACACAGCTCTGTATTTTGATAAGTGTTAGTCACTGAGAAAAAATGTTGGTCTGCTCTTTCCTTTGACATATGTTTTTCCAGTAGGATTATATAAATAACTGAGAGAGAGTGTGTGTGTGTGTGTGTGTGTGTGTGTGTGGTCATTGGATGGATACAACTTCAAAATTAAAAGGTGAAACCATGTGCTTTAGAATCACACAATAAGGTAATCTTTCATCAAAATTTTATATCGAGTTATAAATTTTATGTCTGTCATACCTGTTAAATAATTGCATCTTTAAACTGCCATTTCACAATAGATTTGATATTAAAATTGATTTTCCAGTTTAATATTGTATATGCCAGGTCAATATTTGCAGGGAATAATTTGAATTTATTGATAATAAATAAAAATCAATAAGTAAACATTATCCTTTTACTGTACCATTAAATCTGATTGGAAAATAATTCCGTAGAAAAATTAAAATGTGATAGAATATAATTATGTAGAAAACTCATGTTCACTGTATCAGTACTGCAGTAACTGAGGCTATATAACTGAAATATTATAAATACTCAGTTTGAGAATCAGCTGATTGAGCAATGAGTCCATCTAAATGCACATTTTAGTTTGTGTTGGCAGTTGTTATTTGTTTGGTTTGACATGAAATTCATCATTATTTTATAAATAACTGACAGAACATTGAAAACAAAGAGTTTCATGTTATTTTTTATTTCTGTATAGGTTAAAATTCTGCAGTCTATAATTTGTAAAAAATAGTCTCAGGGTGGTCAATATTTTGAAACCTTCCATAACAATAAAAATCAATGAATGAGGCTTCTTTACATCTTTTCAAATCAAATTTGTTTTAAAACAAAAAACATTGAGAAGCACTGTTATCCATAAGCATTCCCTTTAGGCAACCTGATCACTGTAGTCTCATATCAAGTTAGAGATGGGTTGCCAGAAAAACACATCCACAGATTTGAAGTATATTGTTTAGTACCATGGTACTACATGTATAAGTTTAAAGTTACATGGTTGGTAAGTATATCTGGTACAGATTCTCAGTTATTTATATAATTCTACAGGAAAGACATTTGTCAATGGAAGGAGGTACATGTAGTTGATACTTTTCTCAGCAACCGATGAAAAGACACTTTACAAATAACAGAGCTGTGTGATTACTAAATCACAACTTAATACTGTTGTATAATTATTTATTGAATGATACTTTGTTGATCACATGATTCATTTAAGTCAATGACTTTCAGAGAATCTATTCAAAGTAAGGGTAAATGTATATGCCTTGGTATACCCTAAAGTCACCTTTTATTTCCCAATTCATATGCCTGAATAGTCTTAATTTGATAAGTTTTAAGTGAGCAATTTTGTATAGAAAATGTTTAATTGTATTGGTGTATAATCTGCTTAAAATATTTTGCATAAAAATAGTGCAAATTAACTTTGACATGCATCCTTTTCACAAAATTTGAAATTGAAAATTATATTACAGAAGCCAGTAATTTTAGTACAATAGTATGTATCCCTAAAGAAGTAAACCATGGTATACTGTTTTACCTTACTTCTGACAAGAATGTCTGAAAGTGGTTGGCCAATTAATTCACTATCATTCTGTACATTGTTATGTACACAAAAATGCTGGGTTATGGGGGTCATGTTAGATGTGCTAGAGTTGCATCCTCTGACACTAAGATAAACAACAAAAATGGTGAATGTATGCATAATTGCTTTGTTTGTGGAATGTTCTACTAAAGAAATTGATTTAAAACGAATTAATGTACATGTATTATCAGGTACGACATTAAAAGGCTGTTGGATTCCTATAACATTTTTTTAATAGGAAAGAAAATAGATTAGGAATTTGATATCATTGTGACTGTTTATTTGAAATTTTATTGGCAATATCTAAAAAAAAATAGATTTTTTATCTTTTTATTGAATTATTCTTTAATTATATAGGCTGGGTCATCAGTAAGTAGGGAGAAAAAGTTATATGGTTTGTAAGGATCCAGTGCACAATGGTAAAGGGTCAGTAGAAAACATATTGAGTGAGGTGTATTGTATCTACTGATTCTGTATAATTCTGTACCAGATCATTATAAACCATATAGCTTATAATACTAGTATTATCGCCTATCTATGTTTTAGTGTGTTTAAAATGAGAAGATTGAAGAGTTTTTGGTTTTCATTGTGTAAAATCTTTCTTGCACTTACACTTACATTATGTATAAGCTGGGCTAAAATGAAGGCTGAGAAAAACTTAGGTTTTTCAGGTAATTATAACTTTGCTTTATATTTCAGACGATTGAGGTGGGAAGAAAATGATGCTAGATTAGCTACTTGGCCCCTCGTGAAAGCTGAACAAGATAGACTGTGAGTATTAGGAATACCTTACATCATTGAAAAAAGAAAACATAAATGTTGATTATTATTATACATCTAATAACTGTAACCCAATAATAATTCACTATTACTATCAAGTGTTCATACAAGAAAAAACCATATTGTATGACCGTACAGAAAAACCCATATTTCACGTGCCAAAAACCCATATTGGACGGTCGCGACCATACATAAAATCCATATTTTGCATGCAATTGGGCGTGCAAATACTATGCGATCAGTTCATAATAACCCCATTGACCAAGCCGTTAAAGCGTACATATTTAGGTTCTAAAGCCACGATACAAAGGTGAATGATCGATTTATTGTTTATGTTTTCGTCTGCATTAATTGCAAAGCTGTCAATATTACTTTTATTAAAGTTAAAATTCCAATTAGTTTCATAGCAACAGTCTTTACATTTCAATGTACAAGTAATTGCAAATATTTTAGTGAAACTATTAAATAATTGAAACACAATTTTCTGTAATCTGTATTTGAAATGTACAGAATATGTTAAACGTATTAATTTTAGCGTATACAAATTTCAGTGTGTGCGAATTTTAGGGTGTATGAATTTTAGCGCAGATGATAATGTCAATAATGTGAATAATAAATAGTGAATAATGTGTTAAGATGTGTAATAAAGGTCATTATACAATTTACTGTACAATATGGATTTTTATTGGACTCGTCCATGTTGAGTAGAAAAAAAAAACGTATTGAACTCGACGCCATAGGCGTCTCGTCC
Organism: Tegillarca granosa; assembly: GCA_029721355.1. Classification (NCBI taxonomy): domain Eukaryota; kingdom Metazoa; phylum Mollusca; class Bivalvia; order Arcoida; family Arcidae; genus Tegillarca; species Tegillarca granosa. The sequence goes on along the minus strand of CM056600.1, from coordinate 15,377,559 downwards.
AATACAGTTTTTTTCTACACAACATGGACTTGTCTAATAAAAACCCATATTGTACAGTAAACTGTATAATAACCTTATATTATTATTAATATTAGAGTTTCATCTCCAGTCTTATCTTTAAAAACAACATGGTACAGTACTTTTATACCTCTTATCTTCTGTTTTATGCATCATTTAGATTGTCAAAAAACAATTTATTTGGTAGAAGCATTAGTGCCTATCTGGTACATCTTTATATATGTTTTTGATGTTTTCTGTAAAAAATTAATTACGGTACAGAAAAACTTATTTTCAAGTAGAAAACACCATACTAAAGTGAAAAAACTTTCACATCTGTTATTTGAGTGCTATTTTGTACATATCTAGAGGGATTAATTGTGATTTAGGCAAATTGTTTTAGCCCTAGTGCCCAGGAATTAGTCTTTATTAGGGTGGGGATTGGGAATGCTTCACTGGAAATCAGGTGTGTGGCAGAAATAAATTTGTTGATAAAGTCTGACTTGTGAAAAATAGCAAGATAGTTAACCCAGTGTGCGGAATTTCTGTGGGCCCTATGGCCTAAGGCTATTAATTTTTTTTCGGGTCACCAACTTCATAGAGTTCCAAGTCCGGTTGGCTTTTTTGTGTAACCAGAAGTTCCCTATAGCAGTTGCCTCGGTGGCCGAGTGGTCTAAAGCGCATGCTTACGGATCACAGTGCCTCTTACCGCCTAGGCTCAAATCCCACGTGGGACAGGTCCTAGTGTTAAAAAGTTTGTCAGTTCGCTTGCTGAAGGTCGGTGGTTTTCTCTGGGTACTCCGGTTTCCTCCACCATCCCAGAACTGACAGCCTCGAAATAAGTGAAAGATTCTTGACTGGGGCGTAAAACACCATTACTCCACTCCACTCCACTCTCTCCTATAGCAGACGGCAGTTTCCTCAAGATGCCTAAATTCATGGTAGTTTTTTTTCAGTAAAATAAGAAATCTACATTAATGAACAATATTTTACACCAGTACCACAGACAACAGGCAACAGACATTATAGTAAAGACACAACAATACATACAGTATATTTAATATGAGGTTTAATTGGCAAAATCAAAGACATGTAAACTTTCATATTTCAGGGCCATTAACTATTCTTTTGGGCTTCCAACTTTTAAAAGTTAAGGGCCCTGTTGACCATCACATCTTTCTTGCTAATTTCATAATTTCACTGAGTTAACCAGGTATTGGAAATTTTATCAATACTAAATACTTTGACAGATATTGACCCTTTAAATGAAGAAGCCATTTAATTTTGGATGTAATGTGTTAAAACTTAAGGTCGTTGTTCCTATAAATAGATTGAGGTTTTTCTGTGTGGTTTCTTAAGTTTGTTTTTATAAAATTTCATCAGCACTTAATACACTGAGAGATTTCCTTGAAATGAAAAAAAAAACCTGTTGATTTTGGAAGTCCTAGTTCAAAGGTAAAGGTCAATATTTAAATACTGGTACATAAATTTACAGTCTTTGATGAAATTTCCTGTTTGTATTTTATTAGAGTGTAGATGCATTTGTATAACAAACATTTATCTTGTGGATGTTGTTGTAATGTTATCCTGATTTCTAGGATGAAGAAGAATTTGCTTTGAAATAAGCTTAATGAAAACCTTTCCATGTCTTTAACCCAGATATCATTTTATTTAAATGCATATGATCAGACAGTGACATCATCTGTTGTGTCTTTATTGAATAGAAAAAAAAACAACACAATGACCATTCTATAAACTGAATATTTTATCATATCCACGTGAATCCACTCTTCCAAGTCGACACTTCTGTTAAAGTTGTTAGAGTTGCTTCCCTTTAACCATGTTTTGAGAAAAAAAAAAATAAAAATAAAAAATAAAAAATAACAAAAAAAACCAAAAAAATCAAAAATAAATAAAAACCACAACAACAAAAAGGACTTTTAATCTATCAATACCACCAAATTAGCTTATTTAACAGTGTCAAAACTGACAAGATAGAAATGTTTTAAAATTACCCCTTAAAATTATTGATATTTTGAAATGACAAAATGAAAATAGTCTGCTTAAACTTAAAACATGTACACTAGAGCTTCTGTATGTCTCTGTTCTGAGGTTTTGTACATATAAATATTGTAGTAAGGGCCACTTATTTTAGGCTTATTTTTTGCTCCAACACAAGTGGTAGTCATTTTTGTTGATATTGCCATATCTTGTCTAAAAAGCCCTCCTCTCCCTTTAAATGGTTTGAAACATAAAGTCTGTAGAAAAATTAGGATTATTCATTGTAAAGCAACAAGTGTGGATATGTTTGACATAAAAATGTTCAGTTTAAAGTGAAATTGAAAATTTTAACTCTGTGACTGTCTACAGAACTTAGCATTAATATTATGACAGGAAACTGATATTATAGTTTACAACACCTTACTAGGCACTCGACATTAGAAATAAAAGTTACAGGTTCTTCAAAGGAGACCTTAAAAACTGATGCCCCATGTCAGAGCAGACATAAAAGGCTAAAGAACTCGCCCTGCACATTGCACTGAGTGCACTGCAAAGCCAAAAGTTAAAATTTCTGCCTCTTCACATATAAGTAGTGAGGTCTAGATATAAGTCAAATATTCTTGACTGGGACGTAAAACCTATTCAATCAATCAATCATCAGAACTGACAACATAATAAAAAGTTATTGTAAAGACCTGTAATATCACCAGTTAGTCAGTACTAATAATGAAATACACAAAAATAAAGGTGCTATATTAATGCATTTAATTTTTTTTCTTATCTAGACATCTACTACAGGTACGTAAGAATAGAGATGCTGAAGCAGAATTAATGAAGAATATACCAGATTGGAAAGTTGGCACATATTATGGGAAACCAATTTATCACAATGCTCCTGAAAATCACAAAGCCTATTCACCAGATGAATATTATGTTCATTCTGATCCTAAAAAAGAATTAAGAAGCTATTACAGTAATTAATAAATATTTTGGATTAGAGGAAATAAATGTTTGAATTTGTGTATTAAATTTTTTTAAAATTTTTTTTTTATAGAACTATAATGGCTATTTGTGAATGCAACTTATTTTGTCACTCGAAATTTGAAAAATAGATTATCTTGAACATTTTTGTTTAGGTAAATCGTGATGTAATAAAATATTCACAGATTGTATAAAACTTCAGAAGTTTTCATTTTATAGTCCTCTCCATTAATATTTAAAAAAAAAAACTGACTTATATTCTCATTTTGTAAACAGATGAAAAACAACACATGTATATAATATATTATGGCAATGTCTGTCAGACTGGGACAAGTTGTATTTAGGATGTTAAAAACTGTGAAAATGAATGGCTTTTCAGCTCACGGAAGCTGAAAACTCAGGTTAGCTATGGCAATGGTTCAGTGGCCTTTATCTGCTGTGTGTCATCTGCAGTGTGTTAACTTTTAACATTTTAATCTTCTCCTTTAAAACTACTGGTCCAATTTTCATGAAACCTTGTTGTAGTGGTAATCAATACCAGGCATGTATATTAGAGTATTGTAGGTATTGTTATGACAATTATTTTGATATATGCCTTAAGGTCAAAGGTTCTAAGGTCAATGTCATAGCTTTTAAAGAAGACTAAATAGTTAACAATTTGAAAACGAATTATTGTCTTGCCTGGCGACGTGTCAGCAAAGCATGTGACTTAGGTTTCACTTTCCACTTAGTGTGGAATAAAATGTTAATGTTTAATTATGCATTTTAATTATGATTGCATGAGTAAAATAGCTGATGTTTAAAATATTTTGGGGTCAAAACTTGTATTTTTAGAGAAAACTGTGAATTTTGAGAAAATGCTCCAACAGACTCATTTTTTCAACCTTTCTTCTTGAAATTTTGAATATAGCTTCTACCAAGATGGAACTTTAACATGTATAATTGGTTTTTTAAAATGTTTTACGTTTTTAGGGGTACAAAGTTGTATTTTGAAAGAAAATCTGTGAATTTTGAAAAAATGCTCAAACAGACTAATTTTCCAATGTTTCTTCACGAAATTATAGACAGATGTTTTAGCTGAAGCACAAGGTCATGTTTTAAGGTTACCAGTCCGTAACTCATTCCCATAAAACTGTGTTGGACTTACTGTAAAGATCATATAGCAAAAAAAAAAAAATTTTAAAAACCAGCAAACCAGTGGCATTAAAAAACCATATATGACTCTTTCAACCTTGTTACTGCAGACCTATGGAAACACATTGAAACTTATGTTAGAAAGGTTGAAAAGGATCGCTGGATCCCAGATGTTTCTTACACTGTTATATTGATAGTTGTTTGATCATTAACCTTCAGTCTGACACTGATAGTAATAATGAGACTAATGAATCTGACTGAGGTATATAAGAGAGAAATAGTTATTGCCCTGTTAGTTAAATGTCAAAACAACATACAGTTCTGAATAATGTGTCACTGACGAAATTATGCATCATATGTTAAATGAGGGAATTTAAGTTTGGAAAAAAAAAGACACATACATATAGTTCTGGTCCAATAAATTTTTCTCTCTTGATGTAGTTATGATCCAATCAAGTTTGTCTCTCTTGATGTAGTTATGATCCAATCAAGTTTGTCTCTCTTGATGTAGTTATGATCCAATCAAGTTTGTCTCTCTTGATGTCGTTATGGTCCAATCAATTTTCTCACTCTTGATGTAGTTCTGGTGCAATCAATTTATCATTGTCTCACTCAATTTAGTTCTGGTCCAATCAATTTTCTCTCTCTCGATGTAATTCTGGTCTAATCAGTTTTTTCACTCTTGATGTAGTTCTGGTCCAATAAATTTTATCTCTGTCGATGTAATTCTTGTTAAATCAAATCTTGTCAAATCAATTTTGTCTCCCTTGATGTAGTTCTAGTCCAACCAATTTTGTCTCTCTTGATGTACTTCTTGTCCAATCAATTTTGTCTCTCTTGATTTAGATCTGGTCCAATCAATTTTGTCTCTCTTGATTTACTTCTTGTCCAATCAATTTGGTCTCCCTTGATGTAGTTCTGGTCCAACCAATTTTGTCTCTCTTGATGTACTTCTTGTCCAATCAATTTTGTCTCTCTTGATTTAGTTCTGGTCCAATCAGTTCTTGTCTAACCAATTTTGTCTCTCTTTATGTAGTGCTGGTCAAATCAATTTTATCCCTCTTGATGCCATTCTGGTCCATTCAATTTTCTCAGTCTTGGTGTAGTTCTGGTCCAATCAATTTTATATCTCTCGATGCAGCTCTGGTCCAATCAATTTAGTCTCCATTGATGTAGTTCTGGTCCAACCAATTTTGTCTCTCTTGATTCAGTTCTGTTCCAATCAGTTCTTGTCCAATCAATTATGTCTCTCTTGATGTAGTTATGGTCCAATCAGTTTTCTCACTCTTGATGTAGTTCTGGTCCAATAAATTTTATCTCTGTCGATGTAGTTCTGGTTAAATCAGTTCTTGTCTAATCAATTTTGTCTCTCTTGATGTAGTTTCGGTCAAATAAATTTTCTCACTCTCGATGTAGTTCTTGTCCAATCAATTTTGTCTCCCTTGATGTAGTTCTGGTCCAACCAATTTTGTCTCTTTTGATGAACCTCTTGTTCAATCAATTTTGTCTCTCTTGATTTAGTTCTGGTTAAATCAATTTCATCTCTATCGATGTACTTCTGGTCAAATCAATTTCATCTCTATCGATGTACTTCTGGTCAAATCAATTTCATCTCTATCGATGTAGTTCTGGTCAAATCAATTTAATATCTCTTGATGTAGTTCAGGTCCAACAATTTTGTCTCTCTTGTAGTTCTTGTCCAATCAATTTTGTCTCTCTTGTAGGTCTTGTCCAATCAATTTTGTCTCTTGATGTAGTTCTGGTTCCAATCAATTTTGTCTCTTATGATTATAAACTACATTGACCTATTATAACTTTGTGAAAGTTTCCATACCTTTTCACATTGTACAAAATTTTGGGCTATTCTTCCATACTATACTAGAGGGTTTTCAGGACATGAAACTACTGCGTTGTAAAAAAAAAAACTTTGATACCAAGCCAGTGAATTTGACCCCACAACTCATAGCTAGGTGTAAAAAGTATATGTGAATTTAATTGGAGTTTTACAAAGGAAACAATGATGTTACAAAAGGGTAAATTTTTGTTTAATTCAACATTATGGTTAAAAACTAAGGACTGGAAGTATTATCAAAATAAAAGCACGGCTAAAAAATCGTTACAAGGAAAATCTTCAAAAGTCGTATTAACATTCTACAATATACAAAAGTCAAATGATATATGCTGTTTGATTTAAGTTTAAAAAAATGCCTTGAAGAAAAATATGTCATAAAAGGTCCATTATACGTTTAAATATATATATATAGACCGACAGTTAATGCGTTGATGATATTTATGTTTTAAAAATCTATTGATAAACCTTAGGAGAAATATTTAATTAGCCTATATACCTCAGTCAAAACCGCCGGACCAAATACCCTATAATATTAGCCTATACTATACAAATGTTTTATGCACTGCTTATGGTTTTTTGCCAAGTTCTCTTAAAATGAAAGTCAAAGTCTGTCGGAGACAAAAATGTACATGTATTTCATATGTCACGGTAGGCTTGACAATAATAAAAACGCTTTAAATGGTCCTCGTTCATTGCCTGTCATCTACATCAACAGTTGATGCTTTTGACGCCAAAACAGCAAAAATAAATTAATAAATAAATTAAAAAATAAATTTATAAAATAATTTTAAAAACCTCTAATTACTAGTAGTAATCAAATGCGAGAAATAAAATGTTGTCTTTGCCAAATCAATTCAACTTAACTGTGCAAACCAAAATCCCCGAACACCAAACATCATTCGGACCTCTCCAGGTATTAATACAGTACTTACGAGACATACAAAAGTAATCAATTGACCGAGCGGTATAAAAGGTCAGATTATGAAAAACAATCCTTCTAACCGCCTGGAATCGAAAATTTTATTTCCGGTTTATCCGGACATTCTGACTTTTTTACCATCCCTGAACTGGTCGTCTCGATGTAAGTTAAAGTTTCTTCATTGGAAGGTACTACACCATGGCCTCGTTTCAATAAAGGAAAGGTTTGTTATGTATATTTTATTTGTTTCTAATGCATGATGCTCGGTTTGTCTTTGCATTTTCTAGATTGAAAAGTACATGTAAAAGTAGTTCTTTTTTTTGACATGAATCTAAATATGTTCAGCAAAAACCTTGTTCCCTTTTTCATCAATTTTCATGAAATGGAGTGTGGTTGTAGCCGATTTCATGAGAGAGAGAGAGAGAGAGATCACAAACATCACTGCTTCACAAAAAGAAACTAATCAAAAGTGCATCCACGAAGGATTGGCAGGATGTGTTCTAATCATCTACATCTATTTACTTATTTTATTATTATTTACACAAAATTAAAACAAACCCACGATATGATAAGACTATTATATTACAAGGCTCGGTAACTTAATAAAACTATCTTTCATTTAATCTTCCTAAACCTATCCTCAGAATAGTAATGTAATCGACACTTGTCCTTATCGAATTGTTATTAAAAGTCACGTCTTATGAAGCTGGCCATCTGAATTCAGCGCCAACCTCTGTGTTCAAAAGTTCAATTAGTCATATGTTGTATAATATATAACTGAATAAATTATCTTTAAGTTCGGATCCCGATGGAATTTAAAATTACATTGTTTTGGTTCGAATTTTTTATTCAAAAAAAATTTTTTAGTCCGTTCTATAGCACTATAATAAGGACTCATATGGATTCGATCCCTTGAAATTGATAATGGCCACTTCAAGGCTTTATTTGCCAGTCAATTAAAATATCACAATAAGAGAGAGAGGGAGAGAATAGCGAAATGCATGAAAAAAAGATTGAAGCATAGCACTAAAACGAAAGTCGATACACATAACGTAAACATTAAAGCAATGTAATATTATGACAATCAAGATCAAAGCTCTACATAAACTTGGAATTTAAACAAATTACAGTGAGAAATGGCAAGAAACGAAACAAAAACGCTGAAGCAAATCGCAAGAAAGAAATAACAATATCAGTTAGTAAACATCTGCAAACAAAAACCCGAGGATTTTAGCATATACAGCAAAAATACAAAACTGAGGACAGCATTGAAAATGCAATAACAAAGCACTTCAAACGGTGCAGAAAACCACAACAAACATACATAACAAAACATAACAAACAAAATAATAATAATAAAACAAAACAACGCAATTACAAGCATTGCTTACGAAAATTAAGGGACAAGTATTTTTCACTAACACAACTAATAATATGCGTTTTATTTGTGCATTTTTATAAACTTAAGTAATGTATTATATGATAATTTCTATTATTTAATTTTCACTTCGGAATTTTTTAATATTGATAAGGTTCTGCTGAAGTTGCAATGTACTTTGTCCAACAAACAATTATCCTACTCGCTATCACTAAGTCGTGTCAAATATTAGTGAAAAGATGACTTTTTTACAATAATTAAAAAAATATACAATGCAAACACATAATTCTCTCTCTCTCTCTCTCTCTCTCTCTCTCTCTCTCTCTCTCTCTCTCTCTCTCTCTCTCTCTCTCGTTCATGTATCATTTTGCCCACACACGAGTTAAGCCACCTTTAACCCCAGCAGTTTGTATTAAGACGTGTAAAACTTGTGTTGTTAGATAAGTAAGGTTAGACCACTTATGTGAGGTCAATGTTTTGTCTTTATAGTTGACCACTATCAGTATCTAACTTACATCTAAAGAACTAGTTGTTTTACATATAGCTGTTATCAAACAGGTGTTGCTTGAGCGGGATAAAACCACACACACACACACACACACACACACACACGCCGTGGACACCTTTTATCATGTATGTCCAACATCAATCGGAAAAGTGATGATGATGATGATCATCATCATCATCATTATTAATTAATTATTAATTACTATCAATTTTATTGTTGTTGTTTCGTGAAAGCTATATATGTGACGACATAATATCGACAAGAATCATATCAATGCGTGGTTCCTTATAGATAGTATTCTAACAAACCACTAATCAATTATCTATATTAAACGTTTAATGTTCTTTAGCAGCACTTGTATCTCATCAGACAAAACACAAATATTTAACATATCTTGTGATAACTACAACAAAACTCCGAAAACTAAAAATAAAAAAGATAAATGAACTAGAACAAAACCACTACTGTAAAAAGTCATACTGAAAGAAAATCAATAACCAGCAATAAGATTGTAACAGCAAAAGCAATTGCAACACAGCATTTTTTTTAAAAAAATCAAAAACCAAAAACACATACATAACACATAGAAAAGCGGGAATGACAAAAAATACTGTAGCAAAATTGTACAAAATGCAAGAAAGTGCAAAAACAAAAATTCTACAGCTTTACGTTTTAAATAAAAAAAAACTACAATCAAATCACTATGGCGGATTACTACAATGGAAACCACCTGGAAAACTCATGATCTCTTGGTAGATCGACACGTACTAGATAGAATCACATAAAAATTGTATAGAGAGGCACAACAAGCAATAGCGAGAATTAAATTAAAAACTTTACAGCAAAGCTGTTATATGCTACTTTTGATTTAAATGACATAATTCATTCAAAAGTAGCACATTACAAAGCAATAAATACGTGTGACAAAAAAACCTATACAGAAAAGAACTACAAAAATAAATAAAATAAATAAATAAATAAACCATTACAGCAAGCGCTACATAGAAAGTAAGAACTTTAATATTAACTTAAAGCAAAGCACTGAAGTAATTAAAAATAAAAGAAAAAGAAACTAGAACTGCACAATAATAAAAAGCTATAATGAACCAAAACAACAACAAAAGATCGTTATAACAAAGCAATACAATGACAAGCGAACCAACATCAGAACGCTTGGGACGAAGCAGTAAAAAAACGACTCAAGAACCGTAACATAAGCAAAACTTTAGAACCACAACAAGTGGGAAAATCAACCAAAAAACAATAGAAAATGAAAGAAATTGACCGTATCAGGATGTATCACAATAACACAATCATAGCTTCCGTAAGGTACGTTTTGATTGGAGTTAGTCATCTAGTCAGTCTTGTGAAGTCATCAATACGACACAGAGTATTCCGTTTACCTCTAAACAGAAGATAACCACAAATATTCGTTGTTTCATTGAAATACAAATAATAATAATAGTAATAATAATAATAATAAAGAGGACGATAAGCAAAAATTAAAAATATAGCTTTAAAGCTGCATGAAAAAAAACTTGAACCCTACACAAAGGTTACGCATGACCGTAACTTTTGATTCGCGACATGTGAGTGTCGTTGAAAAATTGCTTTTGAAAAATATTCATTTGAAAGTGATAATCACCGAGTAAAAACGTTACTGACGATAGAATGAGAAAGGGGTCTTGGTAGAACCTGTCACCAGAAACATTGATCAAAACATTCATCATTTTTGTTTGGTTTTAGATGTTCATCTAGACAGTAAAAGTGAAACTTTCAATGGCTCAATATGGTCCTCGCAGTAATTGACTTGACGTTCCTAGCGCTGTAATTAATGTGTTATTGGAAAAGATAAAAACAACAAAGTTTATAGTTGTCAAGTTTTTTTTTTTTTTTTTTTTTTTTTTTTTTTTTTTTTTTTTTTTTTTGACGGATAAAAGGTATGTATAAATCGGACGATTAAAAATTACTTTTAGAGGCTGAGTATTTGGAACCATAACAAACGGTTAACGACATTCAAAAACTACATAACACATTACAAAGAATAGCAAAAACTTTTTGTACAAGAAACTTTTAAAAAAAATCTCCCAACATTGAACAGCTAGTCATTATAAGAGGTAAGGACATTAAGTCGACAATTCAAAATAATCATGAAATAATGCTTATATCAAATAAACAATTACTGCCAACATCTGTTAGGCTAATTAAATATTTCAATAAAACTGTGATTGTAAAGGGTAGAGACACTTGGTGATCTTTCTGTACAAGACTATAGCAAAAACTTTCCTGTTGAGATTTTAATTGTTTTTTTAAACAATGTTGGCTAAGTGGGAATAAAAATTTTAAAATGTTGGCTAAGTGGGAAGACACCCTTTCTGTTTAGGAGTGAGACCGTGTTTGCGCTGTCTCAAGTTTCTTATTTACGAGAACAGTATCATTTTTACATCTTCTATCACCCCCGGGTGGTTAATCACCCAGTCATCCTCGGATCAACAAAAATAAATTGTTTATACTATTTGTTTTATTATAATAAGTAAGTAATAGTATTTTTGAGAGATTGAAAATGTCATAAGATACTTAATGACCAAGATCGATATATATATATATAAGAAATCATGGCATTTTCAATCATTACCTAACGTATAGAATCTTCCGTTTCACCTGTCTCACGTTTTCACGTCTTGAAATTTTATTAATATTTTATATTAACTTGCAATTACGGCAATTTACTGTAAAAAATATGCCATTTAAAGTGAGACTGTTCAAATGGAAGGAGTGGAGTGAAATGACGGTGTTTTACGCCCCAGTCAAGATTTTTCACTTATTTCGAGGCGGGCAGTTCTGGAATGGTGGAGAAAACCGGAGTACCCAGAGAAAACCACCGTCCTTCGGCAAGCGAACTGACAAACCTTCTCACACTAGGATCTGTCCCGAGTGAGATTCCAATCCAGGCGGTGAGAGGCGCTGTGATCCGTAAGCGCGCGCTTAAGACCACTCGGCCACCGAGGCCCCTGTTCAAATGGAAGGGTCGAAGTGTTTGAGCAATGCTTGTCGGAAGATTTCCGACGGGCATTGCATGCACTACAAACAACTTTCTTGTTTTCTTAAATGTCCTGTAAATTACTGGCATTTTCTAGTGAGATTCTCTTGAATCGGGAAGACGTTTTTATGTCTTGGTAATTTGCAATATCATTTGATATGTGTTATTATAAAGAGACAAAAAATATATAACTACAATAAAATACAAATATGATATGGCGGGCTTGTCACGTAACATTTAGTTTGATTTAAGAATATTATTGATATTTACAATATGTTCAATTTACTGAAATAAAGTATACTTATGTCAAGTGTTCCATTAAATAGGACTTTTTTATCACACTTTTTGTCCTTTTTATTCAAGTCCGCGTTAGGGAATGCCACGATGACATAAGAAGATTTGGTTACATGATACGCATTAATCTCACATTAGTATGATAATCCCTCCCACTAGATCCGGGGCACAACCTCAGAATGTCTTACCCTAGCCCATACTGATAACGTCTTATACCCAACGACCAAAACTTTGAAGTCAGTCACATCGATTTTTATGTAGAGTTAAATTTTCTGACCGGATTAAAACAGATTTATTTAACCACGCTTTTAACTTTATAAGTAAAAAGAGTACTTAAGTAAAAGAGTTAATCCTTTAAAATATTTTCACTTTTTTATTAATGAGATTTAAATTTTTCACGTTTAATGAAATATATTTACACGATCTTTGACTTTCAAATCTTTAAAATATGTTTTAATTATGGTTGTTAAAGAGCCCGGTCCACCTTGTCATGTTAATCTGGAGATGTGCTTAACTATTTATAAGTATTCTCCTTACCTAAAAATTATTATAATAACGACAATCGTTTGCTCTTTAAAACCTTCACATTAATACTCCCTTCAACGATAAAATAAATGGGGAAAAATATGATTTTCTTGAAGGTTGACAGGCATATGATATCACTTAAAAAGTAAGGAAGATTTTTATAAAAAGTTACATGAATTAATAGCCCTAGTTAGGAAAAATTTATGCATAAATGTTGTGTGGTATGATCTAATAGCACAGAATAAAAAGAACGATATGCAAGAAAGATGTTTATAACAAACTGGATGTAATAAAATTATTTCTTATCGGAGTTTTATATGAAAATATCAGCGCTGGAAATAATTTATTTAGTGACTGGGGACTATGGTCAGTCATCGGGCAACTTGCCGATATTCATTAAGAAAAGTATAATCGTTAACATGCCAAGACAATTTAATGAAAACACCTCGAGGCGTTTTCTCCTATCGTAGTACGGGCGATACAAATATATAGGAGTTTATACTACGATACAAAACAACCAATCGTATTCCAGTTTAAACAAACTGTGGAAATTACTTTTAGTTTTATGCAAAAGAAGTTTTAAAGATAACCTTCAAGACGTATGGTAGCACTTGTATTTAAACAGAAACAACCTGTCGTTATCACACGTTGTAAAAAAAGTGATCAAAACTAGGAATTCATGTGATTAGATAAATAACTTTATAAAAAGTTAAAATATATATATATAATATATACTTGTGAATTTTGTGTAGTTTCTTTGCATATTGAAAAGAGGAAATTTAAAAAAGAAAAGAGACAAAAAAGTGGAAATTTAAAAATATATATTTAAATATATATGTCACAAGTTTAGGTAAAGACTCGTCGATATTGTAATTCTTATTGATATTATGTGACAATGATCCGAGTTTTTATGTCACCGATGCAGCAAGTCGATTATAAAAGGTGACAATGTTTACACCAGTCATTCTTGACAGAGGAAAGGATAATTTAAACAAAGTTTAGATAAGAAAAATAATAATAATAATCTGGAAAAAATTGAATCGTGTTAAAAATGATGTCTGAAGCTGTGTCTAATAGTTATTATTTATTTTTAATAATTATTAGTATCCTGCAGAGTGTAAATGCTAACTGGTGGTGAGTATTTATTTATTTATTTATTTATTTATTTATTTATTTATTTATTTATTTATTTATTTATTTATTTATTTATTTATTTATTTATTAAGAAAGTACGTTTAGCACATTGTATTTTTTTTTTTATTAATTGATAAGTTAAATTTAGAAGATTAATTAACACGTGTTCAGGATATTCTTCGTGTTAGTTTTTAATTGAAGCAAATATTTTGGGGAAAATATCGACGTGGATCAATTAAGTTCCATTTTATCTCGTACAAAGTTGCAACATTTTAGCACAAAGTTGCATTTTAACTGCAGTTGTCGTGTTCATTTGATTTGAAGTTTCAGATGTACTTCAGATACGTGAAGTTAAACGTTTTTTTTTTTTTTTTTTTTGGTTTTTTTTTTTCCCAGAAACGCAATTTTATTTTAATTTTATCTAGAACTAATTTAACATTTAGTCAACTTCAATGTTTTTCTAACCGGACTCCACCGTAATATTTTTTTTTTAATTTATATATAGTTGTATAAAATCCTGAACTTGTATAATTTTGTATAATTTTTTGCATGTGTTCTTTATGATCTTACAATGTATTTATTTGGTACATGTTCCAAAAGTCCGTTATTGAAGAAATGTAAAATAGTAGTTGTAGGCCGGTATATACAGTGTACAGTTCAATCTTTTTTCCCAAACATTAGATTTACTTAAAACATGAATAAACCACTATGTTAGTTAATTTCAAATTTAACTTTCAGTTACACAATCTGTGTAGAGGAGACTTACACATGATCTTTATAATGTATCAGTAAATTTGTCATTATAATGATTTATAAAACTTCAAAAATGGCACTAACACGACGGCGCCAATATGTTTCTGAAGAGAAATACAGATCTGAAGGATTTTGCATTCACAAAAGATAGCCCTATAAACTCTCCCCCAAAATCCCAATTTTATATGCAACGTGCATATCAGTGACATTAAATTTATTTCAGGAATACTTTATGGATTACAACAATAATGTTTCTACTGTTAAACCAATCATAAAGCACCAAAGCTATGAAGTAGCTGTTTATACATAAAGAAGCTGTAAATAACATCAAAATAAAGAATCTGATATTTGTTCTCATACCGTTATAAGTGCGTGTTTACCAGAACATGTACAGTTACAAAACACAAAAAAAAAAAAAAAAAAAAAAAAAAAAAAAAAAAAAATACTGCATACTTTTTTTTCTTAAACCCATCACCTGTAAGTCAAGATTTTTATCTGAGGTGCAATCTGAATTGATTGACTATGTGTGAAGGACGTTACTTATCTGAATCTAATAGAAGATGAGAGGGGTTTATCTATGTGAAAACAGTGTCTGGTGTTTCATTAACAAAGTTCTGTTATTTCGGTTTTCTATACAACATTATTGCATCTAACGTTCCTTAATCTTTTAAATGATTACTGATAAAAAAATAATTGAATACTTGATATAGATATTACCGTTTTAATAGATCTAGAAATTGGAGAAATTTAAAACTGTTTTTAAATCTTTTTTGTAAAACTAAATTTTAGTTTAGTAAGCTAAAAAAAACCCTGTTAATTTGTAGAAATTAGTCGTATTTAATGTGCAGTAATCAAAATGTTTCTAACGTTTTATCAAGAGTGCACAACGGTTATTTAAAGTTAAAAGTGATTTTAAGTAAAACTATCCGATTAAAAGAAACGAGAATGAGAAATTAAACTTTAAACCGTGTGATAATCATTGCATGCACATCAGAATAAAATAACCTTTTACTAAAATAGATAAACTAGTAAATTTTACAAATTTTACTTTATAAATTGACCAAATCGTTTAGTACAACATTTGAAATAATAATAATACATCAGGCTTGATTTTCAAAAACGCGTTTAAATTTGATTTAAGATTTTTTTTAATACCAGTTTGCAAATGTTTTCAAGTTTATCCATAGGTGTTAATACCATTCTAACATTCTATTTATTTAAGAATTTTAATAAGATGTCTAAAATAATATATATCTGTTTCAAAATTCCATAAAGCATTTATTATGAAAATTGACAAGGTGTAACAATGTCAAGTTCATACGTACATATAATAAAGGAAAACCTAACCATCATTATGTAATACTCGTGTCAAGTGCTGTAATGATTTTTGTTAAATAATGTATTCAAAAGTAGCCCGTGAGTCTTGTGAAATTTTTCTTGGCTATTTCTTTGAAGGAAATAAAACAGCTTTTTATGTTTTAGGTCGTTTAGTAGAAAAAGGAAATATGCAACAAGAAAACGTTTACATGTACTTTGCAGCGACCAAAGTAATTAAAATAAATAAATAAATAATAATAAATAAAAATAAGAATCGGTATTTTTAGAAACCACATTAAAATACATGGTCAATTAGTGAGTGACATTGCTACTAAGTGATAGTTATAATGTTAATGCTTGAACCGTGTGAATCACGGGCCCAACGTGTGAAAAAGGTGTGCTAATTATGATAATGGAGTGTGACTGTTGATGGCCTGATTATTGTGATGGTGTTAAATCACCAGAAATATTTTAGCAACATTGGAAGTATCTAAGTGACAGTTGTGTGAATGAATTAGCAATGGCGTAACAATGCTGGAATGAACTGAAGCAATAGTGTGAAAGAACTATTAGAACATATGTGTAAAATGTAAACATTTTGTGTCGAATGTTGGTTATGTGTGTAAACAGAATGTCGCTTTTAATTAGCTTATTTGCACTAAAATGATTAACAATTAACTTTTATTTTATTTGTAAAACCTTGAAAACAAACACTAGAAGTCAATTAATGGAATACTGTTAACATTTGCTTAGTAAAATCCGTCTATGTATATAAAAATTCCTTTAAATAATAAAATCAGATTTTTTTATCAATTATTAAGAGGTTCAAACGCTACTTTGTCACATTCATATTTATAAACTTATTCTTAAAGTTTGAACATACATAGTGACATACACATTTTTTCCCCTTATACTTAAAACAAATTTAGTTGGTAAAATTCAAAATTCAGATTTTGTCGCATCACCTCGGATTTACAAAATATGTCACAATTTTGCTCACAAATAACGTATGGATATTTCAACGAGCAAGTTCTATATGAACAGACATTAAAACATTTGCTCAGTAAATAAATAAATAAATAAATACTTTAGTAATTTATAACAAAAATGATGAGTTTTTTTATTGATAAAATTAATTAAAACTTCAGTGTTGCAAGTGACAGCAGTATTAGAAGTTAATAATTAACACATGGCACATATGTTGTTTTCTACATGTTTTATTAGTACATACGAATCGACGTGGTTTGAAATTACCATAAACTGTGGTATTTGAGTGTTATATAAGTGATAGAAATGGACAATATCTATCTTGTCATCACAACAGATAATGAACATGTGCCACTGATTTAAGAGAAATAATCGTTAGAAAAGATATACGTAAATTAGTGACCATCGCCCATAAGGTATAAGGAAAAAATCATTGAAGAGACAAGGCAGATAGCATACTGCAGACACTCGTCATTAGGTTACATAACAAAATAAAAGGTGCCCAAGTATGATACTAATGTCCACTTATCATTGTTAATAGTGACAATTTACCCCTAAACTTCATCATAAATGTTACACAAGTGCCAGAAATTCCACAAAAATCTGAACATATGTGTGAAATCGCCAATAATTGACAAAAAAAAAAAAAAAAAAAAAAAAAGGACATTCGTTTATGATAAATATTACAAACTAAGAAAAGTACTAAAATGAACAATTGTCATAAAAATAAAATTGATTAAAATTTCCTTAATTTATTTAACATTAACCCGTTAAAAAATGGTGCAGATTAACATGTTAAATAGAATAGATAAACACTAATTAATGAATTTCTGGTATATTTTCAGAGCTTTTATTTAGACAGTATTTTGGTTTTAGACAGTTAGGTTCTTGTGCAGTAAATAAATACCAAAGTTTTATTAAATTGACACACAACCAAACGCCTCTTGTAAAAAATAAAGCAAAAATTTTTTCAGATTTTTAAACAACCTTGATTTAGTGCTAAATAGGAAAACCGACATTTTTATTTAAAGGAATATGATAACGAAAATTCATTAAATCACTTTGAAACAAAACTTTTATTGTTTTCAGTTAAATTATTTAGATAATAAACTTTATCATTTGACAACTTGAGGTGTTAATGCGTCAGGTGGGAACAATTTCTGCGCTTACCCGTGTAAGCCGACTTTTCGGGTGGACAACTGTCGCCTTGGGCGAAATGACGTCTCTTAAACTTTTACCGACAAAAATTTACTACAAAAGTTACATTTAGATTTCGAAATCTTTAGGATCTTATCTCCCACGGTAAAATTTATTATTTCAAGATAAAACAAAATACGGATAACGAGAGGTAAATAAAAAGGTGTCAACGTGATCTAATGATAACACCCGGAACAATTAATCTGAAGGTAGATTGGACAATCAGGATAATCTGATAAACAATATCAACACAACGTAATTAAAATCGGCCTGGTTTTTGATTAGTATTACTCAATCAAAGAGTAAATTGATGACCCAAAGGGCGAAATGGTTATCCAAACACACGTCTGTGTTTCTTTTCCATGTCCAGACAAAAATCCATTAGGGTCAGTTTCGTGATACTAAAGGTAATTTGTGTTACATTTCCATATCCATTAAGGACATTTCCAGGTACTAAAAGACCAGTGGTCAGCAGTCTGTATTACTGTTTTCTTACCAAATAACTTAGCTTCTTACGAAAGGACAAATTTGACATGTCTTTAAGAGTTAATTTTTAATCATCAAAGATTAATCCTATTAATAAATGTAACAATATCATTAGTAATATTTCCGGATTAACGTCACTAAATGATTAAAACAATCTTGGAACAAGTTAAGTTGTGGAAATTACAGGATACAAATGGTTTTAATTTGGACAGGGAAAACGGTTTACTTCTCTTTAACACTTAAACAAGCCTAATTAGATTTTTTGGGAAAGTCTTGTCATATAAATCAGAGATTTCATTCTCTCTCTCTCTCTCTCTCTCTCTCTCTCTCTCTCTCTCTCTCTCTCTCTCTCTCTCTCTCATTATTATATTAAATTTTACTATAATTTACTATATTTCCTCAGTGTCAGAACTATAAATTCATTTTCACATTTCAAATAATGGAAAGCAAACAATCGGTTTCCGGTAATGAAAAAATATAAATTGCACCCGTATGTGATATTTTAATTTAAAAAATGAAAAATGAATAAAATTTGTTTAAAAATGACAATGCCAAAACAAGATAAGATATCACCTATAAACAAGAATGACATATTTTACTATGAAAATAAATTCAGAATTTTACAAAAACCATTCACCAATAACATATATGTTTCTTGATATTACTTTTGAATTGGTCGAATAAAGGTTTTAAATTACACGATGTTTATCTTGAACACGAGTAATGAATGATATGATACGTTAGATAGATAGATAAAATATGAACTAGATAAAAAAAATCTCATGAATATGTTTTTATAATTAAATTTATAATATAATACACTGGCTGGGTAACATGTCTATCAATAAATATGAAATAATATGTTCACCGATTTTATGAATTTTAAATTTAAAAAAATAGGTGTAAATGTCCGATTTGAATGGAGTATGGGTGTTGGAAAAACATTTTTCACGTCAGTATATGTATAATTAAAAACCAATATCATTTTTATTTGTTAATAAAATTTTCACGCCTAATGGCGATTTTAGAAAAACCAAATAATCGCACTTTAAAATTTATTTCAATGATCATTAACCCCAACACTGTAATTTTGATTTTAAATATTCCTGATGATAATATATATATTACATGAATATGAGTTTGTTTTTTTAAAAAATTAATTCCGTGTGCATTTTTATATCTTTCTGTTTTTAGATGGGGTTTTTAGTGGATAGCTTTTATTTGATTTAAATCAATTTCATCCTATTTGAGTGAAATAAAGATGTTATCTTGACTTAAAAAAGTATCGATTGTTTAAATAAGTTACACGTTCGCTAATCCTGAATGTGTAATTCGTCAACTTGAGGGCATAAAATGAAATGCAAATATTTTTATCATCCGGTAAAGCGATTATGAAATTAAATCGACATCAGCAGAAGTCAATCAAAAATTTTCTTTACAGATTTAAAACATTCTGATGTATCTATAAGAATATTGATTTACTCTCTCTCTCTCTCTCTCTCTCTCTCTCTCTCTCTCTCTCTCTCACACACACACACACACACACACACACACACACATGGGGGTGGGTGGGTGGGATCATCATAGTTTGCGTCACTTATAGTTTGATTTCCAGGCGACCAAAGAAAAACAAAATAAAAAATGTCACGTAGATCTCTTCTAGTAGCATGTTTCAAACATTAATCCCCATAACTGGTTACATCTTGATGTGAGTAAAATATGCTTTGCTTGTTTTTTTCCCATCAACTTAAACCGCGAAGCATTAACAAGGTCATTACCGCAATTTTTTCATTAAGACAACTTCTAAATATCTTTCAATTTAGAAGTTCATGGTAATCGTACATTTTTTCCCCAATTAAAGTTTCAGACCGTGTCTGCCACACCTTTGGTTTTAACGTTTCTCAAAAAGATTACTCAATGAAATTATATAACTCTCTTCAATTCTTCAAAAAGTATTCTTACACATGTGAAATTAGAAATCGCACAGATGGCAGTTATGCTTAAAAAATGAATGTATAAATAAAACGTTCGTAAAATAAACAGGAATTCTAACATAGATTTATTAATTAAGATTCAAAATTAAAAAAAAAAATCATTATGAAACAGGGCAAACATTTCTCATGTTTAAGGATAAGATTTTCGATAAAGCACCTGAATAGAGAGTGGGA
This sequence comes from Tegillarca granosa, assembly GCA_029721355.1. NCBI lineage: Eukaryota > Metazoa > Mollusca > Bivalvia > Arcoida > Arcidae > Tegillarca > Tegillarca granosa. The sequence goes on along the minus strand of CM056600.1, from coordinate 15,356,888 downwards.
TAGAGATAACGTTTCGGCGTGAACAGATATCGCCCTCCCAGTCAATATAGAGACTAAATCTCGGATTTTAACACGTGAATGGGACTGAGTCTTTGATATCAATATCTCCGTTATTGGATATTGATAACGTTTTGATTTACAAAGAGTCTAAATTATTTACCAAAATCCTCATATCATATGTAAATTTTCTGTAAGTATTACTGAATAGTGTTGTAAATTTACGCGTGTTTCTTCAGGAGTATTTATATCTCTCTCGCAGGTCAAATATTTTTGTTTTCATGCTAGTTAAACTTGTACTAAAGATAAAAACTCTCTGATGTTTTTGTATACAGTAGACAGCTGTAACACAACGCTAAAGATAATCTAATTTTGTCATTTATCTACAGTGCATTCCCATTCTAGATTTTAAATAGGCTAACAGTTTAACTCTAAGATTCTTAATAGTCACTAACTCAATAATTATTATTGTGAGAAATTAAATTAAAATAACCAACTTAAAAAATATTCAGAAGTTATCATGATTACTTGAAATAAAGACACGCGAAGTCGAGTGATGAGTTCTTTGCAATAGCAAGAAAAACAGAGCTTAAAAACGAACGAAATAGTTAAAAAAAATACTTCGGACCTATTTTTAAGATTTAAACGTTAACTGGTTTGAGGAAGACATTTATGACTTTTGTTTGATTTTCCATTTGTTTAAGAAATGTATCTCCATTTCATGTATATTTGGTTTTTAAGTGATATTCATTTACGAAGCAGTTAGAACGTTTTTGATTATATCAACGAACTATGATGATATACTTGACACATTCCTACACCGTATCCTGTCAATATATGGTTCTTCAGCTTCAACTTGTACGTAGTCTATTGTCATCTTTAGTTTTTGGTCTTAATATTCCAAATCGTAATGTCCAACAGCGAACTTACAAGTGATGATTCCTTTGACTCGCTTTCAATGAGCAACGAGGTCTCAACACCTTTTGCACTACGAATTCGTTCTGAAGTTGGGTCAATTATTTTAACCTTTTGTACTCTTAAATTGCAAATAAATGTGTTATAGAAACGTAATCAGAACCTTTGATTCTTTAATTACAAACAAAAGGATATTATGCAATGTTTTTTTATACCTTTTGTGGTCTCAAATTGCAAATAAAATGGCAAGCATTGTTTTAAACCTTTTGTGGTCTCGAATTGCGAACAGATGGTAAGCAATGTTTTAAAAAAATCTTTGTGGGCTCGAATTGCAAACAAATGGTAGGCAATGTTTTCAAACCTTTTGTTGTCTCCAATTGCAAACAAATGGATAACAATGTTTTTAAACATTTCAGTGAGGTCTCAAATTGTAAAAATATGGTAAGCAATGCTTTTAAACCTTCTGTGGTATCGAATTGCAAACAAATGGTCAGTAATGTTTCCAAAATTTTTGCGATATTCAGTTGCTAATGGATTCTAGTAATTAATTTTTTAACATCGTGTAGTTTTGTGTTTTAATTAATATTTTTAACCTTTTGTGGAGTTGATTTGTATATCAGTGGGTTTTATACCTTTTGGAGTCCCGATGTACAAAATCTTCAACATTTCCGAAATTTTTAAAGTCTTGCAAATAAAAAATTTAAACAACGTTTCTGAGACTCGGTAGGTGTCTTAGATTGCAACGAGTAATAATTGTTTACCGTTCTACTTTAATGAAATTAACGGACACACACACACACAAACAAACACACACACACACACACACACACAAAACACACACACACACACACACACACACACACACACACACACACATATATATATATATATATATATATATATATATATATATATATATATATATATATATATATATATATATATATATAAGTAACTTAGAGCATTAAATGTTTGAAACTGACAATTTTGTTTTCGAATTAAGATAGCAAAACAGGGATATTTGACATCTCTCCTGCTTTCTTCTATCAACAGATCGGATGATATAACTACACAAACTACGGTCTGTACACGAGGATGAGTGACTGAGTGAGTGAGTGAGTGAATTAGTGTTTATAGCCACATCACCATTATTACAGCTATCAACATGACAAACAACATAAAATATGACAACTGTTATTAGAGATCAAGTCAGTCAGAGGTGAAACTATTCTGTAAATCGCTTCTACAACATCCTAATTACCAAGAAACAAACGCTCATTCCATCATTACGGGGCAATAAACCCAGAAAGAATATTAATAGATTTATGGCCCAAACCAATCCAACTCTCTATCAGCAAGTTTCCGTTTATATCCAATTAAATTTATTTCACATAAAAACTATCTTCAAGATATATTGATATACTAATTGAAAATAAACTTTTTTTCGATTATAAATCTATTAAAAATTAAAAAGTAGTAGATTAAATGTTACACTTAATAAAATAAGTCTCTATATATGTAAATATATCTTAAGTGCGGCTTAAAAGTCAATTTCACTAACTCACATTTTATAAATTAGCTAAATACCTCCTTGCTATTACAATGTAAGAAAAGAGATAGAATATCTCAGTTTTATTTTGAGAATAGAATCATTAAGTTCGTGTCAGAGAAAGTCGGGTCTAGAATAAACGGCAGATTTGTGGAGCTTTTTATCGAAATTTAGGGATTGACTTGTCAGGGAGCCAATAACCATTTTCAATTTAACTAACGTGGAACAAATTCTTTGCCAAAATTTCAATTTAACGGCACATTTTGAAACATTTCAAGTAATACCAATCAAGTTCCGGTTAACAGTCTTTCATAATAGTTATCGCTCATTTTATCAACCAGGGTCCATTCAAAGTCAAGGGAAGTTTTTAATTTGCTATTTAATTCACGATGTTTATTTACTTTGTTATTTCTTCTCCCATGCCGTTTATTGTGATATATTTATGTACTCCCTAAATGATTGCCAAGTATATTTTATTTCTCATTCTTATAATGTCTTTTATTCATCCTTTGTGATAACACTATCAATTTTGGTGTCAATTTTATTTACATAAATCACTGTATCACAGCTCAATCAGTGCTGTTTGATGTTTTTTTTTCTTTTCTTACTTGTCTTAAGTTTTCACTTATCTTACAATTAATACAATGTATTTCTTATCTATGTTCAAAGCCATCAATTTCTTCTTTTTTATTGTATAATTTCGTATGCTCAGTCAAATAATTACATCACATGTCTCCGCATATCATACAGTGTGATGCATGTTCTTTTTAAACACATGTAAATTGTTGTTCGTCTTTTCGTCCATCCGTATAAATGGGCATTCGTTAAAATTCCCCTTTCAGTGTGAAGGATTTACTGAAATTTGCCAACGATATGTGACAATTTGATGTGTGTAAAATGCAGTGCATGGACGTCTGTGTCTAAGGTCAAGATCAAATTTTAGTGCTTACTTCATAGGTATAGGTTCAGATCAGAGGTCAAGGTCAAAACATACAGAAAACAGTATATTGAAGATTTCTGTAAATATTGATATGTTCGCTACATAATTCTTAGATTTTAAGAATCTTTGTCAATTTGAGAAGGCGTGTAGAGTAATGGAGGTCTGTGTAAAAGTCACGTTTAGATGTTCGATGCATAAGAATACGGGGTTTAATAAAACATGGCATAAATGTCTCCTATATTCAGATGTACAGAACATGAGGAAATCAGAAGTATATCAAAAACAGTAGTACTGTCATATACCACTTTTTGAATATAATCATGAAAATACATTCAAAAAGTGGTATATGATATATTGACATATGGCAGTACTACTGCTTGTAGCAAAGTAAAACTTAAGGCAATTATATTTACATAAAAAATTTAAAAATATATATAATATACATGTACATGTAAACTAATCAGTTACATGTACAATGCACGGCTTTGCAAAAGATTTTTTTAATTGCCTTCTGTCGAAAATTATAAATCCTATATAAGTATCTGTCCTGTCCTTACTTTAATCTCTCTATCCTTATAATTTTTCCTTATCGCGGACATTTAGACAAAATCTGCGCTGTTGTTTTCATCCAGAAGATGTTTCGACGGTATTTATTTATTTATTTATTTATTTATTATAACATATCATTATTATTGTTATTATTGTTTTCATTACGTAATTTAAATATGGCGATATCTATGTTGAGTCAATCTTTCTCTATCTCAATAGATTCGACTTTAATGCACCGTGTGTCAATTTAGCACCTCAGCAGTAAAAAGAATGTTTGATAAGAAGTTATATAGGGAACAGTCCAATTGTTTTCTTGGCTTAAAACCGTACATAAATAATAAGTTAATATTTTTTGTTAAGTTTTATCAGACAGGTACTGGCATTTAATGCTGTAGAAAATGGTTGATGTTGGGAAAAAGTAACGAAATCTTGGCATTTCACTGCTGAGAAATTTACATAGTAGTTTTAAGTTTCGCTGATAGTCAGAGCTACTGTTCTGAAATAAACGGTTTTAATCAATGATCGGCATTTAATAAAATCTTCTTAAAATCTCACCTTAACACATTTTTTCCTCAACATGACATAGCCGCTAGCCAGAAATAAATTGCTGTTTGACGAACAAGAACTATGCAATTAAGGTAACAAGAATCCAAAAAGGTTCATTAAATAAAAACACATCTCCAAATTTATTGGAAATGTTCATCTAGTCAGTAACTATGACGTCAGATGTACATTTTATAGGTAGATACTTGGACTAGCAACCTATTGTCCTCGTAAATAATGAAAAATGCTATAAGAAAATAAAAGTAGGTTTACTCATATTTAAACTTTTTAAACACATTTACATATTAAATGGACAACAGCAGTGTTATCAAAACTTTAACCAACCAAATTGCTATAAACTTGGTAACCTTACTATATATGTAAAAGCCTTGATTGTATTTCCATTAAATGGAAAAGTAAGTGTTATCCCAATGAACATATCATTCCCGACCAGGTGTTGCCAAGTTTTCATAACCATATCCCAATGAACATATCATTCCCGACCAGGTTATTTTCAGAACCATATCCCAATGAAAATATCATTCCCGACCAGGTTATTTTCAGAATCATATCTCAATGGATATATCATTCCCGACCAGGTTATTTTCAGAACCATATCCCAATGAAAATATCATTTCCGACCAGGTTATTTTCAGAACCATATCTCAATGGATATATCATTCCCGACCAGGTTATTTTCAGAACCATATCCCAATGAAAATATCATTCCCGACCAAGTTATTTTCAGAAACATATCTCAGTGGATATATCATTCTCGACCTGATTATATTCAGAACTAAGACAAAGATGTATTAATAGTACAATGGTGTCTTATTTCCAATGTTATTGTCATAATGCATTTTTTAAAATTTTTATCGTGAAATACATTCAAAAAATGCACCATTGTCTTTTTGAATGTATTTCACGATAAAATTTAAAAAATGCATTCTGACATTAAAAACGGCAACAATATCAATTTGAAATAATTTTGTCTCTTGAGAAAATAACTGTATTACTCATAATGCTAGCTAACGTTTAAAATTCACTAACAAAAAATCTTAATAACAATTTTTCGTTGATATGTAATGTACAAAATATTTTATTTATATTATAACATTACAGTAGAACCACAGAGGATGACCTTAAGTTTAAGTATAAAGTCTTCTGATGTAAGTAGTTTAACTATTCGGTAGTATAATTAACTGACCCGCCCGCTGTCAGGGGACATTTATGTATTCATATTTGTATTATTTAAATCAATTTGTTCAAGCCAACGGCAAATATATAATACCAAAAATAATCTCTTTATAAGGCTAAGTTTTTGTCATATAACACCAGCTTAAAACGTTTCCTCAAGAGCTGAGTGTGTACTGTCATACTTGAATCCTTTAACAAAAAACTTCAAGTGCACTTCTTATCATCGGCATTGATCTTCAAGTATACGCCAAGACAAAAATTGTCTTATCTAAGTTTCCTTTGACCAATTTGATGTTTCATTTTAAAGTAAATAAAATTTGCTAAGAGATTTAATTAAGTGAACAATCAAAGAGTCAGACATGTCTTTAAATCACACTTAAAGGTTTATTTATATAGCTGAAGTTTTTATAGTATATCATGAATTTTTCATTAAAAATAAATTCTCCACACAATAAAGGTATGTACATTGCCGCCATATTGTATAAGATCTAAAAGTCACGTTGCAGGGTGTTTTTTAATGTTTTTTATTAATACTAAAACAATCAATTAAAGTGTCACGTGTCTATTAATGCATTATATACATAAAAAGGTAACAATAAAAATCAATATTCACATAAAATTGACTTATTAGACGCAGTTAAATAATAAAAACGTTAAAATTTATTTACCGGTCAAATCATCTTATTTGGTACAAAATTCTTATGATTGCTATTAAAATGTCAATCATTTTACCTAATCAATAGAGGGAACTACAAAGACAGCAAAACATGCCTGAAAGCATATAGGTTAGGGTTGCAAAACATATATAACTAGCAATAAGATATTGTTTTAAACAACTTTAAAGTATTGATCTCTATTTTATTAAAAATAATATAATATAATTTTGTATTTTTTTAATAACAACGTTTCATATTAAATGGCGATATGTGCATGATTACGAAATTAAAAAAAAAAAAGTCATTCCGAAAAATTTGCATAAAAATTTATTTAGAGAATTTTAATAAAGCTTGTATTGCATGATGTTTTAATATTTCAAAAGAATTAAAAAGCATATCAATTCCACATCCAATACGGTTTATTCTTCCCTATATGCGTCAGACTATTAGGTGTACTTTTGGCGTTTGGGCATTTATTTCCAAGATTGCACTTTTAGAAAAAAAAACTTATTAATGAAATAACTACTAGCTGTAGGCAAATTAAATATTTTTAGATTAGTAACACGTCACGGTTGTTTACACGTCAAACTAAGGTAAACATGTAAATATCTCCTGTACGTTTTCCCACCAGCAGTTTTTGTCTTCCACACATCTCGTATTGTAAACTAGTTGTCTTTGAAGTAAACACATCAAAGTTAAATGATTTAGGAATTCTTTACCTATCAACCTTGTTTATCTCTCAAACCATTACGTAATGCCCGGGGGTCAAATTTTCTGCATCATGATTCTTTGTTCCCCTTAAACATTATTAATTGACCGTTTTACATTGAATGTAAGGGATCAGGTACGAATTTGATATCATTAATTACCCCCTCCCGAACTGAGGGGGGATCATGATAGATAGACAGATTATAGACAAATAAAGTTAAATAAAAATTGATGATGTTTTATTAAAATACCAATAGTTATGATGATGACCCTAGATTGATGATATCTTATGTCTGGGCGAGTGTCTGAGTCAGGCTCGAAACCGTTCTGGTACTATTTTATAACTATGCTATTGTCAACATTTGATACAGTCAAGTTAACGTCAAACAACACCAAAGTTTATTTATTTATTTATCGAACATATATAACATATTTTTTTACACACGTTTACATAAAAATGAATTTGGACATGCAGCATCAAGAAATCACTTTTTCTTTTAGGTAGTCATATACTGAAATAAAACTAGCGTGTGTGTGTGTGTGTGTGTGTGTGTGTGTGTGTGTGTGTGTGAGAGAGAGAGAGAGAGGAGGAGGAGGAGAGAGAGAGAGAGAGAGAGAGAGAGAGAGAGAGGATGCTGTTGACATTGTTTCCCTATAAGCCATATTATAATTCAAGACTTCTTCATTTGATAGCAAGACTTCTAATTTAGGTTCTTGATATTTCAATAAACAAGTTATAACGATTTTATATTTACTAAATAAGCTAGATTTTGGATAAAGATTAGAAAAAAACTTCAATATATGATGGGGAAATATATTTTTTAATGACGTATTTTGAGCTGAATGAACAACTCAGAAAGCTACAGATTGATACAGTAATGCCCGTTTTAAACTTGTTCAAAAACATATTATACACGTATTGGTTTTATACAAAAAGAATATTGCCGTTGGCTTCATTCGAGTCTTAAAGGAACGACTGACCTTCTTTGAGCTCTTGGCACTGAAGGTTTGAAAGACGAGATAGTGCTGTCCCCAAAGTTATTACTCTCTTAAGATGAAATCACAAAAAATAGATACTGCTTTCATTGTGGGTGGTATGTAGGAAATCAAAATTTGGCCTGGTTGACCTTCTTCGATAAAGCTTCTGGCAATTAAAATGTAAAGACAGTGATGCTTTTTTAAAAATATTAAAATAGTTTCGACGAAACTTCTAACCAATTGTTCGACCGAAGTTTTCAATGCTATGAGTGGTTCTTGGTTCAACAACATAGCTATGTTTCAAATATATGCGCATTTCCGTTTTGTCATTACTACCGCTTGTTTTTTCCATTACAAAATTCATTGTTTATTTGCATCACAAAATAAATCGCATTTCATAAAAGCCCCTAAAATTTAATGATTTAAATGTAACCTTTTTAAACTTAAGGTCAATCAACTTTATTATCCTTTCCAAAAATTATAGCATATAATTTTCACAGCATTAACCCGTGACAATATCTTCTAATACAATGCTTACTATTATTAAAATATTATTGAAAAATATAATCAAAACCACCTTTGCGATAAAATCGAACTATTTTGAAATAATTACGCTTAAAATACAATTTTTAAATATTTAACTACATGCTCAGATTATTTTGGACAGGTTTATGTTATAAATGATGTTTTAAATGGGTTCTAAACGTTCTGAGATCAACGTTCTATATAGGAACTACAAGATAAACACAAACAGAATGTTTACTTTCCGTCAGAACGGATTTTCACCCAGTGTTTACATCAATCATACCAGAGAGAGAATAGCTATTTTGAAAGTAACGGATTAAACGAAAATTGACAGATGTATCGCCGAGATTATTAATTTAGATCACTTTCCATTTTCTTAAATTCGTTTTCCATTTTCTTCATAATTTGAAGCAAGACGTGTAATATGTTTATACACCCAGACACTCGACACTCAATTCAATACAAGCCGTATATAGTTATTTAATTTTATGTCACTTAAATAAGCTGTTAGTGTAACGAACCGTTCATAAAAATCAAATGATAGCCAAGTGTTTTATGTATTAAGTTACTCCTAGTAATCTTTATTGTGTTGCTACTTTTGCCAAACACGTACCAGAGGTCACCATGCGACTTTTAATCAATTTCAGTAACGACTTATAGAGGTTTCTTTAGCCAAGAATACATTGACATTAAGATAGTAGAATTTGTTTGATAGTTTAAAGTCCTTTTAGAAATAATAAAATGATATCCGTTATTTCATTTTTTAAAAAAATTAAAACCATATTTATATATACAGTATTGGTTGTTATCTAGAACTGCCTTTTTTTCCCTTTATTTTGAAGCAACTGAACGCAGAAATTATAAATACCGCCACTTATGGTCAATACAAGTGTTATATTTATTTCATGTGCCATTTTTGAATTTTAAAAAATAATACATTCAAAAGTTTTACTTTAAATTTACCACAAACTTGGTACTGGAAAGTTGTTTCCAAACAATTCTACTTATTTTAGTGTTGTAGTGTCTAGCCGTCTGCTACAACATGTACATTCTCATTGGGTACTGCATATTCACTGACTGAAGATAAACAAAATAAATATTAGCAATAAAACTAAAATATGATTACCTTTTTTATTTTTTTTTTTATAAATTTTGATTGTAGGTTCCGATCTGTCATATACATCTTTTTTGATTTAATCATAAAAATACAGTAAAAAAGTGGTATATGACAGGTCCTTAAAACCGAGTTTTGTGCTTACATATCTTTTATTTAAGGCAATGTTTCCAAAATGCAATAGGTTCTTTTAGGTTGATTAAAGTTAAGTTCATCACCATTGTAAAGTTTTCTGTCTTTGTCTTGGCTTTAAACTCTAATAATCAAATCAATTCATTCTTGGTTTTTATTTATAATTACAGGTATTTAGGTGTTCTGAGTTCGTCACAACCATCACAGAAAACGATCGCGGATAAAATGAGTGAGCTAACACTTAAAAAGGATAAACCATGTACGTTACAATTTCTCGATCCAAAACAACAACGACTTTGTGAACGAGAAGAAAAATTAATAAAAGTTATAAGTCAAGGAGCATCAATGGGTATAAAGGAATGTCAGCATCAGTTTCAGACAAGGCGATGGAATTGTTCGATATTTAACACAACAAATGTCTTTGGACAAATTTTAAATATAAGTAAGTGTATAACTTATAATGTGTAAAACATTATTGTAATGAACCCCTACATGTTGAAGATTGGTATATCTTGTAGTGTGTTACTATTACCTGCATTTAAAGTTACAGATGAATGCTACACACATAAGTATTAATATAAGTTAAATCGTTAAAGGATATCATTAATACTCTACTTTATAAATTTGTTTGAATTTCCCGTTGCAACTTACTTCTGTATTGTCTCAAACCTTTAAATGCTGCATGTGTCTTTTTCACAAAATTTTTATAAAAACAGTGGATTATGATAAAGTTGAGGTTAAGTTCACTGTTTATTCCTTTTTCAAAAAAGGATCATTTTTCTTTTTTCAGAAACACCCGTAATACAGTTTAGAATATTTGCAACAAAAGCCACAAATTAGCACAAAAACACATCAAAACAACAAAACAAATAAAAAGGCACAATGAAAAAAAAGTACACAAGACAAGACAAAATCTACCTACTAATGATAAAACTACTGACTTGTGATATTTTTGTTTATATCATTTCACTTGTGTTACATTTTACCCATTTATAATTTGCAGACAGTAGAGAAACGGCGTTCATCTATGCTGTGTCGTCTGCTGGCGTTATGTACAGCATAACAAGAGCATGCGCAAAAGGAGAACTTGAAAAGTGTGGATGTGACGTTAACGTCAGACACAAACCTACAGATGGACAATTTGAATGGGGAGGCTGTTCTGAAAACACAAAGTTTGGAGCTAAGTTTGCAAAGGACTTTGTGGATGCTAATTTTGTAAAGAAATCATCGGCGAACGAATTGATGAATTTATGGAATAACGAAGCTGGAAGAAAGGTAATTAATTCCTCCTTCTAAAAAAGTTGTTGAAAGATTTGAGTTGGACAGGCCGTAAAAACAATATCTAACTGGTATATTTTGCGCCTTTAAGACTTTTCAAGCATTCTTGTCGGCCTAATATGGATAACATAAAATAAAGCCCTTTACAACACCGTTTACAAACATGCATAAATTTGTTTTCTATTCCCCAAAGTTTATGTTTTGCATTGAATTATCATTATTAATATTTGTATTACACTAAGGATTGATTTATCAATAACATGCATTTAATATTATTTCAAAGGTTAAGGTCACCAGAGTTAATCCAGTTCTATGTGGTAAATGTGACCGAGTTTTATTCCTTGCATGTCAAGTTCTAAAATGTTAAAAGTTAACCGAGTTTTATCCCTGCCATAAGGTCAGAAACGTCTTACTGTTTATTGTATAAATGTTTATGCACACTGCAGATGTTTTTAAATGGTGATCGACGAAATAAAACTTTTTTGTAGATTGTAAGCCTTTCGAAAATAAAAATATTTTTGTTTATCGAACATCGGTGAAGTAAAATCGCGGGTGATAAAACTTTAGCTCTTTGTCTGTCCATGTGCTAAGGAGTTGTTGATATATTTAAAGACATGGCAATATAAATATCCCGTTTGCTTTTGTTTTAGGTGGTCAAAACAGAAGTGGATCTTGTGTGTAAATGCCATGGAGTTTCTGGCTCTTGCTCAATTAGAATTTGCTGGCGTAAGATGAAGGCATTCAGAGCAGTCGGATTACAGTTGAAACAAAAATTTGATGGAGCAACAAAAGTTAAGATGGGTAGAAAGAAAAAGAAATTAAAAAGAGTGAACAGAGAAATGAAGAGACCTACAAAAAAAGATCTAGTTTATTTACAAGAATCTCCGGATTTCTGTAATTATAATCCCAGACTTGGGTCTCTGGGGACACGAGGACGGCGGTGTAACCGGACTAGCTATGGTCTAGACGGTTGTACATTAATGTGCTGTGGACGAGGACATTACACGATAGTGAAGGAAATAGCAGAAGATTGTGACTGTAAATTTGTGTGGTGTTGTAGAGTGGATTGTAAGAAATGTTCACATGTTGTGGAAATGCATTTTTGCAATTAACCTGAATTAACGTTTGTGGAATTAAATATTGAGATGATAATGGTTTCAGAAACTAAATATCCTGAAGAAAAATGACTCTTTGGAGGATAAAATTGAAAATTACGTTATCAATTAATTCATTGGATATGAAAAGTTCGTGGTTGTGTCCGTCCATCGCATTTATATGAATGAACATTTGTGTATATGCTACATGTATATGAATTCTTATGATAAATATCTAGACCTGCAGACATTCAAAGGATAATAGTTTATTAAATGAATGTAAAATGCAAGTTCTTGGCCACAGACACAACGTTTACTGTTATACATAACATGTGTGGTTATTTATCGTTACTTGTAGTAAGATTTATAGGTGTTTTTACGCAGAACAGAAATCGCTCGAAATAGTGACAATTTTCGAACGCTTTACACAAAGCATTACTGATGCTTACAAAGCCGTAATCAAATTGCTCAAGAGTGTAAAAACCTTAAATAGAACATGTTGTTTAAGATATGATGCTACTTGTATATGATATGTAAAATATATCATCGTCAAGAAACACAGGAACATAAGCAAACATGATGTATTGTGTTGGAATATTAATATACCATCTTTTCAATATTGAATATTGTAAGATTGTGATGTGTAAATGACAACAAACGCATATATATTATGTATTGGAACTCGGAAGTATAGGAAAATGCATTCTAAAGTATTCGATTGAAGAATAATATTTATGAAAAATATTGTTTTGAAGAAATTTATTGATTTTCAAACATGGGGATGTTGACAATAATTTTATATGTCAACCATCAAAACCAAATGATGTTGTTGACACAGTTGTGTAAGGCATGTGTCACTGTTACTGTGGATTGAAGATGGGGTGGCCCCGGGTTTTTGGGCAACAGTAAAGTGCTTACATATGTTGTTTTAGGGGATTCAGTAATAACTTACAATTGTTGTTGTCTCTTTCTTATTGTATTGTACAGCAAGTTTGAACGGATCAATTGACCTTGCTTGTTCTGTATAGACCAGCAAAACTTAAGAAGTCCTATTTCGGACTTTTTTCCAACTCATTCATTTTCATGTGGCTACAATAATTTTTTTGAAACACCCTAGCCATCCCAACTCCTACATATTGAATAAAATTATCAGTACGTGTCTCATTTGTGCTTGTTATAATAATTTGTTTATTAAAGAAAATGTTAATTTAAATTTTTGAAAAATAGGAGAATAAAATATTATCCCACAAGAACAAAGAAGGTCAATTGAACTGTTCAAAATATAGCTTTTTGTAATTGTACATGTACAGGGTGTTTTAAAGTTTATCCATTATTTATATTCTTCAATTCAAGCTTGTAATATACCACTTTGATCTTGATTTTACTTCGATAAGGTACCCAATTCAATCCTTACTGTCAACTTTTAAATAACTTTTTAGTTTATTGTATATGTAAAAGCCGTAAAAGAGCAACTTTGCAAAGAAAGAAAGTTGCTTGTATGCATTAATCCTTTTAAAACTGTTGGAAAGGGTCTCTTAAGTTTATCCAAACTTGCAGCGAATGTATGTTGTTAATAAATGATTAAATTTCTGGTAAGAAACCGAAACGTTTATTTTCTTTTTGACAAGTGAAATCATCATTACTTTAAAAATGTACAATGATACTGATCAGCCCGACATAGGAAACATAAGAGCAACTGCATTGTCCTTTATAACAATACAGTAAAATTTCGTCATTCCGCACGAGAGAGAGCGTGTTTTTACCGTTTAAGTAATGAAATTGTTTAAAATTTGTCAAATTTAATTGTCAAGTATTGATAGTAAACGTATTGAAGAAAGGATTTGTGATATTGTTTTTACAAGCATTAAACTGAAATCATGGTTTTCAAACTTTTATTATAACATTCACATATCCAAACTTTAGTTTATTCTTAGTTCAACAAACAATAACCCGCGATCTCTAAGATATTTGTTCGATTTTAATTGCTTGTAGTATAAATATTGTAGAGATATAGCCTTTACGGCACGGCTTTTAAAATATTTATTTCTTTGTATGTTTTTATCTCCAGTTAGGTAATACAATTTATGTTCACAAAAAATTTTGAGGGACTAATTATTTCTATTTATTCCCCCCCCCCCTTTTTTTTAGATTTCTTATTCTAAAAATATAATACGGATCTACATGTCATGCAGATATATGTAAGCCACATTCAGTTAAAATTAATACGTTATTTATTTGTTTGTTTAATAGATTATGATGTTATATATAATATACCTTGTGGTTGGTATATAGAAATATTTTATTTTGTTTTGTTATGAATGTACATCTTGGTATGTATATATAGAGGTTGATGTACAGGAAGATATCCATTTTATAAAAATAAATGTATCAAATCAGAGCTTATTTCTTAAGTCTTTATTTTTTTATATTTTCTTTTAAGTAATAATATTACTAAAGTAATTTCATCAAATCCAAAGAAAAGCACAGTTTTGAATATTTATGGTATACCAAAAGAGATGGACATCCGAAATGATACGTTGTATTGAGCGAAAAGATCAAATGAGAACCAGTCAGGCGAATAATATTTTTACACAGAACAACACTGAAAAGACCAAGTGAAGCTTAGCTCTGCAATCGACGTATTTTACATAAAAAATAATACTCTTCCGAACACCTGGTCTCAAATAATCTATAGGGTAAACGTAGTTAACATATAAACACTTTTGTATATTGTTTCTTCTGTCTGGATGCTTTTGTGTTAATGATAATTTACTAAAAATAGTAGAAAGTTCTCTCTTTCCATGTAAACTAGTCTAGTATTTGTCTAAGTAAACCGGTTCTCTTCGTTCTATGTTAACTGGTAGCTTTCGTCTCACATAAAACCGGAAGTGTTCGTTTCACGTAAACCAGTATTTTTATCCCACGTAAACCGGAAGTCTTCGCCCAGCGTAAACTGATAGTTTTGCGGTTAAAATATTATTTGTCTACTCCTGAAGTGAAGCTCTCGGAATTATATCACTTAAAAATCATCATCCATCAGCCTCCAAAAATATCTTTGATGCATGTAAAATAAAAAACACCGACATTAAGAATTGATAAAATTGTATGAAAAATTATATTTTAGATACAAATAATGAGACAAAAATTCTGAAGCATTCATGGTGGTCTGGGTTCTATAAAATGTAATTGCTGTAAGTAGAAATAGATTAAAGTTTTAGATAATTTTGATATATTGAAATATGAGATATAAGATGGTTATGTAATTATACAACTACATTGATATTTGACGTTAACGTAAGATATCATGAATTTTTAATTCTAATAGCTAATATTTGGTCTGTATTTGCTTTTTAAACTATCCATTAATTTTAGAGACTTCCAATGCGCTTCCTTCATCCAGAGTGTTTTTGCAATGGCTTTTAAATTCTTCTTCGGTTAAGAAACGTGTCATATTATAAATTTTTGAATTTTCTGAATGAAATATTCAAAAATTTATAATATGACAAACGTTTTAAAATTTGGACTTGTATTCAATTTACTTATTTTCAAGAATTCACGTATTCTAGTATCTCCCACCCGCGATCGGTTTTACTTGGCTTTTCGTCACATAAAATGTTATTTTCTGATTTGGAAGGGTAAAAGATAATATGTAATCATAATTACAAAATGAAAACTGGCAACATTCATCCTCTATACAAATAAACTATAGCTGAATTACATGTACTTGAAAAAAGATGTGATCAGAAATAACAAGAATTGAACTTAAAGATACATGTGTAATTAAGAAACTTGGAGACAAATAAGTACATATAATGAAGCGGCTAAATAACTCCCTAACGTTGGACGTAAACATGGCATATCTAAATAACGTCCGGTGGTGTGGTTTAACTACTTCTTCAGATAACTAACCCCGTAGCTCATAAACATTAAACGAGATAACAGACTTCTTGCAAATAAAAAAAAAAATTATTAATTTCAGTTTGATAACATTAAGGGGTTTCTTTAGTCTCATAACTGTTTATTTGTTCGATATCATTAAGGGGTTTCTTTAGTCTCATAACTGTTTATTTGTTCGATAACATTAAGGGGTTTCTTTAGTCTCATAACTGTTCTTTTCTTCGATAAAAAACAACGACAAAACAGTTGTTATGAACTTAATATGTTATTGAAAATCATAGCTCATAACAAATTCTAAGAAATAATAAATAAATAAATAAACATGTAAATAAATAAATAAATTTAGATATTAAATATGCCATAATGATTGTTAAACAGGACTTATAAATTTCCAAGATATAACTGACAAATATTGTATAGATACAACAGTAGACTATCCTAATCAAAAGTTCTTTACTGTCGTCATTTACTACTACAGTAACATCGGGGTTTACTTAATGTTTTATAGAGTGTAAAAGAATAATCTTATCTTAAGATAAAGTTTACATTCTTCTTGTTGTATGGTAGACAAAGATTGATGAACAACAAATGTGAACTTATAAAAATTCTTTGTTTTACAATACACAACCTGATTTCCTTGAATTACTATACTTATAATGTTCTTTACAACTGCCTCACAGATATTTCATATGCACATCAGTAAGCCTTCCACAGTCTTTCTGCCTTTTTTTTTTATCAAACTCGCCGAATAACGTACATATTGAGTGCTCTTGTTTCAGGTTGGATGCTGTCTTTTTCTTCCCATTGTTTATTTCTTTATTTATATATTTATTTATTTATTTATTTATTTATTATTAAACAAAAATAAGTTGGATTATACTAGTCGTGCCAATATTTTTTGAATTCATAAAAATAAATTATGATAAAAATTGGTAAAGGTTTTAGATATGATTATGTATCTTGGTTCCTTAAGCACATCCCTGTGATATTGACTGACAAAAGATAATAATAATAATAATTATTATTATTATTATTACTATTATTATTATTATTATTTTATCTTATTAAAGTGTCATTATATATGTTACAATACACGTGCTTTCTTAATGACGTAAATTAATAGTATACTCTCTTGATAAAACTCAACAACCTAGAGAATGACTTAAAAATATCAACAATAAAAAACATGCTGTTAGGAAAAAAAACAAACATACAAAGAGCGATAAGGAACGCGACAAAATTAAAATACAAATATAAAAAATCTTAATTATAAATAAAGTACAATGTAAAATGTTAAAGACATAAAAAATAATAAATTAGCGTAGATAAATAAAGTTGTATTACATAAAACGAAGTCATACAGGTTTGCAATTAATAACTTGCTATGTTATTATATTTGCCTGAAGATTGCCTATCAGAATAATATTGATGTTTTTATTTAAATTGTTTTTTCTCAATGTGAAATTGCATATTGTATTACATGTATCTGTATGTAAGATAAATTTGAAATATATATATATATATATATATATATATATATAATTTTTTATTTTGCTTCAGACATTTTTTTTTTCATTCCATTGGCTCGGTGTTGTGGTGCCCATGACTTATTCCTACGGAAAATATCTCGGCACCAATTTTCAGTTTTGTTGGTTCAAACATTTAAATATACTTTTCACATGATCCAGAAAAAAGTCGTAGTTTGGTAATCTTGTTGATATTTACATGACGTCGTCAAACAAATGTCGGATTTCATGATATAATAAATGATAAAAATAAAAATTCTTGAACCAATACAATTTATAACATAGATCTAGATTGTCAACAAAATGAGTTAACAGAAAAATAACTTAAAATATTATTTTGATTGTCATTGTGTCGATATATGAATGATTATAAGAATATAACATGAGAACTAAATAACTCGTTTTATCTGATAATCTAATAATATCAACTAGTAGACTTCATATAAGTAAAATTTACTTATGATATAGATCTGTCAAATTAACCTATCTTTAAAAATAACAAATTTAATCTTTAAAATAAAGTTTATTCAACAACAAATGACAGTTTCACAAATCAATTAATTTGGACAAATATTTTGATGGTCTATTACAATGGATGGTTAAAAACTTTAGAAATATAGGTAGACCCCCTATAGACATAGAAAATACAAGATAAAAACTGAAACCCTCCCCCTTCAAGGCAAAAACTGTCAAAATTGACAACAAATCCTAAAAATCTAATTCATTTTGATACTTTATGTACCTTCAAAAGTATATAGCAAATTAAATTTTGTTTAACGAATTAAATTTTCTTTGACAAGTTTAAAAAACACTTCAATATTTTTTTGAATTCAGAAAAGACGTCAGGTGACATAAAGATATTATAGAAAACCCACTTGAACTCTTCTTCCAGATGAAGGAAATACGATATGATCAGTTTGTTATTCTTTCATCAAGTCGAAATTCAAAATGTCTGAGTTGTATTGATAAATGATTTTACAAGTAAAGTAATAATTTTGATTTGAACTTTTCACCAGTTTTGTTACGCTTCCTTGACCAATGTTGTATTATACCGTATCATTTCAGACATCTTTAAACAAGCATAAATATTTTGATTTAATAAATTTCCTCATTATCATATCTCCTATCACCTAGACATCTACTATTTAAACACATCTGTTTTCGTATCAGATTGGGGTACAACTCACTACGTTTAAAATATGGTTTGTTGGTATGTTGAATGTTATTTTACTTAACATCAACACTTATTCAGCTATTCATGAAGAGATAAATTTTATTAATCTCAAAGATCAATCTTAACACAAGTGTGGTGTGCAAATATTTCTGATCTGCATTTTATTCGTGCGCGCGTAGTGTGCATTTGCCGAAATGTCGCAAATAAACATCGCAGATCACTATCAATTATGCAAGTACCGAGCCAACCGGTAATGATTTAAGACAAGGAAAAAGGCTTTTTTAGTTGCGTTAGACCGGGGTCGGACCAACAGTGTTGAGATACATTGAGTTTGAAGGCTAACATCCTAACGATGAGGTACCTCTATTTGGTTAAATGTTTCCCTCACTATTTAAAGGCCTAGAAAGGTTTTCAATAAAATGTTTAGTAGCGAAGTACCACCATTTGCCATTTGCCATTTACCAATATACTGGTTGCCATCAAATATGATGCTTATCACCAAACATCTGCACTTTTTTTCATTTATTGCAAAGAAGCGAACGCGAGTGGCCTAAAACGCCTGCAAAGGAATCACAATCCCACTCGGAAACGAGCATAGTTTGAGAAAAATCGTCATTTCGCGGGCTGAAGGTCGGCAGTTTTTTTAGACACCCAGGTTTTCTCAACCAACTAAGGAAAGACAACTCCGATCCATGTGATTATTGACTTGGACATGATACACCATTACTCATTCAGCCCCATTCAGCTATAATAATTTGGTCCTCAATACACGTAAGTACAATTCATGGTAAACAACTTACCAGGACTACGAGGTTTAAAAGTAAAATATAAAACTTCAGGTATAGTTTTCCGAAAACAATATTGTTAAAATAAACACATGGGATTAAGTTTGTGGTTTGATATAAATTCTAAAATTTATCCAGTAATCACCTGTAGCCTTAAATAATATTTTCTCGCTTTCATGACATGTTTATTGTTATATAGTAGAATGTTTATTGTTATATAGTAGCGATTTTTCTGCAATAACTGTTGCATATTATTAATTTGTTTATAAATAACAGTAGACGTTCTTGTATCCACTGACTTGTGATGTTATACCTACTGACTTGCGATGTTGTATCCACTGACTTGTGATGTTGTATAACTGCCTTGTGTTGTTGTATCCACTGACTTGTGACGTTGTATCTACTGACTTGTGATGTTGTATCAATGACTTGTGATGTTGTATCAATGACTTGTGATGTTGTATAACTGACTTGTGATGTTGTATCCACTGACTTGTGATGTTGTATTCACTGACTTGTGATGTTGTATCACTGACTTGTGTTGTTGTATCCACTGACTAGTGACGTTGTATCTACTGACTTGTGATGTTGTATCAATGACTTGTGATGTTGTATCACTGACTTGTGATGTTGTATAACTGACTTGTGATGTTGTATCAACTGACTTGTGATGTTGTATTCACTGACTTGTGATGTTGTATCACTGACTTGTGATGTTGTATCCACTGACTTTTGATGTATCCGCTGACTTGTGATGTTGTATCCACTGACATGTGATGTTGTATCACTGACTTGTGATGTTGTATTCACTGACATGTGATGTTGTATCACTGACTTGTGATGTTGTATCCACTGACTTGTGATGTTGTATTCACTGACTTGTGATGTTGTATCACTGACTTGTGATGTTGTATCCACTGACTTTTGATGTATCCGCTGACTTGTGATGTTGTATCCACTGACTTGTGATGTTGTATTCACTGACATGCGATGTTGTATTCACTGACATGTGATGTTGTATCACTGACGTGATGTTGTATTCACTGACATGTGATGTTGTATCACTGACTTGTGATGTTGTATCCACTGACTTGTGATGTTGTATTCACTGACTTGTGATGTTGTATCACTGACTTGTGATGTTGTATCCACTGACTTTTGATGTATCCGCTGACTTGTGGTGTTGTATCCACTGACTTGTGATGTTGTATTCACTGACATGCGATGTTGTATTCACTGACTTGTGATGTTGTATTCACTGACTTGTGATGTTGTATCCACTGACATGTGATTTTGTATAACTGACTTGTGATGTTGTATCCACTGACTTGTGATGTTGTATCCACTGACATGTGATGTTGTTTTCACTGACTTGTGATGTTGTATCCACTGACATGTTATGTTGTATTCACTGACTTGTAAAAAGATCTATACTACATGATATAAAACAGTTTCAGAAGGCACGTGTGTTACCAAACGTTTGTTATTCTCACAGAATCGTTTAAGGTTTGTAACGTTGTCGTTGTAATGTAGTTTAACGTCGCATCAGCTTTCGGCGACGAGACCAAGGTTATTAAACTCTTTTAATTAAACTAAGAACATGTTCGTGAATGCGTGAGATTTTGGAGTGTGCTACAGTAAAAGATTTTGTGGCTTGCCGTGTACAAGCGCGCAGTAAGGGCGACGTTTTGGTAAGGTGCTAGCTCAAAGAGTCAGTATGCCACAGGTAGGCATTCTACTCCCATTATCCTGGCACTGGGTGAACCAGTCGATGCTCCTAATGCCGAGGAAGCAAGATCTCAAATTTAAAAGTCTTATGTATGACCCGAACGGGGTTCGAACCCACGACCTTCCTGCTCTCAAGACGGACATTCTACCACTGAGCCACCGAGGCGGTGTTTAGTTTGTGAGTTTCTGATATTACTGTCCATGTTATGTTGTCTTACGAGAAGTTTAACAGCAATGGGCTTTCTTTATTTGTCGTGTCTAAAATCCTTGTTACTGCAAAAAATTGCGTGTCATATAAGTAACAGGAAAAAAAAGATTATAAAAATAAAATAATACATAATAACATAACTAAATAGCTTACCATCTCTTAATTGATTGGATATGTTCATCTAACCAGTCCTTACGAAATATCCACTACAACTACACGCAATCTATAGCCTTGCAAATTAAGTTGAGAGTTCAATTTAGTAATTTTTTACGCTCCAGTGAAATTTCTTTCACGTATTTCGAGGCGGTCAGTTCTGGGATAGAGGGGTGAATCTGAGTGCTTAAAGACCACCGATATTCAGTATGCGAACTGATGAACTTTCTCACAATAGATTCTGCCCGAGCAAGATTCGAACCAAAGGCAGTGAGGTCACCCTGATCCATAATCTTAGAACCTCTCGGCCACCGATAACCTCTTGCACGTTGAGGAGTCTCAAAAATACCAAAACCTGTACTTGTTTTGTTCGTCACAGTCGTAATGTACTGCGCGGGGGTACGAAATGCTGATTAAACAAGTTTTTCAAAGTGAAAAACAAACAATTATTTCGCATTATTAATTTGTTTTTCAACTCAGTGCGTCACATACGCAATCTACTGTTAGTTATAAACAAATTAATAACATGTTACAGTTATTGCAGAAAAATCACAAATATAAGAATTAACTTGCCATAAAAGTGAGAACATATTATGTAAGGCTCAGGATGCTTATTACTTGATAATTTTTATACATTTTACGCATTAGTTCCTTTAGTCAAAATTTAGATAAATTAATAAATAAATAAAAACAGCAATTAACCTTGCTTAAGAAAATTGTGTTTTCTAAATTGTTTTTTTGAATTCTGACGTTGTTTCGAGTCCGAGTAGAAACTCACCATGTTCACTTCACTTGTTATCATACCTGTTACAACTGTATCTTAAAAAGTATAAACTCACAAGTCACAAAAACGTAATTTAACAAGCATTACAATTAAAACAGAGAGAGAGAGAGAGAGAGAGAGAGAGAGAGAGAGAGAGAGAGAGAGAGAGAGAGAGAGAGAGAGAGAGAGAGAGAGAGAGAGAGAGAGGGGGGGTGATTATTGAAGTTCTACAGGAGAGAACAACCATGCATTATGTCATACAGTCTTCAAATACTGTTCCTATCCCAAGTTCTTTTGGAAGAAATTTAAGCAACAGTGTTCGTTGTTATACAGTCTTGAAGAAATATCCCCCACCGAAGTACCACGGGAAGGAACCTTATCACAATTATGCGTTGTGTTATTTGCAAAATTTTGAATTTTTACAAAAAGAAATATTAAAAACTTTGCACATAACAGTTGCACTACAATCTTTAAGTACTTTCCCTTGCCGAGTCTACGGAAAGTACTTTAACAATAATGCATTATGCGCTACATTCTTTAAATACGGTTTCAAACATAAGTTCTGCAGTAAGTTACTTTATCTCTTATTCGTTTTGCAATACAGATCTCTGTTTTTGAACAGTTCTTGGAGACTGTATGACAAAGAGTATTGTTGTGTAGTACTTTCTCGTATAATCTTGGTAAGATAAATTACAACATTATTGGTAAAGTACTTTCCTGTGGAATTAGTTCGCGATGTCATTCACTCTTCAAGAACTTTCTCTTACATAGGTTCTACAGAAAGGTACATTGCCATCGATGCGTTTTACCATACATTGTTAGGTTTGAACATACAACTACAAATCTTAATGATATTGTCAAAAAGGCGATAAAAACCAGTAAAACAAACAATTTATGATCTGTTCATGATAAAATTCCTTTAAAATTTAAAGACTCGATACCCTACCGACATAATAATAATATGTAAAACTATTTTTGTAAAAAAAACTCGATTTAAATTGTAAAACTAGCCAGGGAAGTTTGAAAGTATAATTTAAGGCAACATATAATTAATATCGGTCCATTTTTAAAAACACAAGGAGATACCAGAAGGCTATTTTACACATCAGGAAGATAAAAAGTTAAATTAATCAACACAACAAGATGTTAATTCATCCATTAACCTTGGTTATAAAGTAATACATATTATTTAAATTAAATTTACTATAACTAAAAAGTGAATGACTAACATTATATGTTAATTTCCTAAACAACAGTCAAATCAAACCAGAAAACGTCACAACAAAACCTATAAAAGAACACAAGGAACATATCACAACAAAATCTACAAAAGAACACAAGGAACATGTAACAACAACACCTACCAAAAAACACAAAGAACATGTCATAATTTAACCTACAAAAGAACACAAAGAGCATCTCACAACAAAACCTACAAAAGGACAAAAGAACATGTCACAACAAAGCCTGCAAAAGGACAAAAAGAACATGTCACAACAAAACCTTCAAAAGAACGCGAAGAACTTGTCACAACAAAACTAACAAAAGCACTCAAAGAACATATCACAACAACTGCAAATAAACACAAAAACATGTAACATTGAAACTTACATAAGAACACAAAAATATGTCAGAACAAAATCTACCAAAGAACTCAAACAACATGTCACAATAAAACCTTCAAAGAACACAAAGAACATGTCACAGCAAAACCTACAACACAAAAAACATGTCACAACATAACCTACAACAAAAAGAATATATCCCAACAAAATCTACAAAAGTACTCAAAGAACATCTCACAACAAAACCTTCTAAAGAACACAAAGAACATGTCATAATTAAACCTACAAAAGGACAAAAAGAACATGTCACAACAAAATCTACAGCACAAAGAACATGTCAAAGCAAAACCTACAACACAAAGAACATGTCAAAGCAAAACCTACAAAACAACACAAAGAACATGTCCCATGAAAACCTACAACACAAAGAACATGTCATAGCAAAACCTACAACACAAAGAACATGTCACAACAAAACCTACAAAAGGACAAAAAGAACATGTCACAACATAACCTACAACAAAAAGAATATGTTCCAACGAAATCTACAAAAGTACTCAAAGAACATCTCACAACAAAACCTTCTAAAGAACACAAAGAACATGTCACAACAAAGCCTGCAAAAGGACAAAAAGAACATGTCACAACAAAATCTTCAAAAGAACGCGAAGAACTTGTCACAACAAAACTAACAAAAGCACTCAAAGAACATATCACAACAACTGCAAATAAACACAAAAAACATGTAACATTGAAACTTACATAAGAACACAAAAATATGTCAGAACAAAATCTACCAAAGAACTCAAACAACATGTCACAATAAAACCTTCAAAGAACACAAAGAACATGTCACAGCAAAACCTACAACACAAAGAACATGTCACAGCAAAACCTACAACACAAAGAACATGTCACAACATAACCTACAACAAAAAGAATATATCCCAACAAAATCTACAAAAGTACTCAAAGAACATCTCACAACAAAACCTTCTAAAGAACACAAAGAACATGTCATAATTAAACCTACAAAAGGACAAAAAGAACATGTCACAACAAAATCTACAGCACAAAGAACATGTCAAAGCAAAACCTACAAAACAACACAAAGAACATGTCCCATGAAAACCTACAACACAAAGAACATGTCATAGCAAAACCTACAACACAAAGAACATGTCACAACAAAACCTACAAAAGGACAAAAAGAACATGTCACAACATAACCTACAACAAAAAGAATATGTTCCAACGAAATCTACAAAAGTACTCAAAGAACATCTCACAACAAAACCTTCTAAAGAACACAAAGAACATGTCACAACAACTGCAAATAAACACAAAAAACATGTAACATTGAAACTTACATAAGAACACAAAAATATGTCAGAACAAAATCTACCAAAGAACTCAAACAACATGTCACAATAAAACCTTCAAAGAACACAAAGAACATGTCACAGCAAAACCTACAACACAAAGAACATGTCACAACATAACCTACAACAAAAAAATATGTGCCAACAAAATCTACAAAAGTACTCAAAGAACATCTCACAACAAAACCTTCTAAAGAACACAAAGAACATGTCATAATTAAACCTACAAAAGGACAAAGAACATGTCACAACAAAACCTACAAAAGGACAAAAGAACATGTCACAACAAAGCCTGCAAAAGGACAAAAAGAACATGTCACAACAAAACCTTCAAAAGAACGCGAAGAACTTGTCACAACAAAACTAACAAAAGCACTCAAAGAACATATCACAACAACTGCAAATAAACACAAAAACATGTAACATTGAAACTTACATAAGAACACAAAAATATGTCAGAACAAAATCTACCAAAGAACTCAAACAACATGTCACAATAAAACCTTCAAAGAACACAAAGAACATGTCACAGCAAAACCTACAACACAAAAAACATGTCACAACATAACCTACAACAAAAAGAATATATCCCAACAAAATCTACAAAAGTACTCAAAGAACATCTCACAACAAAACCTTCTAAAGAACACAAAGAACATGTCATAATTAAACCTACAAAAGGACAAAAAGAACATGTCACAACAAAATCTACAGCACAAAGAACATGTCAAAGCAAAACCTACAACACAAAGAACATGTCAAAGCAAAACCTACAAAACAACACAAAGAACATGTCCCATGAAAACCTACAACACAAAGAACATGTCACAGCAAAACCTACAACACAAAGAACATGTCACAACATAACCTACAACAAAAAGAATATGTCCCAACGAAATCTACAAAAGTACTCAAAGAACATCTCACAACAAAACCTTCTAAAGAACACAAAGAACATGTCATAATTAAACCTACAAAAGGACAAATAGAAAATGTCACAACAAAATCTACAGCACAAAGAACATGTCAAAGCAAAACCTACAACACAAAGAACATGTCAAAGCAAAACCTACAAAACAACACAAAGAACATGTCCCATGAAAACCTACAACACAAAGAACATGTCATAGCAAAACCTACAACACAAAGAACATGTCACAACAATACCTACAAAAGGACAAAAAGAACATGTCACAACATAACCTACAACAAAAAGAATATGTCCCAACAAAATCTACAAAAGTACTCAAAGAACATCTCACAACAAAACCTTCTAAAGAACACAAAGAACATGTCATAATTAAACCTACAAAAGGACAAAAGAACATGTCACAACAAAGCCTGCAAAAGGACAAAAAGAACATGTCAAAGCAACAACTGCAAATGAACACAAGGACATGTCACAACGAAACCTACAATTTAAGAACACAAAGAACATGTCACAACAAAACCTACGAAAGAACACAAAAATATGTCACGATAAAATCTACCAAAGTACCCGAACAACATGTCACATCAAATCCTGCAAAAGAACACAAAGGACATGTCACAACAAAACCTACAACACAAAAAAACATTTCACAGCAGAACCTACGAAAGAACACAAAGAATATGTCACAACAAATCCTACAAAAACACAAGGCTTGATTAAATCATAGAGATAATATTGTTAACAAAAACTCAAAGTTCAAAGTATTCAAGCTAACCTACTGGGTACCTTTCCTCAGAATCCAATGACCATTACCCTTCTAAAGTCTGAAATTTTAAAATCAGTGATTTTATGTGTCTATTGTAATATATACTATTTTTAATCTGAAAAACCCCGAGACTCATTGATTGGTTCCAATATACCATATTGTATGATTGTTCTGCTTCATTCAATAACATGTTCAGCTTCGAATTCCTTTACTGTCGCGATGCAACAAAATCTCGGTTTGCGTTAAATCAGAAACCTAACAGCCTCGTTCAAAAGCATATATAACTAAATCTCGTTTACTTCTGACACATACAGTAGTTACATATCAGTTTTAACTGAAGTCGATTGTCATGTGTTTGACCCCATGACATTAAAGGTTAAAACACTATGACAACATTATTTAATAAACTTTCAGACTATTTAAACATGTTTAAGAGAACGCTTATGTTTCTCGACAAATATAATAAATTGTAAAAATTCGGTTAACCCTTGTTCTTTGCTAGATAATGGTTTCATTAATTTTTGTCAAAAATCTGAGAAATGACAAAAATGACACAATGTACATTGATTACTGCTGTCACTGTATGTGACTAAGATTTCAACCAGGAAAAAGAAAAGTAGGGCGTGAAAATAATAATACTAACAAAACAAGTTTGTACTTTGTTTTATCAACATTTTTATACAGCTGAGCAAAAAGTATCGTCATTGCTAACTCGACTTCTATCGTTAACATTATTGAACATTTAGATGCTAACGTTTAGTGTTCAATTTTGCTCGCGATCGAATGTTCTGGTGTTTTAAGCGCTATTTCCAAACATTTATGTTTACAATCACATACTTTTAAATTGGTAATTTGATAAGGTGTATTGTGTAAAATCGAGTGCAACTAAACACACGAAACAAAAACGTAAGACAAGACAAAATCATATAAATTGCTAACACTAATAATAAAAGTCTCTACTTCGGACGGGCACTGGATGTATTAACAGAATGGTTAGTAATATAGTTCATGTTACTTTTAGAAAGTTCTAATCGCCCGCTTAGTTTTAAAAAATATCGAGAGGCTAGACATTTTACAGTGGCTTCAATTAGTAAATCATATTTTAACCCCACCCCCCTCCACTTAAGATGTTTATGGCAAAAGCTAGTTCCAATATAAAAACAAGAAATTAGAAACGATTGACACAAAAAGTTATCCTAATTTCGAATTACACAGTGGTACCAAGAACAATTGCATAGTCTTTACCACACGTATATCGGTATTTACAGTCCGGCATACATGCTAATAACATTATTAAGATTTAAAATACATCTAAGATATTAATGTTTAAGCATAGAAAAGAGTGTAGTCATTGCATGGAAGAGTTTATTGGCAATTAAGTTTGCAAAATAACTAATTCTTTCACAAGGATATAAATTCAATTCAAAATACAGAAATGGGGAGACGTGAACAAGCAAAATCTCCATTAAATCTCCATATGAGAGATTTTATGAAAATAACGTGAGAAAATCCCTGCTATCACTACATAAAATCGGCGACGAACGTCAATGAAAATCATTTGAACCATTAATATATCCAAAAGAATTAAATCAAAATTCATGTACATGTATTACAAAGAATTAATTTTCAACATGTTGAGAATTATCTTAGGGTCCTTCCACAATGTGTATTTATTATTTTTGTATTAGATTTTTTCACAGGACAAAACAGTTTTTTGTTTTGAACTTTATCATTTAATAACATATAGCAAAGGTACAGATCTTAATCAAGTTAGATCCCGCCGCTTCTTAAACTTCTCTAAATTATTTTCAAAATGAATACAAAACAAACATATGAAATTTGTAATTGTATTTTACATCTATTAACTATATCATTGCATGCAAATTTTGACCAACACGTTGTATGTACATGTACATGCAATTAGTAAAAATACAAGAACAAGTGCATTGTGAAAGGGACGAATCTAAGTTTTGACCTCGTTACTTGACCTTTGAACTACGTACCTAAATTCGGTATTTGACTCATTCTTCTGTTGGTATACATTTGTTCCAAGTTTGATCACAATTCATTCATAGATTTGGTAATTTACGGTGCGGTCACGATATTTGGGCACCAAGACGAACCGGATGATTCATATAACCCCCTCTCCTTCAACATTGTTTACAGGGGAAGCGGTTAACAAAGGTCTGAGTCTGGCTGTTCCAGCAAGTGAGTTAGCGAAATTTGTATGTTGTGTACGAAACATTTTTAAAGCAAATACAATAATGTCACTACTATGAGCAATTTAAATCCACAATTTATCTGAATTTAATATTTTTAATTTTTATAACATTTCGAATTATACACTACGGAGATTTTTTTAAAAAATCAACTTGAACCTGTTAGTTATTACTTTGTTAAAACATCAAATTGCAGAACTTTCTTGTTTGTTTCACAAAAACGTGATATCAAAAATTAAATTTCCAAAAAGATACAGGCTTTGAGAGATTAACCTATCAATTTATCAAAGTTAGTTAAGTATAAAATTACAGTATTTCTTCTGATGGTTACTTTCTTGTATTAGGAGAAATAACATCGCTTATCTCGGAACATAAACGTAATATCCAATAAGCTTTTACAGCTTAATATCCCAAATTTATTGCAAAATATGCAATAAACTATACTTTTGATGGCCAAGAAACCAAAAACATTGACAGTTTCAAATTGACATTTGTTACCAAGGTGATCATTTTTAATGTCGTCTGGGATTCATTAATTCTCTTATGATCATTTAGCTGAACTAATCTATCGTCTGATCGTACCAGCTTATTTGATACACACGGAACAACAATATAAAACAACCTTCTTAACCCCATTCACCAAACTCGAGTCGATTTTATTTTCCAATAGCGAATTGTGAGAGCTATGGTTAGTATCAGCAGTATCGTCTCCAACGTCTGTATCGACATTAATGTCAGTGGCTGTCAAAACTGATGTCGGATAATGCCTCGGACTTATAATTATTACACCTGTCTAAACAGTTTGTATCAAAAATGAGAAAGACCAGACGACAGTACTGAAAGGCGGGAAAAGTTAAAAGGGGGACTAGCTACAAATACATATATCATTCAGTTTTAAAGTAAAATAAAAACATCTGAAATATTTTATATGTATGAAGACAACTGCCGTAAGCTTCTACTTCATAACACATCAATTTATGATCTTGCAACAGTAATTGCAAGTGATATAAAATGTGTGAAACTTTCATGATTAGTTGCGCTTGTCCAGAACCATGGTCTATTAGTAAAATTTGACGAGATTACAACATTTTACCTCGACTCGATCTTGTAATAGTCGCAGTGGCCGAAATAGCCTTTAAAGTCTAGGCTTCATACCACTCTAGGTTCGACCCTGATCGGTGGCATGAGAGAAAAGAATTGTCTTTTTTCTCGTACAAGTATATTATTGGCTAAAAAAATTCCAATTATTGCCATCAAAAGTTAAGACCTTGAATTAAGTACCAAAATAAGTAACATATAAAAAGTTATACAACGCGAAAAAAACTATAAATGGGTTCAAATTTCAAAACCGTGTTAGGAACATATATATATATATATATATCAAAATCCTTAAACAAAGCGACACATGAAATAATAATAATAATAAACTCCTCCAGTAACTGTGATATACTTAGCAAGAAATAAGTAGGCATGTTGAGCGTTTTGTTGGAAAAACCATATTGCTCCATTCAGCAGCAATATGCAATTATAAAAACACTATAATTTGAATAGCATTAAGATGATATTTGTTAGTCTTAATTCTTATGGCTTCAATCTTTGAGACTTTAAACGAATGAACCATATAACTTATTGCTTTACATCAGATAGGAGCTAATCTGAATTCTAAATTTTGAGCTGGTCGATTTAAACTGGTTAATGGAATCAACACAGATCAGGAAAGGAAAAATGAGACTGAATTGGCATCTTGTCTTATCCTATACAAACTAGGGAAAAAGATACATGCTCATACAGAATCTTGACAATTTTCAATGAAGACAACTGACACGTAGATAAGAACCTGATATGTTGTATTTACTTCAGGGTTGTGCTTGATCTAAGTCAACATAACTAAAATGGACTTTCAGTAAGTCGGTCAATATTCATATATGGACTTGAAAACACAAAACCTTCTTAAATTTTTGGTTTTTCCCATACTATATTGTATTTTAACAATAGAAGACAACGACGCTCGCATGCACGCCATCATACAAATTAAAAAAATGGAAATTGCGGTTTTGTCTGCACAAACAAGAACAGCAAATTTGAAAAAAAAAGTTATTTAGGTAAAAGCACAGGTAAGATGGAAAGGTGAGCTGTGAGCAATACAAGGGCAATCACTCCTTAATGAAACACTGTTGATATTCAGTAGATCAAATATTCTTACTCCTTTCGGACAGTCCTTGTTCATCCTGTTTATGGGTTGCAATTTATGCACTAACAGTGTTAAAGAAAAAAACAACAACAAATATAAACAATTTAATCCTGTGAATTTATTACATATTTTATTTGTCATAATCACATACATAATTATAATTTAATAATTACACACAAATGTAATTATACAGGGAATTGATCGTGCTGTAGGCTTGTAAATCTAAACAGATATGCATTGTCCCTCTGCAAATAAATCACGTTTTCTTGTTTAATTAACATTTTATATAATTATATCTATAAATGACTAGATTTTGCAGCATTGACTCTCAAAGATGATTAAATATATGGCAGTACATTAAGATATACATACATAATTATGTTTACTACATGTTTCACCCACTATTTCTGTAATAAAACCCCATTGCATTATCAGACCATAACAGCAGTGTCAGCATAAATAAACAGGGGCATCTTACCAAGGACCAGGTTAACTCTAAATAATTTTTTCATAAATACTTTCAATTTATGGTAGCAAAATATATGAACATATTACATGTCCATTTGGGGTTTGTTTTGTTAACAACCAACTATTTACTGTCAATCAAATTTTATGTGGGGGATTCTTATCGTTTTATTTCTATTTTTTATTTATTGTATTTTGTGAAAATGAGAAATATTCACCTGAAATTACGAAATGTGCTAGTTAGTTTCATCAGCATACCTAATGATACACTATAATTTTTGTATGTGTAAAACTATTATTTTACATAAATAGGGAATCATTTATATTGCATAATTCAAGAAAGTCATAATTTTCATAAGATATTTCAAAAAATGTTTCAAACTAACACTATAGGTTTAGTATCATACGTCACAAAGTACATTTTATTCAGCAAACTCAGTTCTTAAATATGCACACTCACACAGCATTTTGGTTAAGTAAAATCAATGGAACAATGTCTTAGTAAAAAATGTGTTAACTTTTATTAAGCAATTATCAGTTTCTGTTTTGTTGGAGTTTAGGTTCTCAGAAAAAAGAAATATTGAGCAAACTTTTAATTCATTTATTAACCGAAACATAGTCTGAAAAATCTATATAAATTTTTATGAACACATTGGTAATAACAAGAATTCCATGGATTTAAATGTCTCACCTGGTTATTTTTGATCAAGTAAAAGAATTACTTCAACATAAACTTTCACATTTTGCCACCCCGCCACTACCCACGACAACACCGAAAAAGTAACACCTAAGACTCGCCTTATGGCAATGCCAGGCTCGACAAAAAATTATTAATCTATCATATCACTTTTTAGGGAATAATTTCATAAATAAAATCATCCATAAAAATGTTAGTACAACTATTATTAACATAATCCATATCCACCAACTACAACCTTTAGTATGGGATTCAAGTCTCTCACTTTCTATTTTTAACTTGGTTAAATTTGTATCAGCTACTTTGGTACTTTCCATAATCCTCTGAAAAAAAAATTATATATTGTAAAAAAGACAGAAAAATTATAAATTTGGAACTTTATAATACAATAAATAATTTTAATTTATATAATGCTGAATTTGTCTTCAGACTGACATGTACAATTATGATATGAGAGTATTTCACTTATGTCAAACTGTTACCTGTTTTTCAATCTATCAATCTATCATATGCAGCCATTGCATAAATTAAATAATGAATGAATAAAATTGCAGAATAAATCTACAAAAGAAAAGAACACAAAGCCAATGGGATTATGGTTCATCTAAAATCTTGTTCAATCATACTTCAATAGCTTTAGCTGTGTTTGAAGACAAATGCAAAGAATGTGTTAAATAAATGTCACTTATTCTAAGAATGCTGAAAAAAGGTCAAGGTCAGTCAGACTTTAAAACTTGGTATGGCTTCATGCAGCAAAGCTAAACATTTAGTTAATAATGATCAGTCAACTAGATAGCTATCTTGGTAGAACCTTATGCATTGTTGCTATGTGTGAAATTTTATGCATATAGGCTCATTGGTTTTTGAGAATAAGATGCTAAAGTATACAACTATTTAATGTCACAGTGACCTTAGATTGAAGGTTAAGGTCAACCTCAATTGCAAAACTGAAAGGGCTTGAACCAGAAAAAATCCCTATAAAGTTTTATTGTAAATACTTTACCTGTTTTAGAGAATAAGTTGTTAAGTATCAAATTCACAAATGCATGACCAATCATGGATAATGCACAGTTTACAATAGCAATAGCTCATCTGAGCCTTTGGTTCAGTTAAGTTTTTTTTAGTGTAGACATTTGGCTGAGTAGAAAAAGGTCACATTTTCATGATCCAAAGGTCTTCAGTTCAAGCCCTAGCCAAAATGTATCGTTTATGCTTGAATATATTCATTGAATTTCACATTGCTCAAGTCTATCTAGCTGCCAAATGCAAAGGTACTGACAAATATTCTAGTAGTTAACTTGCAATGAACCAAGGTTCCATCTAAGAGACAGTATTGTTTACTCAGTACACTAATGTCATCTACACTAGGATAAGCACCAGAGTGAGGAGCCTATAAACTCGGGAAGTACTGCACTCCCAATAGCCTTATGTTATTAACACCAGGGTAAGCACCATACTGATGAGCCTATTAACTCAATAAGTACTGCACTCTCTAAAGTTTCATTTTATTTGCACCAGGATAAGCACTAGACTGATAAGCCTATTAACTCAGGGAGTACTGCACTCTCAATAGCTTCACATTATTTACACAAGGATAAGAACCAGACTGACGAGCCTATTAACTCAGGGAGTACTGCACTCTCAATAGCTTCACATTATTTACACCAGGATAAGCTCCAGAGTGATGAGCTTATTTATTCTGGCAGTATTGTATTCTTAATAGCTATGCAGGTATTTAAATCAGGATAGCCAATGAAATAGCCTTTTGGCTCAGGAAGTAATTTTACTCTCAAAGTGTCATGTCAATAAATGGTAATAAAAACCTGACTGACTAGTCTATTGTCTCAGGTGATATTTTAACCTGAAAGAGAAATTGTTCATTAGTGTTACCACATAACCCATTTAAATAATAACTGGACTGTTTATTTATCATAATGATCACACTCAGGAATGGTATTAAACTGTAAATGCATGCAGCACTTCTGTTTATAATGCTTTAATACAGGACAGAGTTCTATCCTATTAACTAGAAATTAAACAGTTAAAAAGCTTTGAAAAATAAAGTTCTGTGTTATATTTTTTAAAGCTGGACTTTATTTAACTATGGGTGATAACTAATACAGACCTTAGTGTCATCTTTAACTATTCTATTAGAATCCTTAACATTTTGTTTAAGATCTCTTGTTAATTGTAGCATCTCTTCCGCTAACTTTTCTTGCATATGATGATGATGTTGTATCAATGAATCTATGTCATCATTGTCCTTTTCTTTCCTGTGTCGCAATCCAGAGGTATTTAAATTTTCTAAGGAATAGAAAAAACAATCATTATTGTGAGGAAATTACAGATCTTTATATCAAAACATCAGATTAAATCTGGCAATCTGATTATTGACTGCTGAAAGTCAAATTGAAATTACATGTACATGTAATAACAATCAACTGAAAAACAGAGAATGCATAAGTTCTGAATCTTGAAAATTCAATTTTTCTAATCAATTTCAGTTGCACTTGTGATTGCAGAAAGAAAGAGCGAAATTAAATCCAGTTTTTGCATTTTCTTTAATTTTTTTTAAAAAACGTTGTTTCTGTTCCCATTGATGGGTCTCAAAATGACAAAATGTGAAAAGTTTTTTATTAGTGTTGGGAATGTGTATTGATAATCCCTACTGATTAATCATAAATGCTCATATGTTTTGTGAGAAAATGAACTGAGACAATTCTCAAAGAAATTTAAACAGCTGCTGTTATTAAGGTACCATAGGTTTGGAATATATCATGATATCAAAGAATATACAGTCAACCCTCTTTAAAATGACCAAGTTTGTCCCCAAATAATTCTGACGTTATAAAGAAATAGCTGTTGTAAAGAAATAATGACAGAGTTTTCTCCCCTGAGAAATCCCGATGCTTCTACTACATGTAATCAAATAAAAGGATATCTTGACCAATTTAACAGTAAAACAAGTTTAAAAAAGCAAAATGGGTTTATAATTTTGTAATGTAAAAAAAATCCCTAATGAAAACTTATAGGTGATTATGAAAAAAAATCCTTTAATGCTGATAACAACAATTTATTGGCACAACACTTGTTTAAACACAACACATACCATCATATTAGATGACATGATCATAGATACAATGATAAGAATATTATAAGAGAGATAACTCTTCCATGTCAAATTAACAATCAAATAAAAATTAAAATAAATAAATAAATAAATAAAAAAAAAAACTTTCTTGAAATTATTAACAAATAAATTTTAAATAAATAAATAAAATAGCTGTCAGAAGACTAGCATTACTCAGATTTAATTCTTTTTCATAAAAAAAAATTCAAAATTTAACATTTGACAATTTCTTTATGACCAGGGTTTTCTACAGGTGCGCTACATAGACTAAACTGTTGTTTAGATGCTTAATACATTGACTAAAAGTGTGATGACACCACATAAAATTACTTTGAAACTTAGCTTCTCTGTCTAGAATTTTGGAAACTCAACTCTCTGTTTATATGACCATCATGAGATATACCAAAATTTTACAGAGTCCATTTAAAAAAAAGATCATGTAGACTTCCTTTTTAAGCGGTTAGCGTATACGCTAACCGCTTATTGGCATCGGGTCTTGCAGGAAGTGATAGGTCAAAGCGACTCCTAGCTGTAACCTTAGACCTTTGACCGAATCCTACATGCTGTTTGGGGAGATATCTACTATGCCACGCCTACTCCCGTCATGCCTTATGCCTTCAACTGGCAATATGGCGTGTATTTTCATTCACAAAACGCATATGAATGAAGTGTTAACGTAACTTTATGTTTACTTAGTGTCTCAACGATGACCTAACAGACCCCAGTGACAGTGTGCATGCTTCCCGTGTAAAATGGATTATAACACAGCAGCATCCACTGTTTTCATTAAGAACTCCGACATAAATAAGTAAGTTGTTGTAATCTAACTTGAGGTTTAAAATTTCAAAAGTTATATAATCAGACAGGGAAGATACAAAATAGTTAAACGAAGAAAGAAGAATTTTGTGGTTGGCTTGTCAATCGCAGAAATGACAAATCACTGGATTCTAAAACACGATCCGATGGCAGATCATTTCATCACCGGTAGTATGTTATTAATTAACTGATATACTGTACTGGAATATATTTGTATATTGTTTTCTGTTTTCCTGCATTCAGCACTGCCAAAATTAAGTGAAAACGCCTATAATGACAGTACCGATTTTGAAAACTTCTGTGGAAATTACCAAGTATCTCTAGTTCTAAAATGCATGTTTTTATTCGCCCCATACGCATACGACTGGAGTTAGCAACTCTACCAATTATCTGAAAACTGTTGGCAGTTTCACTGTTCTACGTGTTTCCTATAATTAAGAGAAAGGAGAGAGAGAGAGAGAGAGAGAGAGAGAGAGAGAGAGAGAGAGAGAGAGAGAGAGTATAGTATAGTAATGGTGTTTTACGCTCAGTCAAATTCTTTAACTTATTTCGAAATGGTCAGTTAGTTCTGGGATGGTGGAGGAAACCGGAGTGCACAAAGAAAACCACCGACCTTTGTCAAGTGCACTGACAAACTTTCCACACTAGGATCTGTCTGAGGCACTGTGATCCAAAAGTGTGTGCTTTAGAACACTTGGCCACTGGGGCCCCTTACCTGTAATTGATATTTGTTCTTGTGTAAACTCTAATGTCAGTTTACCAGGAAAAGAATTTATTATAATTATTATTTTTATTATTATTATTATTATTGGTATTATTATTATCATTCAGGTAAACCATCTTAACTGTATGACTTATCAAATCCAGACTGGGCTCATACTAGTAAAGTAACCAACTAAACAGTGAGAAAGTCACAGAAGAAATGAAAAAGTCTAATAAAGACTTTGACAGGTATTAATAATTTGTAACAACTACTGGAATGTAGAGTGCTCATCCCATCATTCTTATGTGGAATAAAGTTTGTATACATACCATGGCTTATGGTAGAACAGCAATGAAACAGAACATTATTAGTTCTGGCCTTAATCTAGGACAGTCACAGGTCATATTTTGAATTGCCTTTCTATGCATAGTAAACAGGTTTTATGAAATAAAAAGGTCATGAAATACACTAATGCTTTACATGGAAAAAATGTGGAGTTAATAGACTTAGTCAATTTCACATCATTGCAAATTGCAAAATTTCTCAGTTAAGCTGGATAATCACAAATTATAATTTTATATTATAGAAAGCTTAAGTATACAATTTACATTGGACTGTGAGGTTGTAAATACATTTTATCAAGAAAATTAAAAACTTTTTCAGAAGTTTTATTTTTACAGACAGATGAACTGTGTGTAAAACATGTCTGATTATACTTTAGCTTGAGAAATCTCAATTTAAGTAAAATATATTGCCACTTGCACAACTTTATAGCAGTTACACTAAGATTGACCACCTGGCAATTTGTTTTTGCTTCATCCAGTTATACCCAAAGTTCTCGAGATCCTTTTTCAAGTAAATGTGTATTTAAATTTTTAAAATTTGTTTTTGCTTCGAGTTATACTCAAAGGTCTCGAGATCCTTTTTCAAGTAAATGTGTATTTCAATATTTTAAATTTGTTTCTTTTTTTCATTGAGTTATACTCAAAGGTCTCGAGATTCTTTTCAAATAAATGTGTATTTCAATATTTTAAATTTGTTTCTTTTTTCCATTGAGTTATACTCAAAGGTCTCGAGATCCTTTTTCAAATGCGATATTCAGTATATTCTCAGGAATGTTAAGTATGATTTATTTTTTAACTCATTTTTAAAAAAAGTTGTTATTATTTAAAAAAGTTTTTGTTTGTTTTTTTTTTCTATTTTCAGAAATAACAGACTGAAGGAGCAACAAGCAAATAAAGACAGACATCATGCGTCTAAGGCCGTTCAGGATTTATTTGAAAAATCAAAGTAGATCTGAACATGATACCATAAACCAGAATGCATCCTTATTTGTAAAAATGGACACCTTTGAACCAGACAAGATACAACACTTGAAAACACAATAACCATCTATTGACAAGAGTCAAATTGACAATGAAATGGATTGATAACTGAGAATGCCCATGATTATCAAAGCAAGGTTTTTTGAAAGTAAATTCTGCTAAAAGACAAATTGTGCTTTTTCTTAATACACAAGTGATATCTTTTCAGACATATTGTGCTCTGTTAAACTTTACTTTTAAATATTCTTTTATATCCAATGACCATATGCCCTTAATAAATATACATGTATTTCCTTTTGTAACAATATAAAGATTAAGATGATAAACCAAAAACATTAACATGAATTGGAACTTTTTTCTATTAGCAACATTTTTAGATCGCCTGAGCACATACCGGTAGTGCTCAAGTGAGCTATTGTGATGGGTCAATGTCCGTCGTGTTATCATTTGTGTGTCGTGCGTCAACTTTTGCTTGTTAACACTCCAGAGGCCACAAATTTAGTCCAATCATTATCAAACTTGCTCAGAATGATCTCCTTGACTAGCGCTAGCTCAGTTTCATATATTGGCCATACTGGTTCAATAAAAAGGTTACTAGGTCAATTTATAGAAAAACCTTGTTAACACTTCTGAGGCCCAAATTTCAGCCTAATCTTCATCAACCTTGTTCAGGATGATGCTCCTGACAAAAGCTAGCTTAAGATTGTTTAAGGATCATGTTGGGTCAATAAGTTGGTCACTGAGAGAAATTATAGAAAAACCTTTTTAACACTCCTGGGCCCATAATTTTATCCCAATCTTATCAGCTTTCTCAGAATGATCCTCTTGACAAAAGCTAGCTTAAGGATGTTTAAGGGTCATGTTGGGTCAATAAGTAGGTCACTAGGTCAAATTATAGAAAAGGTCCAATTTACTAAAATCAAGCTGAGTGTACATCATTTCAGGTGAGTGTCCAAGGCCTTCATGGTCCTTTTGTTTTTTATGTTGCTGTAAATAAAATTTTCTCCAGAAATTTCTTTTCATATTATTAAAGTACCCTAACATTGGGGCCTTGGTGGACAAGTGGTCTAAGTCACATGCCTACATCATTATGTTTGCTGAGTTGGTAGAGTGCTCGCTTTGTATTAGGGAGGTTCGGGGTTCAAAGTCAGACTGGGTCTGACCAATACTTGAAAACTGGTAGTGACCTTTTTTTGCCAAGCACTCTGCATTTAGTAATGAAAGTCATGAGGTTCTTCAGACTAGACCTTAAAAACTGAAGTCCAGTGTCATGACAGGCATGGCACCCTACAGAACCCTCCCTGCACATTGCCCTAACCACACTGCAAAGGTAAACATTTCTGTCACTTTATTTACAGTTGGTGAGGTCTCGATATAAGTGAAATATTCTTGACTGGGACGTTAAACCTCATAAGATGAAATTGA
Organism: Tegillarca granosa; assembly: GCA_029721355.1. Lineage (NCBI taxonomy): Eukaryota > Metazoa > Mollusca > Bivalvia > Arcoida > Arcidae > Tegillarca > Tegillarca granosa. The sequence continues at coordinate 15,316,864 of CM056600.1, read as the reverse complement.
ATCACATGCTTACAGATCAAAGTACATCTTACTGAGTAGGTTTGAATCCCACAGTGACAGAACCTAGGATGAGAAAGTTTTACAATTGCTTGTTGAAAGCCTTTGCCTATCTCCAGGCACTCCAGTTTACTCCATCAGCTTAAGACAGACTACCTTGCTAATTATGTGAAAGAATCAGTATCTTGACAGGGTTTAAAACACCATTTGTCTCTCCACTCTACTCCAGTATACCCTGAATAGAACCAGAGTAGGCATATAATATCAGAAAACTAATGAATATTGGCTACTTATACAACCTTTTCACAAACTAGGATGAATAATTATAGAGACAAACACGCAGCATTAGTTTTTCAAATTACTGATATCAACTTGTTTAGATTAACTTTCAGAATACATTGTATTTTATTTTAGTTTGATAACAACCAATGAAAGTCATAATTTTTATTACAAATGCAGGAACAACTAATTGTAACAATTTCACTATGGTGTTACATTGTATGAACTCATCTACAGATTCATTTCATATAAACATTTTTCCAAATTGTTCCTTTCTTGAGTGGCATGTTATGTAATTTGGCTCTACTCAGCAAGTTTTATGCCTTCATTAAAGAAATTTAGTTCATACAAATAATCTAATGCATTAAATGAGAAGTTTGTTGGTTTTATTGCTGTTTAATCTTACATTAGCAATTTTCCAGCCAGTCATGACAAGAGGAAGTTAATTAATGTCTTAGGATAAATTAAAGAACAAGTTTGTGTATGTGAGATGTGCAAGCATGTTTTATTGTTTGCCATACTCAGTGATTTTCACATGCTAGCTCAAAGAGTCAGTCTGCTTTATACAAGCACCCAACTCTTATTCACATGATGTCAGTGTGGCAACCATCAGTGCTCTCTCCTTAAGTTTAATTCTTATGATTGACCTTTTGTTTTTTTTTTGTTTTTTTTTTTTTGTTTTTTTGGAAAATTGCAATGCAGGCATTATTTTTGATGTATTGAGACATTTTTGTCTGATGGAAGCAAAAACCAAATGTCAAGGTCGTGTCATTTTGATTACCTGAGCTTTAAAATGCTATATCATGACTAAGTTTAAAGATTTTGACATGGAAGATAACCTTTTGATGTTTTTTTATTTGGAAAATTGCAATGCATGCATTACTTTTTGATGTATTGAGACATTTTTGTCTGATGGAAGCAAAATCCAAATGTCAAGGTCATGGCATTTTGATTACCTGAGCTTTAAAATGCTATATCATGACTAAGTTTAAAGATTTTGACATGGAAGATAACTTTTTGATGTTTTTGCAGTGCTCTCTGTAATTAAACCAGATCAAAGATCATGAGTGATAAGAAATAAGATGTTGGTCTTCCTGTATTTAGGTGCTTAGTTTAGATATAAGACATTACTTCATAATTACTGAATAAGATTTTTTGTTGAGAGATATTTTGTTACTTTCAATAAATATTCATTTTGTTTATTGCAGCTTACAAAATGTCTTAAAGTGGATTTTATTTTGTATCAAAACACTTTCACTGGTCATTTTCTTTCAGATGCATCTATTTGATCCCTTATTTTGAAATAAAACTGAGGAATGGGATAATGGTGATTTACATACTACCACAATCACAGTTAACAGTCTAGTCAAATGGGTTCTGATCTAAAACTGATTACAACATCATACATTTTGTTACAAATGTAACGTACATACTAGTATTTACAAAAAGCTAAGGGTCAACCAAAACCTCATTCAAAAGGCTGTACATTTTTTGAGAAATTGAATACCGCCAGGTACTTTTTTGAAAGTGGGATAATCAAAATTTATCTCAACTTTCAGAGCTACCAGGCTAACCGCTTTCCAGTACTTTCAGTACTTTGATTTATAATTACCTACATTTAGCTTCTTTTTCTACAAAAACAACTTTTTGAAGGGAGTTTTAAAAAATTAAAAATAAAATTTCTAATTTTACCATCTACATCTTCACTTGATCCTAGTAATTCTTCTCTAAGCTCTCTCTGATGACGAGCTTTCGTTTTAAGATGAAGCTCTTGTGGTGAAGAGTTAACTCCCCTTGAAGTGGTTACTAGTTTATCAGCTGCCTTCACCTTTTCACTGGCTGTTGGCTGAAAATATATTGAAAAAAAAATCAAAGTTTAAATGGAGATAAGAATAAGAAATGGTAATTATGATACAATTTGAAAAGATTAAAGATTACTGGTACCCTAGATAAAATAGCTGATGTTCATTTATTTTTTAATGCAGATGCAAGTAAACATCCATACAGGTATACAATCAGTAATACACACTATGAAAGACAAATGTTGTATGTTGTATACATAAATTAAACACAAACACACCAGTCTATGTCCAAATCACAATCCCAAAAACAAAAGTTAATACTTTAAAAACTGGCAAATTCAGATACACATAAGAACTTCCATCAATGAAGTGAGGTCAGAGCTCCAGAAAGACAAGCACCTCCTGTCTCATCTAAAGTGAGATAAGGCATATCACATGCATTGTGTTCTTAGTTGACATATAAGGTACTTAAGTTTGTATTTGAGCAACAAATTCTGAAAGGGTCTCAGGGTAAAGATGACATTTATAAAACCCTACCAAGGGGTTTTTACATACCATAAAAACCAATGTAATTTACGCACTTTTTTTGTAAAAATGAAATTAAAGTTTAGGGGGTGCGTAAATTACACGAGTAGATTGTTTTCGTGATTTTTTAAAAAATTTTCCTTGCTGACATAACTGTTCAAAATGTAAACATTTGTACCGGAAGTTGGCCCATGAAGTGTTTTACTCTAGCTAAAACTAGGGGCCTCGGTGGCTGAGTGGTCTAGAGCTCGTGCTTACAGAACACAGCGCCTATCACTGCCTGGGTTCGAATCCCACTCGGGACAGATCCTAGTAGTGAGAAAGTTTGTCAGTTCACTTGCCGAAGGTCGGTGGTTTTCTCTGGGTACTCCGGTTTCCTCCACCATTCCAGAACTGACCAGCCTCAAAATTAGGGAAAAATCTTGACTGGGGCGTAAAACACCATTACTCCACTCCACTCTAGCTAAAACTAAAAATGTGTAGAAAAACAATTGTTATTGTACATGAATGTACTTACCAGTTTTTCAGCTTCTACCAGTCCTCTTAAATAATCTACTTTTTTGTTGTAATCATTTAGTATTTCTTGACATGGTTTACTGTAAAATATAAATTGAATATGAAAGGTTTATTTTATGACATCTTTTTAGGCCAATACATACTAACTGAACGATTATTTATTTCATTGGATAACTTGCCGATGGTCAAACAGGGTTATACCTGACAACTTTTCTGATATCACCAATCAATCAGTTGATACAAATCTTTAACCTACAGTATGGTGGCATAAGATTTTCATGCTATGTATTTTTCATTTTTTTTTTTTTAATTTCTCTCAAAAAACTATCCTGAATTAATTTCTGGAGTAATTTTTATTTAGAATTTTTTTTACAGGCAGAATTATTATCAGATTTTTTCATATTTTTTTTGTTTTTCCTTAAATTGTATTAATGGGATATTACCTAAAATGATTTATCTCATAATTTTACTTCTAAAAATCGGAGTCTTTCTTATCAAGATTTTGGCAAATTCTGAATATTTCCATTATTCTCAATATTCATTAAAAACAATATTACAGGTTGCCTGTGATGATAAAATATTTGCTAAATGAGGGATAATTAGTATCTAATAACATGTTCTTAGGGTAACAGACTGGGCTCGAAAAGATGGCCAGGTAGCTTGGCCAGTAGAGTGTACATATATTGGGAAGGTCCCAGGTTTGAGTCCGGGTTTGGCTGCTGCATTTTTTCCCTTTCTTGTTACATCTGGAGGTTCATCCAACCCTGCGAGATAGCCAATCATCGTGTTGATCCCAGGGTGGAACCTGGAGGTTTGAAATTTGAGGTGGGTCAAAAAATAAAAAATGGAGGAATGTAGTGGACCAGGCTTGATATGCGGTTGGGTAGCTCAGTTAGTAGAGTTTCTCGCTAGTTGGGAAGATCCAGGGTTTGAGTCCCGGTTTGGTTGCTGCATTTTTCCCTTTCCTGTTTCATTAACAAAATTAATAAATGAATCTGTATTTTTTGTAATAGCTTTAAATACTTTTACAACCAAGAAAGTGCTTTCAGATGTTGCCTGTTTAATAAAATTTGCCAACATTTAAAAATTTGTGATAATTAAGCAACAGAGATTTTCATTTAAACAATTTTTGAGCAGGATTTAAAATTTTTTGTTTGAATTCATTAAAATTATCTTACACTTAATATTGTTAATGAAATCTAACACTCACTTATGACCAACTACTTTATTCTAATGAAAATTTATTTATTTTATTAACTTATGTGTAAACTTCAAATTAGAGAAGAAAAAACAGGTTAAATAGCTATACAAACCTGGATGATTTCTTTAAGTCAGTAAGTTGATCTTGCAAAGCTGATATATACTACAAAATAAAATAAATTAATAATCAGGTACTGAATTTTTATACAAAACAGATCAGAATAAAGTAAATTGATAACCAGGTATTGAATTTCACTCTCATTAACAACTTAAAAAAAACATTTTTTCATATCCAACTGTTTGTAATTGCATACTATTAAGAAAAACTGACTAAAATCATTGTGGTTAGGAGGTGTGTTGTCAAGATTCCCGTCTCATATATAATTACCGGTATTATTTTATCTTCTTTTTATTATGAAAAAGAGGAGATTCCTCACAAGATTAAAAAACATTTCTTAAAATTCTTCAACATAAGTATAGCAAAATATTACTGACATTCATGATACACTTTACATTTTAAAAAAGTGTTTATCTAATACTGTATTGAAAAAATTAAACCAGCAATTGTTCGCCTACTGCATGATAAATAAATTAATGGTATTACTTTATAGAACTAGAGGTTATTAAGCTGCTTGCAATAACATTTTTAAATCTATATTGTAAATCAAAATCCATGGTTATTCTAAAGTAAAGTCTAAAATTATTGAACTGGCAATTGGAATTGGAAATGCACATGATTTTCAGTTTTAAAAAAGCTCAAATTACTTATGATGTTCTGTGTTCATTGAATTAAGATTAAATGTTCATAGATGATAGAGAATTTAATAAACTAAATTAATATGTTGTTTTGCATATCAACATTTACTGAATTTATTAGCACATAGTAATAAAAAAAAAAAACAGCTTATTTTTGTTCAAATAATATAATACAAATTCCCACAACAGCAACATTTACTTTTCTACTGATATTTTATTGTATTAATGGATTTACATAGAGTAGGGTTGCTAAAGTAAATTTTCAATGGTTTTAAATTACTACTGAAAAGTCGGCATATTTCAAACATGATAATATTCATTACATTTTTAAATGAAAACTGGTCACAATTCACCGTAACAATAAATATGACTATGAGTAAGAAAGAAGTAAGTTTATAATACCCATTTGAATTTAAATTCATTAGATTTCTATACCACTGACATCACCGTAATTTTTTTTTTTTTTTTTTTTTTTTTTTTTTTTTTTTTTTTTTTTGTGTACTTATTTAATTGATAGAGGATACAAAATTTTAAACTGTACGATGTATTATAGTCAACTTCTGTTGAGAAAAACTTGATCAAACTGCAAAACATCTATTCAGCTGTTGCACCTTCTCTAATCTCCAGTCCCATGACGACTTGTCTTTGGCCATATTTTCACATCTTCGTAACAAACGGTTAAAATTTATCTCTAGTCTCGTTCCCATTGTCACATATTAAAGTAAAACTGATTTAAATGAGACGAAAATTCATTTCCGAAGTGCTGGATTTGTTTACGACGACAGGAAGTGAAAGAAAATGACTTACTCGTCTCCATTTTGAAGAGCACTTCCGATAGTGGATGGCGCGTATCTATGGAAATTGTACACAAAAGAGTTAATTGGCATGTGTTAATTGATCTATGTCAGGTGTTGACAGGAGCCATTTTAATTTGTACTGGCTTACGGGGGATATGACTTAATTTTCTGCCGTTATGGGTGATTTCTAACAAAGTATATCTTTTGAGATTTAAACAAAATTAATTAAGAAATTGTTTCGTTTTCCTTTCGAGACACCCAACTGTGAAACAAATTGAAAGTAGACTGAACAAGGTAAATTCAGATTGTATATATCTTCTCGCTTGTTCTGTTTATTGTTTCAAAGTCTTTGAGGTCAATGAATTTTTCATATTTTATTACTTGAATACTTGGTACCTTGTAACCTTAAACAATCCACCTCATTTTATATTGCAGACTTTTCTTTTGTCAGTATATTTTGGTCTTTGGACGAGTTATTTCATTCGTCATTCAGATAGTGGAGAAGTAACAATCATGCTACAATAGTAACATCTAGCGATTATATCTTTAACCATCGGGGAAAAATAGTTGGGGACTGGGTGATCAAATCAGGCCTTAATGTCTGTAAACCTATAAGTTGAGTTGTCTTTGGCTTTTCTGGATTACTGGATTATGTTGTTCGAATCTCTGATCCAAGAAAAACTGTTCTACATAAATTTACTGTTCAACTTCTCTTATTAGACTAAAGAACTTGTGACTTATATAATCAGCTGGTCTTCAACTAAATAAAGACTTAATTTGACTTATTCTTATATTTTACAGAATTGGTCACTAAAACAAGTTGTATATACATGTCACTCATATAAATTAATATCTGTTATTATATAATTTATCTTCATTATTATAATATTGCCTATATTCTTGTCTAGTTTTGCTTAATTTTGTCCGTTTTACTTTCAGGTTGCACCATGGCCTCTAATTTAACAGAGAGCACAAATTTGGCTGTGTCCAACTTCAAAGTTGCTCAGGATATGCGTGTTACAAATAATGCCATGCATAGTATATTTAAGCAAGATTATCCAGCTTATGACCACTATGGGCGCGGACCAGAGGCAGAACGGCCCATGTTGGCTGAAGTCATGCACAGGGATACAAATCATTTCCCAAACAAGGAGTCGGAAACAGTCTCTTCATTTGAATATAGATATTTACCAAAGCCAGTAGTTTTAAATGTTCATGAAAAATTACGGTCAACAAATTTTAAAATGGATGCCGATTTGAATAAAGTAAATTCATTCGAGACTGTACATGATAGTTATTTTACACCAAAGATGAATTGGAATTATGAGAGGACACAGCCAACTACAAATATAAGTGAAAGTCATATCCCCCAAGGTGATCCTGATAAAGCCCCTGACCCCTGGTCAGATTATAGGGACCGATTCCGAGGTCATGATACAACTAAATTTAGGATAGTTAAAGCACCCTCAATGCATGAAGGTATGTTATATGAATTGTTTTTGTCATTTCAAGAAACTGTTAGAGTTGTATATGTTTAGTATGTTGATCAGTTCTTTCATCTGTCTCTTCATAATGCATTGTTTTTTTTTTTCACAATAGCTTGATGTTTCCATGCAGTTTCACCAAACTTAAATATTCTTAAATGGAAGATGTGTATTGATTTTGAAAGTCTTAGGTCAAAGCTTCTGTTAAAATAAATATATTAAGGGAATTTTTTTTGTCTAATAAATTAAGGTCACTTTGATGAAGTTCACATTTTGTGATGCATTTGGGTGCATTGGGTTATATTTTTCTCTGGTTTCTATGTGCTTTACTTTTAATATACACCTCTGCATACTACTGAGTGTACAAGCTTTTTTTTCTTTTTTTTTTTTTCAAAATCTATTAATTTTATGATTCTTCCTAGTTGGTCAGAAATAAAAAAATTGGTGTTTATGCAGTGACAATCCATCATCTGAGGTTGTAGATTTTCTATTGGCCTGAACATTTTTAGACAAATCAATAAAGCATTTAAAAGATAGCGACTGTCCTCAAGCCAAGTATTTGCCCTTAACTTGAGATACATTTAGGGTTCAAACCATAGGTCTTTTCAGGATTTCATGAAACACTTTTCCTTTAATATTTAATCAATATCAGATATTGAACTTTCATTGTATTACCTAACAACATAAATAATATTAATAAACATAAAGTCATGGACCATGTATTATATGATAGAACCATTGCTTTTCATAAAATTATTATAAATGATAAAATGAATTGTTTCAGCCCTTCCAATTTTTCAGTAATCAACAATTTTGACATGTATTTTTTAGGAGGGCCACCCACTATAAAAGGAGATGCCAGAACAACTAACTTTGATACAACAAACAAAGACACATTTCAGGGTGAATGGCAGAACCCAGTACAGACATTACCAGCTGTGAGTATTTAAAAAAAAAACAAAAAAAAAAAATGTCTAGAAATGGCATTTGTAGTGTTTCCATCTTGCATGGAAAGCAAATGGAAAAAGGTAAACCAGTTTGTTTTGATTAGGTGAATATGCACAGCTGAAGAAATTAGTAACACAATAAAGCTGAAGAAATTATAACACAATAAGCACAGTGTTTATGTAGTTTTGAGGGTCATCCAGGCCCTGGCTTTAAAAAAGAACCATGTTTTTAAAAAATGGGTTGACACATACTTTATTTTAAAAAAATTAATATAAAGAAATGGTTCTCAACAATAGAATGTCAAATAAAATAAAAGTCTTACTATACTGTTCAATCTAGTGTTGAGAACCATTTCTTTATATTAATTTTTTACTACTAATGAACTCTGTTGAATACCTTCAGGTATCCACTAGAGAGAACATCACCAGAATTTATACCTTACAGGTGTTGGTATCCTTCTATTCTTACTACTATTTAAAAAAAAAAAGTATAAATGAGAAAGAAGTAAAATGAATTAAATCAAAACTCAACTACTTAGGCTGATGGACCATCACTTATAGTTCTAGATTTTATGCACTAGCAAATTAACATTTTGATTGGAATCTTAATATATATAAAGACCATGAGTTGATCATCATGAATACTTACAGGTAGTTTTTGTATAATGATATTGTACAAACATCAGATTCTGCAGCCATCAAATATGTTGCTTTCTTTCTACATCATTTACATACATGTATCAATGTGGTCTTTGACATACACATGAAATTCTTGTCTCACCATATTCTTTAAATTAACTTCCCTCTAAATAAAACTTATTCTTGAAATGACATGTGACATCAAGGCCTATAGCTTCATGTTCATACAAAAAATATCCACTTTTTGGGATGCAGTATATACATAAATTTACCGATTCATGATTACCTGACCTTAATTACAGATGGAAGTATAATGGGGTTAGGGTGCAGCTGTTAATTTGAATCAACAGGTGCATTTTTTTTTTAAATTTGGTCTATCCATTTTTTTTTGTGTAAAGTTTTGCCTTATAATCTCAGCCCACAGGTACCAGTGTTCCAAATGGTGACCCATCTAAAGAATACACACAGAAAACAACCATGCAGGAATCATTCCCTGATTTAAGCAGCCAGAATGATTACAAACCTTATAACCAGGCCTTTGTAAGTAGCAAGTTGGGAAAGACAAACTTCAAACAGCAGGATGGACATGGAAAGTACAATGATTATATGAGTACAGCTACAGTATCATATCTACCCTCAGCTATACCAGGTAAGGTTGAGAAGTAGGAATTTTTAAGCTCCCCACATGTACCTACTGTAAAAGATTTCTGTATCCCTCATGAATACTTGTAATTGATTGATAATTTTTAGTCTTTTTATAGTCTTGCCTTGTCACATTTGTCTTTAATCTACTGCAGCAGATGATACAAGTATTCCAAAAGCAACAAAAAGAATAAAGTTTTTTTTATACCAAACACTTTATGTGGTTTATTGTAAATGTAGGAAAAAAAAGTTTTTTTATAAAAAAGGTAATTTATAAGACTGTTCTTCCTGTTGTCTTTCTTCTTTTGTCAAATTGTGCATGTGTAAGTCTTGTGCTATTCAGTTTTGAAATAAAATTAAAGCACTCAACATTCATTACTGAAACAAAATACATGTACCTGTAGTGCAATTAAACAACGTTTATGACTGTTTTATGAATAGGAGTTAAAGTAAGCATTATTTTTAAATTTTTAGTTGAGAGATTTCGACCAGGAAAACACCGTAATCATAGTGATCTACCCGAAGGTGACATGGACAGGTCAAGAGGCACAGAAAGAGTAAATATGACAACCAGTAGATTCTACCATGGCAGTGTAAGAGCTCTCTCTCTCTCTCTCTCTCTCTCTCTCTCTCTCTCTCTCTCTCATGAGAGAACACTGTAGTAGTTATGGTTCTAGTTTGATAAGCAAAAAAGGAAAAATTACACTTTTTTTGAAATGGGTGAAGTGGGGAAAATAAGACAGGTGCCAGGGGGAATTATAAGAACTGTCTTAATTTGATCATAAAGATGTACTAAAAAATTATATTAAGACAAAGAATTCTCTGCAAATTTTGAATGCTACATATAATGTTAATGTGTTGAAAACTTACATACAAGTAATATCTTTATATAAAGATAACTAGTTCTTTAAAACCAGAGTTTTAAAATCCTGGTGCATCATATTCCAACCAAAAACCTATCTAAAAGTCTTTATTTTTTATCTCCAATGGGTTGTTTTATATACAGGGTTTCTGTATTTTTAAATAAAAGTTTACACTTGAATCATTTTACCACCACAAACAAAAATGGGGATGGTGGTATATAGGAATCAACTTAGTATGTCCCTCTGTCTTTCTGTGCAGATTCGTGTCTGGGCCTAACTTCTTTTTGTTAGTTGACAACATTTCATATGGATACATGGGTGTATCACCACAAGACGATGTGTTGTGTACATTCATGACCTCTATATAAGCTTGACCCTTGACCTCCAGGTCAAAATTATAGTTTTTTAAACAAAGATTTGTGTTTGAGCCAAAACATTCTTGTTCTTTATTATAGGCATACCATATTTGTAACATAGTGTATCACTATGAAACAATGTGCCATGTGTCTGTCTGTCTGTGCAGATTTGTGTCTGGGTCCTAACTTCTCTTTTTTAGTTGACATAAACAACCGTATTTGGCACATGGATGTATCACCACAATACGATGTGTTGTGTACATTCATGACCTCTATATAAACTTTACCCTTGATCTCAAGTTCAAAATTAAAGTATTTTTTAAACCTGTACTTGCTAGAATTTATTGTTCTTCACCATAGGCATACTATATTTTGCACATGTTAAATATCACTACGAGATAATAAGTCATTTACATTCATTACCTCTATATTACCTTGTTTTTTGACAAAGTCAAATTATAAGTGTTAAAACATAGAAATGGTTTTCAACCATATGTATAACGTTCATCAGTCTACATAAAAATATTTGCATGGTGGGGGTATTCTTTGTGAGTTTTTACTCACAGTGTCAATGAATAATGAGAATAAAATGTTTTTATTTTATTTTTTTGTACAGCCTGCAAGAGGACTACATAATACAATTATATCTGGAGCCAACCTGAGGACTAAGAGTAATGTACTATTTGGAGAACCACAACTTACTAGTAACTACTATGATACCACCACTGAGGATACGTTTAAACCAGTAACTGTACCATACACCTACAATAGAGCTAAGTTCTATAAAAGTAGTGATGTACCTTTGGATTACTATAACAGTAAGTCTTTCTACTTTTTGTATTCAAAAAAATAAAATTTCTCATACCATGTAGAAGCCAATGAATTTGCTGATCCATTTTTATCTTTTATATTTTGATCTTTACCAATATTTTAGATTTTATTCTTTGAAAGAAGATATATACATTTACAATTGCATCACTATAACAGAAAGTGAATATACATGTATATATATATATATATATATATTTTTTTTTTTTCAAAACATGAAATTTTTCACACCAAAAGCCAATGTGTTACTGACGTTTCCCCTATTTCCTTATAGTCTTCATCACTATATATATATATATTTAAACTCAAGTTTCTTCGTCTGCAGTTAGGGTTTTACTTTAAACCACTTACAAATTTTAAGTAATTATAAATGTCATTTTTATATTTTACATATGCATAAAAATTGTGGTGTAAGATTCTTTCAGTCTTTTCCAACTAGGAACTTGATACATGAAGTTGGTTAAAAGAAGAGGATTAAAAATACAGACATATGGACACTACACCATGCCACAAACTCAACAACCTATTTTATTTTTAACCAAAAAAAACAATAACTACCTATTCAACCAAGAACACACAAATGCTACTACAGTATTTTGACTATCATGTAATTTACAGCACTTGTAATGAATTTTTCACATTATTGTTTAAAAGTACTTAAAAAAACTTGACTTAATAAAACTTGTAATTTTTTTTCAGAGAGTGAACCAAAGTTTTCAACTCAGTGGAGTGATTACAAAGATCCAAGAAAGGGCAAAACCATGCCAAACCCTGCAGCTCTTGAAAATGTATGTAGTCTGTATGATTCTATACATATATCATTCAGTTTATCAGGGACCTTTGTGGCTGAGTGGTCTAAAAGCCCACACCTACAGCTTACAGTACCTCTCACCACCTAGGTTAAAATCCAGCTTGTGGAAGATCCTAATGTGAGAAAGTTTGTCAGATTACTTGCCAATCAGTGGCTTTTATGAGACATTGTAATTTCCTCCACCATCCTTGAACTGACCATCTCAATATAAGTGAAATAATCTTTACTGAAGCATAAAATATGGTTAATTCAATCCAATCTAGTCAATTAGCTTACACTATGAAAGTTTGGTAGAGAACTTTTTCAGTAATTTGGAGATCAGAGTTTGATTATGGATGAATCAAAAAATTTGAAAATAAAGAATCAGGGAAGAAAGTAGTTTTTGTCTTACAGATGATACAGTTAAAAAACAATTTCCCATGTCACATCAAATTTGTCACAAACAAAAAATTCACTTTTATCTGATGACATAAAAGTGATGTTTAGTTTTATGGTTTTGATCTCATTAAATGAATGCAGGATAAAATTAAATATTTTCAACTAATTAAATGTTGTTTGGGGTACAAATTAATGGTTTTGATTTAACTAAAATGAAGGAGGAATGCATGCAGTTCAATGACTTTTATCTGTTAAATAATAAGGAATTTCCAAATTAATACATGTATTCTGGAAAGTTTTATTTTTGCAATTAATTTCTCCTAAAAATTAACAAAAAAATAATAGTACATGTTCTGCCAAAATTTGTGGTTTTGCGGTATTTAAATGCAACCTTAAGCATGTTCAACAACACATACACTTTTATGAGCATTTGCTAGTTGAAAAGTATTATGGTATGTGACTTACGAATACATATCCAAATGTTTTTTGTTCTGAACTTATATGTTTATATAGATATATATTATCCCTTTCTGTTTCAGTTGAAGAAATCTCATATCCTGCCAGCTTTGAGTGGTCCTCAAAACCTTGCAACAACACATCAACTGATGTTTACTCCAAAACAGGTTGACAGATATGTGTATGATTCTGGTCGTTTACAGAAGAGTTCTGTCCCCTTGGGAACAATGAGTATCACGAAAACTTAAAAGATGGTGATCACTTATTTGAAAATTTGGTATTCTTTAGTTTTTGTCAATACTGTTTTTTAAAGAGTAATCATTTGTGCATTTTATTAATTTTCATTAAATTTTCATAACTAGTAAATTTAACATTTCCAATCAAAAGTGCAGAACATCTTTTTAACATGGCATTAGAGCTTAAAGCTGTCTTAAACTCTATAATATTTTAGACCAAATTCTTTCATTTGATTTTTTGGACTGAAAAAGTTTGCATTCTTTTCTTCATATTTAGATTTTTTTATCTGGATAACTGAAGACATGTATTTATGTTTATTTTGTAGTATTGATTATTTTAAACCAATCAAAAACTCAAACAAGTATATTGCTAACCAACCAAAAGCTTTAATTCATATTATAAACTAAACATAAGTTTTTATAAATACATGTATTGTAAACTAATTAAAAGCTTTCATGCATTTTGTGAACCTATCAAAAGCTGTTATTCATTTTGTGAACCAATCAAAAGCTGTTATACAGTTTGTGAACCAATCAAAAGCTGTTATACATAATTGTAAGCCTTGTAAGAATTTTTATACAAACTGTAAACCAATAATTTTTTTTTATACATGTTTAAAAAACCAGTTTAAAGTTTTTATACAAATATATTATTTTATAATAAATCTAGTTTAAATTTTTCTAATTAAGCAGTATTAAGATATTAATAAGTTTATCATAATTATGTGTTACAGTATTATAAATTTTACGTAAAGATTTACAAACAGTATTGTAAAGTGTTATTATTGATCAACAGTTTTTTAAAAGTACCAGTATTAATATTGTCTGTGATAAGTGTTAAATGAAAAAACTTGAAATAAAACCATATTTAAGAACTCAATAAAAATGAAAAATGTATTAATAACAATTCAGAGTGTGTTTTTAGATGTGCCACTGCTGTTTCAATTTTAATTTTTGCCATTTTTCTTACCGGTACTCATGTTTGTTGAAGTTTTTATCAGTTTTGATGTTTTGTTTTTTATCAGATTATCAGAGAATCTCACATCTTTCTTGCCATATTTATTTTTATTTTGTATAATATAATTTTGTTGCCATATTTTTTTATTTTGTTATGTTATGTTTTGTTTAGTTGTGTAGTCATGAAGATTGTTTTCTTCTTTTACACTTCTTTTGCTGCAACATACCTTAGTTGTACTCAAATTAAGGTCTTTGTATATGTACAGTGTATATGCATGTAAGTTATGTACATTTCTTCAGGTTTAGTAAAAAAAAATCTATAAAATTCTTACCCAGAAAATTAATGAAATACGTAACATACCTAATTGTTTCTTTGCATATAACCCTATATTAAGAAGTGGAGCTCAAATTCAGTCTTTCAATTTAAGATTATGTGTACAATGTAAGTTGTGTACATTGTCTTCTAGGAGTAGTAATTATAATTTTTAAATAAAAATTCTTCCCAGAAAACTAATAAAATATATATCATTGCCATATAAGGTGGATGGTTTAAAATAGTAATTTACCAGTAACAATATTAAACTTTTTAAACAAAATATCTTTATTTTATGCTATTTGAGGATTTATTATATTTTTGGAAGTTATCTTGTATTTCATGTAACATGATCATGACATGATCATTAAAAAAAAAAAAAAACCAACAAATATCAACGTAAATGATACATATAATTGCTCACAATAACACATTCTAGTATCATTTTGTTTTTTTGTTTTTTTTACCCAAAGCATAAAAACGAAGAACAATATACATGTAGCACTTATAATTGAATTCAATATATAAACCTTAACTAAAAATATTTAATAGCCATTCTCCTGAATGTTGATAAATAATTGAATCCAAAATATTCAGTTCTCTAGTCTATTTTTATTTATGTGTAATTTTTTTGAGGTTGAGTTTTGTTATGATTATGTTAAAAATATCTCATAAGCCAATATACTGGATTTGTACTTAAATGTTGAATTCATTCCTTCAAATGTTTAGACTGTATTTTTGGGTTAATCGTGTTAATTCTGCTCAGCTTTGACAACTTCTAACAGCCAGTGTAATGATTTACCACAATTTAATTTTTCAGCTGTATTTTTTATGGTTCTTACAGACTTATTTACACTTTTAATTTTTCATTTTTTTTTATTTTTTTTTTTCTACATTTTATGTTTTCCATTAGACTGTAAAAATCTGTTGTCTTTTTGTCATAGCAAAAATGTGGAATTAGAGTTTTAATTTTTAAAAACCATTTTATATCATTGCTTTGTTTTCTTTTTTCATTTTGGTGTGCACGATCATCACGAAAATCATATTTTACTTTCCTCTTGCACAAAAGCTTGCAAGATTCTTAAAAATGTGAATTCAACTCAATTCACTGTTACACTTGAATCATCACTTAAATTTAAAACATATTTAAATCATTACTGCACAGCAATGGCACTAATATTTAAAATAATATATGATAAAGGTATAACAAGTTCTGTGTTCATATTGAATTAAGAGGTTAAATTTTAAGAAGTGTATTATAGTTGAATTAGTATGTATGCAGTATATATTTTTGAAGTGTTTATTGCAATGTTGTTTTTTTTACATTAAAACCAGCACTTTGGGTGTGTTTTTATGCATAATAATATAATTTTAATTTTTTCATTTACTTTGATACAGATACTATTAATATTTTAAATTGTTTTCAAAAAAGTTTTTTTTTTTTTTTTTTTTTTTAACAAAATTCACTTTTTCATTGACATAAAGTTTCTATAAGCAGTTATCAAAATTTTGTTTTATATAGTTCAGCTGTACGAATTTCTTCCATTTGGTGTGAGAATTGACATAAACATCCAATACCGGAAGTAATTTGCAAAAGGTTATTGTTAGAAGAGATGTACATAATTGCTTTAACATCTGTCATTGTGTAGTTCTTGGATGTTGATGGAAAAAATAATTTGAAGAGAATTAAACTATTTTTATATACCTATGTTTCAGTTTAAATTCCAAACTGCTGAATTTTTTAAAATATAAAACTAGATTTCAATTATGAAAAGTTTCTAACTGTTTAAATGAAAAGCATTATTGCTAAAAGTTCATGCATTCAGTGTTGAAATTTAAAAACAGCAGTTTTGTTTTTTAAGATTGTTGAATCAAAGTTCATAACAAAAAATTTTCATTTGAAAAGAAGTTTGTGATAAAATTTTGCATTCTGTAAATTTTGGAATATATTATGTATCAATAATTTTATAATGAGAAAAGATTATAAATGTTTTCCGTACTTTTCATTGCCAAATTTAAACAAAAATGTAACAGGATTTGTTATTTAAATAGTTATTAGTTCCATTACTTTTTCCCAACCTTGCTATTCTTGCGAAAAATAAAATAAGAATGGAATCTTTCTTTTTATCAGTAAGAAATTATCTATTTACAATATATATATATATATATATATATATATATATATTACATGAAATTGCTCAATTGTTGACCTTATTAATTTAATCAGTATTTTACATTTTTATATATTAACATTTCAGTATTATTAAATATTAATATTACACTAGATTTTCTAGTCTTGCCGTGCATTTTTTGCATTTGTTTGGTTTTTTGAGTGTATGCAGATTTTGTTTTTTTTATTAATCAAGGTTTTTTGTTTTATTTTTATAAGATTATTTATTATAATATATTGTTATCAATTGCCTTACTGTAGTAATGCTATTACCGGTACCAGGTTATTATGTTTTAATTTGACCTGTGTTTGTAACATAAAAAAATGAAATTAATTTTAAAAGTTTAAAAGATAAAAAAGAGAGTTAAAATTAAAAAACAAAATAGATTTAACATTACAAATTCATTGATTAAAACAGTGGATATGATGTATAATTAAGATAAAGTTCATTTGTAAGGGAAGTGAATTTTAATGAGATTTCAAATCAACAACTGGATTATCTGAAGCAATGTTATACAAAAAAAATTTAGGGACATGCCCCCCAGGCCAAGCTTGAGCTCTTACTAAAAACCCTCGAATTTGTCAGAAACCATGACTTTTACAACTTGGTCAAACATATCTGCAGATATCAGAGACTTGTTTATATATATTGTTTTAAAATCCAGCTGACATGTTATTTGATATCATACTGCTTTGATTTTTTTTGTTTTTGAGAATCTATATTTTATCCTGGCATTTGATATCAGTATTGTTATGATGTGTTTTATTCACATTGCATATTTATCTTTTTATTTTATATAAGAGAGTTATATAATATTGTTTGGTTGTGTGCAATGTTTTTTTTTTAAAAAACACCAGTGATCAGAAGAATAAAATTTTAAATTTACATTATTATAGAAGAAGTTTGTCATTTATAATTTTTTTTTCTAGGTAACCAAATTGACATGGAGTCCTCAGACTCTATAAATTTACACACAAACGTTGTTCTGGTCCAAGGTCTCCCGAATCCATTTTTGATATTGTTCACTTTGTCACTTGAAAATATCATCTGAATCATGGCTGGAGAGGTTTTTTTCAAAAATTATATTGCACTAGTTCTTATATCAGCACATTGTATATAAGAAATAGTGCAATATTTGCGTATATTAAGACAAAATTGGTATTTTTAGATTAAATAAAATGAGGAAGCAAATGAAATATATTTTGATATATAATAAAAGCTTGCGAGTGCAGATGTCGAGACATCTCAGAACAGTATTTCACAATATCAGTTCAATAACCCTATAATATTATGCAATAATTACAAACTGCATGATATTCAATTTTTTGTGTTTTGATTGGTCTATGTATTCTGTATGACGTCATTTTGACAATTTATTTTCGTATAACTTTGCACTTATACCCCGAACTACTTTCGGTATTTTCCAATTTACAGTCTGGACCAAAGTTTAAATGATAGAAAGCACTGTAGAAATTTTTCATTCAAACTAGGATCTTACTAATACATGTTTTAAAGTCAATATGTTGTTACTGATACTGAATCACTGGAAAGATACAATGAACTTTCAGAGAGATAAATTAGAATTGGAAAAAAGAGTTAAAATAAACCGATTTATACCACCCCAGTCACGGTTTTTTTTTTTAACTTAAGCTGTCAGTTTTGGAAAGCTGGTGGAAACTGGAGTTTTCAGAGAAAACCATAGACTTTTCTAAAGCAAACTTACAAGTTATAAAACATTAGGATCTTCCCAAAAGAGATTAAGCCTAGGCATTAGGAGGAACTGTGTAACCTGCACTTCAGACCAAGTAATACAAGAATTAAGAAGTTAAACTGATAATTTGTGATATAGTTTAAAAAGAATTTGTATTATGTGACTTTTTGAAAACCTGAATCTTCAAGTGAAAAAGACTTCACATTCATTGATGGTTGTTACTGTCGGGGGCAGTAACCTGTTACTTGTTACCAGGATATTGAACTGGGGAAATGGTATACTCGTCTGCAGCATACTGGTTTAGTGAGCTAGCACCTTACTAAAAAGACACCCTGAGTGTGTGCTAGGACATAACAAACAATGCTACTAACATGCTCACACATACGTAAACTTCTACTCAGTTTAATTTTTGCATGTACATTTTACATTAATAACACAAACTTAAACTGTCATAAGTATATCCTATGCATGTTATAAAACTAAAAGTTGCTGATGTCACATTACACAATGTTTAAACCAACCAATCTTTTGGTGCAAGCTGGAGTCGGGGGATCCAAAATTTATGGCGATGGACGACTTTAGTTGTTGTGCTTACCACAATTACAATCTAGTTCTTTTTCTTATTCCGCTTCAATTCTTGTGACATTTCTCAGAGATGGCTTGTCCGATTCTTTTGAAACTTCACGGCAGACATAATGAGGGGATACTATGGTGCCTTTTGCTATTTATGTTTTCAAAACAGCAACAAGAGCTAATTTATCACAGTTTTATCCCCCCTCCAACAACAGCCAAATAAGTAGCTAACCAGAAGTACTAACTCTTTCAAATATAATTATTATAAATCAAATCAAAAATAAGGATATATCAAATTATAATTATAAATTAAACTTAAATGAACTACGTTTAATTAAGAAATTTTTTTTTATTATTTTAATTTTAATTGTCAAACCTATCTTCTGTCTTCTCTTTCTTTTAAAAGACTTAAAATTTAAATAAAGTTAAAAGATAAGAGATGATGATAAATTACCTGTCGAATACTCCATATGCAAACAGAAATTGTACTCTGTAATTCTTAATTAGGTGATAAATCATTATACATGTATCATGTTTGTAATGCTTTTTCTAAGGTTAGATCATCACTTCTTCCTTCACTATCTTACAAAACCCCAAATACCGTAAATATAAAAAGCTGTAGTAGATTCTTCTAACGTATATATTTCACAAAGATACCTGTTTAATTTTGTTGTGCCATATCTGCACATTTCGAAAATTCATTTCTCATCAGTGACACAAGGGGTCGAAGAGTTGATGAATGAAAAAGATAATTCAAATATTTGAAAATTTATGAATCCAAAGTTGTTGAATATCTTGAGAAAATTTATAATTATATTTGAGAGAGCTAGTACTTCAGGTTAGCTACTTATTTGCCTGTGTTATGTCTATGTAATACAATAAAGTCTGTTTATAACAAAGTGCCAAGGGACAGGCAAATTTACTTCTTTATAACCATATTTCTTTATATGCATTGTAAAATGCACTTTAACCCCTTGCTGTTGTAAATTTTATGACTTCTTTATAAGCCTGATTTTGTTATAACAGACTTTGTTATAACCAGAGTCCACTGTAATTCTTCTTTTTTTTAATTTTGCATACATTTAAAGCTGCATTTTAGTTTTTCGATTTTCTGAATTTTTTTTGATTTTCTAAAAATATATATTTTTTTAAAAATAGATAACATCTAATGACGATCCGTGAGATTCATTTTCTAAAATTTCATTCCTTTTAGCTGTAAATAAACGGAATCCTCTAACCGGTTGGTCAATGTTTAACGATGATTATTATGAGCTTGGAGCATGCGCACTGATGTACGGAAAACCCATGAATCGAAGGTGAAACATGACAAATTGCATTATGATTGTCCGTCATTAATATCCAGATGTATTTAAAATGGTGTTATTTATCCCTCACTAAGTCACAAATGACCAATTCAACGAATTTCTGTGTTTAATTTATCGTATTTCACCTTTTTGAAAGTTGTGTTTAAATTACCAGGTTTTTTTCATGACGTAACCATGTTCTAATATTAGATCCCAAATGCTGCATCTCGCTGGGTAATTACTGTTATTTCTGTATTTATTCGAGCTTTTATCGTTGAACCAAATGTAACATTGTTCATTAGGAACATCATTAATTAGATTATCACCGTTGTAATTTTTTCTTTGGAAAACTTAATGCAGCTTTAACAAAAATACTTGCTTCATTTTGATATGCCATACTGTGCACATTTCGGAAATTTATTTCTCATCAGTGATACTATGGGCTTTGATAGATAAAAAAGATAATCGAAATAGTTGAACATTAATAAATCAAAGTTCCAAAATTAAATGAATCCAAATTCATGGTTTGTTTTGCATGAAAGAACAGACCTTAGGTTTAGATAAATTTCAAAAATAAAGATGGCTGTAAATTTTGCTATTTGGTACATTTCTGACAGCACAAAAGTATTGCCTAATAAGGTCACGCTTATTATAAAATACTTGACCGTTTTTTTATAACATATGGTCAACAATTTATATTAAATAATATAAAAAGTTGATCAAATGTTATAAAAAAAAAAGACAATTAATTATGAAAAGTTGACCATATGATAAAGTAAAATATCGGTATGGGCGGGGCTGAATACTTACTTTATAAAACGGTCTTACAATATTTTAAATCGGTTCATTAGATTGTTTAATAAATAATGACACAAGTGGAAGTCATTCACGTTGGAACAAAAAAGCAAATAACTATGATATGGTTCAGATTCCCGCCCATGAACTACATATTTGTCGGTTCTTTGCGAAGATGTAATGAAGTGATACTAAATAAAAAAAAAAAGTAGTGTGATGATGATGATGATGCATACATACATACGACAAAATAGAAAGCCCACAAGGTTCGTTATCGTAACGAAACACGAAAAATGTTTTTTTAGTATTTACTTTTTTTTTTTAAAAAAAGCAATTTTTTAAATTTTCTCGATTAAGTACTTCTTTTCAATTAAAAACCATTCGTTATGACAATTGTTATCGGCTTCTTATTCTCCGCGTTTTGTAGTTCATTTCTATTCTACTATAATTTTAATTTTATTACTTCTGTCATATTATAAATTCTAGAATTTTCTTAATGAAATATTCAAAAATTTATAACATGACACTTCCAATATGTAATCATAAGTCGATTTCACTCGGCATTCATATCGTAATCATTGATTCATTCTACCACTACTAATAATAATGAATAAATAAATAAATAAATAAATAAATAAATAAATAAATAAATAAATAAATAAATGAATAAGTAAATAAGTAAATAAATAAATAAATAAATATAAAGTCTATTTTCAATAATACTAGCCTCAGGAAGAACTTTCAAATTTTACACATGTAAACAAATTCAGTTAATAGACTAACTGGCCTGCAGGCCTGGATGTTCGTATGATGACAGGTTTTTGATTACGCAAAACCCGGATGTAAATATATCCCCCTTTGAAAGGTAACCATTTTGCATTTTATGTAAAATTTCCGTATGGTTATTTTTATCAATGATTCAAGAGGATTCATTTCCATCAAGAGGTTTTTATTTCAGGTGAGCAATAATTTATACTTATCACATGATGGAACTTATAAGTATTGAATCATATATAGAAGGCCCAATTTGAATTTTCCTTCAGAACTTTCTTTACCAAATTCCAGTATTAGGCAGTGATTTAAATATAAAATTTGTATAAAGCATTTTACTCACTGGTTTGTATTGATCAAAAACTTACCCAATGTCAAAACTTTACATAGTAGATGACTTTACCAAGTTATTATGTAACTTTTTATAACATGTTTTTTAATTTCGACTTTAAAACTTTTAATAACTAGAAATAAACTAAATATAGATTACAAAAACACTTGTTATATAATAAACGCATGTTAGTTTTGCTTGTGGTCCCGTTTACTTAAGGTACGTGCACAAAGTGACGTTAGACCAAGTGCAAGTGAACCTTGCAAATTGACAAGCAGGTGTCTGTGCAGATATCGTGTTCAAAATTTTTCGTTTGTCATAAAACCGTTATCTTTACACATATCTTTATTAATTTATTAATGAAGGTGCATGATAAGCGAACCAAGGGCGGTTATGTATATACAAATATACTTTAATAGCTTGTAGGTCTGCCGCGGGGACACACACTATGTCCCAATTCTCTATTTGGCGATTTTATCATTTACTCTTACGGAGCAATCGCGTGGCCGAGTGGTCTAAAGAGCGCGCTTACAGGTAATTACAGCGCCTCTGACCGCCTGGGTTCGAAACCCACTCAAGACAGATCATAGTGTGAGAAAGATTGTCCGAAGGTCGGTGGTATTCTCCGGGCACTCCGGTTTCCTCCACCATCTCAGAACTGGCCGCCTCGAAATAAGTGCAGAAATCTTTGACTGGGCGTAAAACATCATTACTCCACTCCACTCAATTCACTATGTGGTGATTTTATTATTTACAATGATTGAGCAGTCATATAATAAAGTACTTTTTTACATCCATATCCACATTACGTTTTATGATGAACTTATGTTATTTGCTTGCTACCCATAAGTGCTCTTACCTATTTGACATGCATACTGTTAGCTCTGACGAATATCAATCACTTAATTATGGATTACAGTTGTTGAATGATACAACAACAATTTTACTCTCACAATTTTTCCTAAATACTGGAGCATTAGGTTGTAAAAATGATTATTTTTAGGTTTGTACAAACAATTAATCGTAAAGTAAAATTCATACAGGTTGAAGCTTGTATATATATTTGAGCTTGTATATATATTGTAAAATTACAACTTGTTCGGCCGATGACATTCTGTTTATTATGATTCCCCACCCAAAGGTGGGGAATCATATTGTTTTCGTTCTGTTTCTTCTTATTATTATTATTATTATTATGATTCCCCACCCAAAGGTGGGGAATCATATTGTTTTCGTTCTGTTTCTTCTTCTTCTTCTTCTTCTTATTATTATTATAATTTTTCTTCTTCCTTAAAATTGTCCGGTGCAGAACTCGGAAACGGTATGATGGGTTTCGATGAAATTTGGTACCAACAATCTGCTATCTTGGTAGATATGGATAAATGATCAAATTTTTTTCTATCTCGACGGACTCAGCGGTCGGTGCGTGTAAATTGCGTAATTTAATTCCAAACATCTTTCTGTCCAATACGTACAAAGATAGATAACTCTTACAGAATCTTCTTCTTTCTTATTCAGTTTCTCAGATATATGAGCGCCCGATAAAAATGGGTAATCTGAATTAATGTATAAAGTTAAGCACTAAACAAAAATGATTGAATGTTAATGAACTACATGTCAATTAAGTGACTAACCTCTTTCTCACATACAGAATTTGTTCTTAATAAATTCTCAGTTACTATGTATTAAATTGTTAAAAATATATCAAATTTTTATCAGCACTGCCAAACAAGTTAAACGCATCATTCAATCTCGTTCAAAATTTTAGGATAGGTTCCTGCACCATTAAGTTTTACATCCATGGGTATTATTGGGTGAGGGACAGGAAGATGGGGTCTTAAAAACAAAAATCACCAATTTTTCCTTAAACACTTTGCGGTGTGCTATAAAACCATATATAGGGCTTTGTCATAACTCATAAACTAATGAGATCCCCATCCCTAAAGAATATATTTTCTGGTTCCTAATGATAAAATGAAAAGAATGACACTAATCAAAGACACCTAAGGTCCGTTTCCCACTGAAGGGTAGGGCTGGGTGGTGCTAAGTTAATTTTAAACTATTGAAATCCCCACCTCTAATTTATGTATTTTCTGGTTCCTTATGAAAAGTTGAATAGAGTGATATTAATAAAGAGCACCTAAGGTCATTTCCCACTGTGGGTGGTGCTATGTACATGTATAGCTTTTAAATAGTTAAAATCCTTTCCACTCATCTGTATATTTTCTTGTTCATTATGGACTTTTGAAAAGAGTGATAAAAACCTCCATGAAATCATTTTCAAGAGAGGGTAGGGGTGGGAAGCCAGAATTCTTAACACCCACCCTCATGTCAAGAAACACTATCTTATGGCATACTTGATTTCATTTCTTAAGGCAAGTTTACAGGGATTAAATTCCTATTCAAAGAATTGTAAACGAATTCAATAGCATTATTACATGTTTTGATATGGATAATTGCTTTAATCTCTTTGTCAATTATCCATTAATATGTAAGGTTATGGCTACTTCACAGATCATGACACACGTCAGTCAAATTTGTTGGTTAAACACCTCACAGTTCGTGAAATAGATTTGCTATCAATCAAAGTTGAATACCTGTCCAATCAAAATACACCAGCTAATAGAATTGCCAATTAATGGATAGGACCTATATCAGAAGACAGAAAGCATGATTCTGATCTATTGAACTTGTATAATTTACATACATTTCGAATTATAAATTTATACATGCAGATTCGGACTCCCGTGATCAATTGGTTTCTTTTAACAAAAAAACGTTGTAGCAACAATGGGGTATGAGGGAATGAAAATATATATTAAAATGAATACTGCTCGAATTATAATTGTACAATTCGATGTTAACTTTAAATTTACTTGGCTTCCGCCCTTTCTCTTAGTCAGCTTTCGATTACTAGTAATGGATACTATCAATCCATCCCGAGATCAGTCCATCAGCAGGTGTATATTTAAGACAATATATATATTATGGATGGTGGCGAATCATACGTAACTGGTATCCCAGTTACAATCTCTATTATTATGATTCCCCACCCAAAGGTGGGGAATCATATTGTTTTCGTTCTGTTTCTTCTTCTTCTTCTTCTTATTATTATTATTATTATTATTTTTATAATTTTTTTCCCCTTAAAATTGTCCGGTGCAGAACTCGGAAACGGTATGATGGGTTTCGATGAAATTTGGTACCAATAATCTGCTATCTTGGTAGATATGGATTAATGATCAAATTTTTTTTCTATCTCGACGGCTCAGCGGTTGGTGCGTGTAAATTGCGTAATTTAATTCCAAACATCTTTCTGTCCAATACGTACAAAGATAGATAACTCTTACAGAATCTTCTTCTTTCTTATTCAGTTTCTCAGATATATGAGCGCCCGATAAAAATGGGTAATCTGAATTAATGTATAAAGTTAAGCACTAAACAAAAATGATTGAATGTTAATGAACTACATGTCAATTAAGTGACTAACCTCTTTCTCACATACATAATTTGTTCTTAATAAATTCTCAGTTACTATGTATTAAATTGTTAAAAATATATCAAATTTTTATCAGCACTGCCAAACAAGTTAAACGCATCATTCAATCTCGTTCTAAATTTTAGGATAGGTTCCTGCACCATTAAAGTTTTACATCCATGGGTATTTATTAGGTGAGGGACAGGAAGATGGGGTCTTAAAAACAAAAATCACCAATTTTTCCTTAAACACTTTGCGGTGTGCTATAAAACCATATATAGGGCTTTGTCATAACTCATAAACTAATGAGATCCCCATCCCTAAAGTATATATTTTCTGGTTCCTAATGATAAAATGAAAAGAATGACACTAATCAAAGACACCTAAGGTCGTTTCCCACTGAAGGGTAGGGCTGGGTGGTGCTAAGTTAATTTTAAACTATTGAAATCCCCACCTCTAATTTATGTATTTTCTGGTTCCTTATGAAAAGTTGAATAGAGTGATATTAATAAAGGGCACCTAAGGTCATTTCCCACTGTGAGTGGTGCTATGTACATGTATAGCTTTTAAATAGTTAAAATCCTTTCCACTCATCTGTATATTTTCTTGTTCATTATGGACTTTTGAAAAGAGTGATAAAAACCTTCCAGGAAATCATTTTCAAGAGAGGGTAGGGGTGGGAAGCCAGAATTCTTAACACCCACCCTCATGTCAAGAAACACTATCTTATGGCATACTTGATTTCATTTCTTAAGGCAAGTTTACAGGATTAAATTCCTATTCAAAGAATTGTAAACAAATTCAATAGCATTATTACATGTTTTGATATGGATAATTGCTTTAATCTCTTTGTCAATTATCCATTAATATGTAGGTTATGGCTACTTCACAGTCATGACACACGTCAATCAAATTTGTTGGTTAAACACCTCACAGTTCGTGAAATAGATTTGCTATCAATCAAAGTTGAATACCTGTCCAATCAAAATACACCAGCTAATAGAATTGCCAAATTAATGGATAGGACCTATGTCAGAAGACAGAACGCATGATTCTGATCTATTAAACTTGTATAATTTACATACATTTCGAATTATAAATTTATACATGCAGATTCGGACTCCCGTGATCAATTGGTTTCTTTTAACAAAAACATTGTTGCAACAATGGGGTATGAGGGAATGAAAATATATATTAAAATGAATACTACTCGAATTATAATTGTACAATTCGATGTTAACTTTAAATTTACTTGTCTTCCGCCCTTTCTCTTAGTCAGCTTTCGATTACTAGTAATGGATACTATCAATCCATCTCGAGATCAGTCCATCAGCAGGTGTATATTTTAGACAATATATAGATTATGGATGGTGGGGAATCATACGTAACTGGTATCCCAGTTACAATCTCTAGTTATCAATGCACTTACGTTTCTACTTAAATGCGCTGTGGTATCTAAGATTTTTTTTATACATGTACATCAAATTTCTTTTGACATTATAGATTCTTCATGAAACTATTACGAAGATCGTTTAAATAATCAATACTTGTATGGTATGCGTAGAACTCCTACATATAAAAAAGTCTTTGAACATGTCAATTAGAGGTGTGCGGTATTACCGGTAAACCGGTAACCGTGGTTTTTTTTTTTTTTTTTTTTTTTTTTTTTTTTATCTCGCGGTACAGTGCCACGGTATTGTCGGGAAATGCCGGTAATTAAGGCACATAATCTTTACTTCCATGCTTAAATGATGTATTTTTACTTTAATGATGGTAAACGCTTTGAACTCTTCTGGGATTTTCAATCTAACAATAATTACAAGTGACGTCATGGGTGTGTTTGAGAAGCGCTCCTTAAATTTTAAGCAAATGAAAAAAGTTAATTTTCAATGATTTTGATTACTTTAGTGATAAAATCTCGAGTAACTTGTCAACGGAGTTATAATATTTTGAATCGAGCCCAAAGCGTCTCTAGAAACAATATGGCGTCGCCATGTAAGTATATTCTGGTTTAAAATTGAAAAACCAAATCAACAACTTGGGATTATGTTTAATAAAATGAATTACAGATGGTGTTATTCAGAAAATGTTGCTGTCACGTGCATTCACTGTAATTGTACAATTAAGCGTGCAGGGGTGACACATCCAATATGACAGCTTATATATGTCAACATCACCCAATCTAAATTTCCTGAAAATTTTATCATTATTTCAGGGAGTATCACAGATAACCGTACAGGACTTGGTAAAAAGTAAAATTGAGGTATGCCGTGGTATATACCGCGGTAAATAGTAAAAAACCGTGGTATACCGTGTTATAAATTTGCTGGAGGTACCCAGCCCTAATGTCAATGCTCGCATGTTATTCCATGAGGCAAAGTACTATCGAATGATTAATGACAAATGCCAGTGAGGCAAATGGAGGCAACATTTTAAACAGTTTTGTATATATTTTGTTTTAGCTTTTTAAAATGCTGGTGTATTTACGGACGATTCTTTTTTCAAACTTATTTGTTTATTTAGTTTTGATGTGGGATAATTGATGTACATCTTACTGCAGTGTATTGTACTATTACAAGTCAGCGAGGAAGTCGCACTATGATTCTAACAAATATCCTACATTTATTTCAGAATAACGCGAGCTCAAATTCTAACCACACTTTTATCGATTTGACAGTTATTTAGAATCCAAACCATCACATTCCGAGTCTGAATCAGTATCTAAATTTAAAGAAATTTATCGTCATTTGCACTGTGGTCAAGATCACCGGAATCCCAATAACCCTGCTCCATCTTTAACATGTTCACAGTTATTCCATAACTCCATTGTAAATGTATAGATGATTAGTTATAGGCTTTTGGGTGTCAATAGGTTTACTTGAAGTATTATGTGAGGCTGTATATAATATTTTACAGTGTTTAAATAAACTTTATAAGATAACCTCACAGTACCTTACTGGTTGTCTTAGAACAACATAGCACTAAGCTTCAGAAAAATATCAGTTATGTAAATTGGTTTTGGTTTATTATGTTTGATGATGTTGTAAAAGTCCGGCGTAAAGGCATCGGTTGGAAATGGTATATTATGCTCTGTCATATACCACTTTTTGAATGTATTTTTATGATTAAATTCAAAAAGTGGTATATGACAGCTCTATCATATCAGATTTCATTGTTTTAAATGGTTGGTGATATGCTGTCACTTGTATCGTTATCTTGAACAATGACTCTTGTTTGGTTTAATGTTGGTAACAAGTTATGTTCAAAGCAGCCCAAGTAACACTCCACATTCATATTTACAGTGTATTTATTTAAATAAAATTTGTCCACTGCACACAAAATATTCTATTTTGTTTTTAATTTCAGCGTTTAATTACCCATGATATTTATTTATTTATTATTTTATTATTTTTGGCTACTGAACAGAACTAAAGAAAAAACCTATATCTGAAATCATGTTACAATGATAATCAAAGTGAAGAGACATAGTGCAGACAAAAATCAACATAATTTTATATAATCTTTCTACTTTTAGAACAGAACGTTTAAGTATCACCGAAAGAATAAACCAGGACTTCCTTTGAAATAACAAATGTAAGTTCAATGTCATGGTAGACTCAACGGTCTTATTACAAAACTCTGTTTTTAGCCTATTTAAGAAAGCGGAAGATTGTCAAAAGACTTTAGCTATAATAGCTTTACCATGGACAAAAATCTGAAAAGTAATTTTAACTTTGGAGGATTTGAATATACAAAATTTTCTAAAGATACACAGTACTTATAAGGTTTAGAATCTACAGTTACCAGATCATGTCTAGACAAGGAAAGTACCAGTATTTAACCCTAATAACACTGTTTGTTACATGTGTCTTATTACATCTTACTGTTTTTCATACAAACACTTTGCTTGCAGTAAGCACAAATTATACAAATATGGAAAAATATCCAGCTAAAATTTTAACTAATTACAAATCCAACATTATTAAGCCTTCTTTAAAGCAACAAGATACAGCCTTATCGGATAGATCTAGTTATAAAGACAGGATAAAGAAATGTAACTGGGAGGTATCAAGGTTAAATCAAGACCAATGCAAGCAGGAACAATTCATTAATCATACCGCTATAGCAGTATTAATAGACTGGACTAATAAAAACGACATTAACGAGTTGAAAACAAAACTACTGCCTTCTTTGCAGTATTTAAAGCCAATGAATTTCATTTTGTTTAGTGAACATGAAGCAAACGCGACAACACAAGCTCTTATTAGGAGTACTTCACATCATAAGTTCCATTTCATCAAAATTCAGTTTTCTTTTCCTGATGATTTCGACCAAAACAATACGCAATCAGTATTCCCAAAACGTACCAGATGGGGATATATGCATATGATACGTTTTTGGTTCAAGAATATATGGCTTGAACCGACAGTGAAAGCTTTTAAATATATCTTACGTTTCGATACGGATTCGTGTTTGAAAGGGAAACAGTTTTCTTTTCCATCGAATGAAGATTTAGTTTATCTGTGGTCTAGCGTTAGATACGAAACAAGCTTTATAACGAATATGAAGACGTTCATATTGGACTACATTAAAGAAAACAACATAACTGTGAAAAACACACACATGTTCAAACGCTACAACAACAAAATGAACGGACTACCAATGTATTATAATAACGTGGAAATAACTTCTGTAGATTTTATGAACAGACCGGAAGTACAGAAATTTATTAACGCCGTGGATAGATCACATGGACAGTATAAATATCGGTGGGGCGATGCACCACTTAGGTATGCAACATTAGCAATATTTGCCGAGAAGAAATCTTTAAAATCTTTAGGTGTTCGACTTGGTAAAGGATATCAACATCCTTGTAAAATATAATTCATAGTTTATCTAAGGAAATAAATTGGTCCCACGGATAACTAAAAATTCTATACCGTACGTGTGTTCGAGCTCATGTGAAATGTATGATACGTGGTTTGGATAACTAAAAAATTCTATACATTGTGTTCGAACTCATGTGAAATGTTTATTACGTGGTTTGGATAACTAAAAAAATCTATACAATGTGTTCGAACTCATGTGAAATGTATGTTATGTGGTTTGGATAACTAAAAATTCTATACATTGTGTTCGAACTCATGTGAAATGTATGTTACGTGGTTTGGATAACTAAAAAATTCTATACATTGTGTGTTCGAACTCATGTGAAATATATGTTACGTGGTTTGGATAACTAAAAAATTTTATACATTGTGTTCAAACTCATGTGAAATGTGATATGTATGTTAAATGGTTAAGCCTGCCAGTGAAATTATATCCAAGGAGATTTATAATCTAGGTAGAGGGGTTCGCTACCGTGTGAGACCTTGGGAATAGTGTGTCCAAACCCGTATTAAAGTCGTATGTGGGAAGTCGAGTGTTCGAAGTCTGGTCGGGTCTGACCAAGACTTGACAATTGGTAGTGACTTTTCTTTCGCCAAGTCATCGGGTCTTTGGAAATGAAAGTCACGGGGACCTTTGGATAAGACCTTAAAAATCGATGCCCTTGTCATGGCAGGCAGGACACGTTAAAGCACCCTCCCTGCACATTGCCTAAAGCGCAATGCAAAGGTCAAAATTTCTGCCACTTCACCTATAGCTCGTGACTTCTCGATATAAGTGAAATATTTTTGACCGGGACGTAAAAACAAATAATCAATCAATCATATTAATGTAATATATTGTGACTGAATATGCCAGAGGAGATCGGTAATTGCGTTATTGTTTTAAACGCTGGAGACAGTATTGTGTGTTCTTACCACCACCACCACCACTCCTCCCCCCCCCCCACACACACACAAATTATTATATGATTTTGTCTGCTAATTTGAGCTACGACAAGTTGGATCGGTTATTTGGTTGATGAGTCTGCTATAAAGACGTTAGACACGTGTTTAAAGCAATGTTATATATAGTATACATGAAACATTATTTAGTCTGACAGCGGTGTTACGACCAATAAGATTTGTAATTTGGTTTGAATAGTTTTCTATAAACGTTATTTGAAAATCAATGCAAAATGTGCTACAATAAATTATTGTTTGCCTGTGGAGTTTTGCCTTTTGGATGAGTAATTTGGTTTGAAGAGGTTTGCTACTGGCGTTATTCGAAATGTGTTCAAACCATAAAATTTGATTTAGTTTGCAAGTTGATTTACGACCAATGAGATTGTTTATTGTTTGGAGGTTTTTGTTTAGACCCTGGAAACGGTTTATAATTTATAAAACTGCAAAGTAAATCATCAAAATAAAATCACAATATCACATTCATCATTATGGTGCTTTCATAAAAAGTATCAAATACTTAACATTCATGTATTTTTATTTCTTTATTTAAATTATTTATTTATTATTTTTATTTTTGGCCGGTCCGGTATTTCAAACTAGTTGAGAACCAAATTTCCACAAAACATGACGAGTTTCAAATAGCTTTTTAATTTCGAGTTGCTTTTTTAAAACATAATCAATCGTCTAAGGCAATAGTTTTATACGTGTTTTTGTATAATCAGCTATCTATCACGCTTTCGTAGTTTTTTTCAAATTTGAGTTCGGTTGTTTTTTTTTTTTTTTTTTTTTTTTTTTTTTTTTTTTTTTTTTCCTATGTTTTTATCATCAACTTGTGCCCTGTTCTTGGTAAAATCCAAGTAAAAAACTCCCTTCTTCATTCTGCATTTTACAAGTTACTGACTTTTTTTTTTTACCTTTTTCATTCGCAACATGTGTAACATTGCCAGTAATGTACACGTACATAGAAATTTTACAATTCTTTAATTTAATTAAGCCAATTCTTGGTAAATCATCTCTGAAACAATTTGGCCGTTATTTATTGAAATGGCCATTGTATGTGAAAAATTTAATAGATACAACAGGGTTTTTTTTTCTACAACTGTTTATCTATTATTCGACATCAGCGAATATACATGTGAGGCAGATACAGGTAATAAATTAAGCTAAGTCTTTTAAAACCTCCTCTGAAACCGCTTGGCCAGATTTGGTTTTCTATGGTGCCTGGAAGAAGGAGATTTAAGTTTGATCATGGCGGCCGGATTCTGCATTAAAGAAGAAACCTTTGATATTGTCATGTGCTACTTTTGAATTTTTATGAAATCAAATACTGCATTCAAAAGTAGCACATGACTATTGTTACTTTTGAATGAAAGTGCATGACAATATGATGAATTGAACTAAATGTTTCACGCTCATGTCAAGATTCTTTCACTCAAATCGAGGCGATCAGTTCTTTGAAGGTGAAAGAAACCGGACGGCTCGGAGAACACCACCAACCATCGACAAACAAACTTCTCATAACTAGGAATCTGTCCAAGTGAGATTCGAACCTGGGCGAATCAGGGGTACTGTGATCCGTAAACGAACGCTTTAGACCACTCGGCAACAGAGAAAAAACTACTTATATATCAATTGTTTATTTTTTTTTTGCTGAATCGTCTATTAACATTTAATGCGAACACAAGGAGTATTGTCATATTATAAATTTTTGAATATTTCATTCAGAAAATTCAAAAACTTATAATATGACAGTATTTATAAAAACTCAACACAAACACCAGAATCTCCTTTATAGTTATATAATATCTGCTCATTTTGTATGCCTAGGGTATTGTACACAAGTCTGTTTACTCCCACATCACTTAGACGAGGCTGAAGATGTGTATTGGTACGAAAAAAATAAAAATGTACTTATCTCTAATGTACATAAAAGATATAGCTGTCACAATCCCCTTCAAATTATCGTAACAACAAACAAAAGAAAAAAAAAAAAACAAAACGAAATTTAAAAAAGACGGAACAAAAATATATAATCGGGATTTGTCGGTAAACATTTTAAAGATTTCTTTATAAATAGGAGAAAAATTGTTTTTCATGATTGTAAAAAATGGAATCACTTGATTGAATTATGCACTGTGTAAAATGTTTAGTTCTTTAAATATTTTCAATAACAGAAAGTGAAAAAAAATATTTGTGTAATTTGTTTATGCTATCAATTTTGTTAACCGTGAGGACAAAGTGAGTGTGTGACTAAGTGAATTAAAGCTTCAAAAGCCGCAATGTTCAGCTTTACAACAGCTAAAAGCGGTTCAAATTTTATAAATAGTGTGTGTGTGTGTGTGTGTGTGTGTGTGTGTGTGTGTGTGTGTGTGAAAAATGCCCTTCTGTTGGAAAACCTTGTGTGTCTCCTATCCAGAAAAATTCCGGAAATTTTTATGCAATATAGGCCACAGATTCTAATCAGATAAGCTTTTTAAGGTAAGTGCCGACACCAAGGGAAGTAACTCTATTAAACAGGACAAAATAACCGAACAATAGTATTTCATGATTTAAAAAATTACTAATTTT
The DNA here is from genome assembly GCA_029721355.1 of Tegillarca granosa. NCBI lineage: Eukaryota > Metazoa > Mollusca > Bivalvia > Arcoida > Arcidae > Tegillarca > Tegillarca granosa. The sequence goes on along the minus strand of CM056600.1, from coordinate 15,282,549 downwards.
CCCATCAAGTCTAAAAATGAAATACCATTTTTTTAAATATTGTTATAATTTAAATTATTAAACAATTGTTCACCGATATTTTTTTAAAAATACGACCTTAATTGTTAGTTGTCAATCAATTTTGATTAACTATTAACAAAACATTCATATTAATAACAAAAGCAATAACAACGTGTTTTACATACTCTTCTATGGACACCCACAGTTAACAAGAGTTACCTCTCTTTGACATTAAGTAGTTACGACACGGACGCACAAATACCTAAAATCTTACCTACTGTCTGATTCACGTCTGCCGTAGCACTAGTTTTTCAAGGTTTTAGAAGAGATATCAAAAAATTTTGTAACATGTCACATACCGTTATGACGTATGCATTTTGTCATAATTAACTGACACCAAACTAAATGCCATCTTAGCTGGAGTATAAAATGCAGAGCTTTTTAAAATCCTTACGGGGATTTAATATGGGAAAACACATAAACACTCATTCCGGAAATACATCGCTGAAAAATCATGCGGGTTAAGAAAATAGAATTGCGCATGACCGACTTTCCCATTTTAACTGGCCAGGTAATATCGTCTGCTAGCTTGACAGCAAAAGGCAATATATACTGTAGGCCTAACAGCAGCGATCTCACCTACAGCTGAATGAACTATTCCAGAATTTTCTACCCTAACCCGCATGGTTATTACAGCGATGTATTTCCGGAATGAGTGTTTGTGTGTTTTCCCATATTAAACCATAAAATCGTTAAAAATCATCCTAGAGTCATATTTTTTTAAATTTGTTCATTTTTTAAAACTGCATCTAATGTACCTACCGTAGGCAAAATATGTCATTTAACTTTTCTTTTATTTCTCCCGTTTACCTACCGATGCTACACGTTCTTTCGCTGATTTTTTTAGTCTTATATACACAGGCTTTGATAATTCCAAGAGTTTTGGGGTCTTTCATAAGATATTTACACAGATTCTGAATATACTCTTTAAAAATTAAAATGCTTTTGTGCACAAATAAAGAAAAATAGACACGGTTAACCTCTGATCCTACCGACTGGTCAGCACTGGATGCACACACGGTTCTCCGGTGTAATTTGAGCAAGGATAGCGACAGTGTATGATGAAATGTTGATAAGCATACCAGAAAAAGCTCATAAAATGTCCAAATTATGAAAAGGGTCGGTTTCATTCATAACAAATTGTTCAATAAATTGAAAAACCGATCGCACAGGAAGAATGCTGTGTGTCAAATAATAAAATTTTCTAAACCGGAAAACGGATTGAGACAAATTTCGGAAATCGCAATCGTTCAATAAGGAGTAAAATGCGCTAAATTGTGTTTTTTCAAACATTAAAAAAAACCGGTTTTTTGAACATACAAAAATTAGTCTTTGTAAATTTTTACGAACTTTTGTACTAAAAAAATACTTTTATCCTGCCATAATGATGATTAGAATTTTTTAATAGAAATTTAAAAATTAAGGGGTAAAAATTCTTCCAATATCTCGAAAACAATAACCCTAGCATATTGTTTTTTAAATTTCATTTGAAGAATATGAAACAATTTTCCTTTGAGTAGTTTTTCAATGAAACGTATTTCACAGATTTTATGAAATTTGGTTTTTTGTGGTAATGTGTCGACGAAAATGAAGACAGTTTTCAGATTCTGCTATAATAACTTATGCTTTTATTATTTGAATGTTATGTATATTACCAGAAGTCCATTAATTACTTATTAATGGACTTCTGATATCACTGCACTTTTATTAAAATATTGATTAAAACCATAAAAATAAAATTTGTTTTTATTACATCTGGTCATTTTTTAATTAAAAACAAATATGAAATTAACAATCAGGGATATTTAGAAATGAGCATTAGATTGTCGAAAAGTGGGGTAGGTTTAACACACTCTTCTGAAAAAACGAAAACAACCGTTTATGTATTTTTTTAAATTTTTTATTCACCAAAGCGCATTAAAAGAATCTGTATGCAAATATTCAGAAAATTTCAATTCGGATTTTTTTTTTTTTTTTTTTTTTTTTTTTTTTTTTTTTGCCTCTGGTGCCGGGAACTTCCTTAAATAATTAATATTAATGGACCTTTACGCTGGGCATATAGAGTTAATTCCGTCGTCATCATCAACATCATTTATTAAATTTCTCATTCAATGAGATTCATGATATGCACGAATAATGTTACGTCATTTGGGAAATCCAAAAAATGAACGAACTTCCGGTTTCGGTTTTGATAAGGAAATTTTAGTGGAGAGGAGAGAAAAGAAAGGTAGCTTTTGAATTAGTCAGAAAAATTACATTTTGGTTCAATGTCAACAAAATATCCTATATTAATTGAATTTTATATCACTGTCTGTTCGCATTTCAATTTAAAACTCGTAGTTAAAAATACAAATCTATTTTAACAGTAAGTAATTGTACTTTCGGTTTTAACGTGTTAAGGAATACCCGAATTTTTGTTTTAATTATTTAACCTGTTATTTAGCTGTTTATATTGTATTTTACAAACTTTTTAATGCAGTAATTTTAGATTTGAAAAGGAAATTATTGTATTATATATAAATGCATTTATACTTTTTGGCTATCAGTTAAAGTCTTCCTCCTTTTACTGTTTAAACTTCCATATTGGTAATAGAATATGGATGAATTTCTGTAGAATCAAGAATCAGCTGGATATTTGGTAAGAAAAGGAATTTTTTCAGGTGTTTCCTCCATCTTGCAACATTTAAATTAATTTACATAAATCCAGATGTCTCATTACCAATATGCATGTATATTTTTTTCAGGGGGATGGGGGGTGTATATTGTGTTAAATCATTAATCATGCCAACTTCAAAGAATTTTTTCTTTTTTTAAGCTCCCACTTTCTCCTTTTAAGTCCAACAGGCTTGAGCCAGCTATACTTATAGCCTGGTGTATCTGTGTGTACATGTGTCTGTGCATAAACTTTAATCTTCATATCTGAAACTACTCGGCCAAATAGAACCATATTTGGGTTGGAAGGTCCCTAGGTGGAATAGTTTAAAATTTTTACAAATCAACTTCTTGTGACATCAAGGATGGCTACCATTGCTAAAAATAGCAAGAATGCTAAATGGCCATTACAGGTTTACTTATCTACCAATTTAATTTTAATTTAAAAGAGTACGTAGATACATAGCCACCGTTATATATGTATAACTACCATTGCTATAAATAGCAAAAAGTACAAAATGGCTATTACAGGTTTATTTATCAACCGATTTAGTTCAAAGTTGATATATATAGAAAGTAAATAGATAGTCATTTAACATATGAAACAGGATTTTTCCTCACATTTATAACCTGCTCTTAATTAGCAACATATGCACATAAGCTGCTATAAATATCTTTTTCTTTGAAAATCTTCTCCTCTAAAACTACTAAATTGAACTATATTTGGTGTTGAAGGTCCCTAGGTGGATTACTTTAAATTTTGTACAAATCAACTTCTTGTGGACATCCAAGATAGCCACTATTGCTAAGTGTTAAATGGCTATTTATGGTTTATTTATCAACCAATTTAGTTTAAACTTGATGTTTAATATAGAGGGTAAAGAGATAGCCAATGAACATATTCAACAGGTTTATCATCTCGTTTATAATTAGTTTGTAATTTGCCAAATATGCAAATAAGCTGCTATAAATAGCTGATTCTTGGAAAATCTTCTCCTCTGAAACTACCAGCCCAAACGGAAATATATTTGATGTGGAAGGTCCCATGCTGGAGTATATTAAAGTTTATAAAAATATTGTGGCATCCAAGATGGCCACCATTGCTATAAAATGAGATGCAACTTGTCCCCCAGTTGAGTGATACAGGCCTAATTGGGCCTCTTGTTTCTTCTGAATCTTAACCATATTATCAAATACTAGTAAATAATGAATATGCAACTTGGAAAATAATGGGGTTAAAAAGGGAACTTTTCAAAGTTTTTCTAAGATCTCTTTGATTTTTTTTATCCCTTTTAATATTTGTCTGAAATGCACAGGACTTGTTCACAGGTAGATTCTGTAAAAACTAAGACTCCACAACACAACCATGTAAAGTAACATACATGGTAATATAAGAAAGGGTAGTGTGATTTCCTTATAGATAGAGAAAAAATCACCATTTTTGTTTTAATTTTGAGAAAAAATTTCAAATTTGGATGAATATTACTAGCATGCTTCATCAGTAAAGTGAGGTTTATAATCAGTTATATATCAGCAACACAATGGACCAAACAGGGACAATGGTATATAATTAAACTATTATAATTTATAAATTTTAATGGAATATTACTGGTTTTATAGGTGGAAATCAAACTTATGCAATTCCACATCCAGTAAAAATAATTGTTACAGATAAAAGGTCTACAAATAATTTTCTGGTAATCCCTATTTCATGTTACAAAACACTAGAAGTTATCGTTATAATTTAGAGTTTTGTTGTATTAGCAAAATCGTCAGATTAAAACGTAAATTATTGCTTATAGCTGAATTTCATATCAACTTGGATTTGCATTGACAACTGCTTGATATTAAAAAGGGCACATATGTTTAAATTAAAACATCACTTATATTTAACAAATTTCAAAATAGATTAAATTATTATTTTAATTTGAGTAAGTTTGTTTGTATTAGTGAGAAATGCGAAATTTTCATAAAAAATCAAAGAAAATTAAAATTCTTTGATATTATTTACCTACATGCATCTAAATGTATCAGGAAATGGCTAAGCACATATGTTATTACCATGAAATATTTTGTTGTAAAGAAAAAGTTGCCAATAAGGAGATTTTTACAGGTTGAAAATGGTAAAATTTACAATGTACTTTGTGATATATTAATTATTTAATACATGTATAAAATAATCCCAAATTATATATCATTTTTCAACAAGTAAAATTCCCATACTTACAACCCTTTGTAGTGATGTTTGTCCTTTAACAAAGATTGGCATAGCAATTTTCTAGTTACACCTAGGCTAAGTAACATACTGGTAACATACTTTTATTCAAGGTTGTTAGATTTTTTCTTGAAATATTTGGTATAATGCACTTCTACAAACAAGGCGATTCCAAAAGTAGCATTTCTGAATTAAATGACAATGTATCATATGCTAGAAGAATTTTATATAAAATACAATTAAATTTTATGTGTGTTTGTATTCTATAGGTAATTCTTCATTAGGTAGCTCAAATAATGACAGCATGATGCAAGCAGGTGATATACAGTTGATCACCATTTTCAAAGAGGTGAGGATTTTTATAAAAACATTTATTTTCTCAATAGGAACGAAAATTTCAACTTCCAAAAAGCTGCCAATCATATTCCAAACCTTGTTCACCTGCATCCATTAAATTAGTTTTACCCATTTTCCATCTAATGCCTGCTTCACTTGTTTACCAATTTTTCTTATGCTTGCTTCATTTTTCTTCCATACAATGCTTGCTTTATCAGTCTTTTATCTAATATATGCTTCACCCATTTAACATTTAATGCCTGGTTCATCTGTTTACTATAATACCTAGTTCTGCAGTTTACTATAATGCCTGGTTCATCTATTTACTATCTCATACCTGGTTCCTCTGTTTACTATATAATACCTGGTTCATCTGTTTACTATCTCATACCTGGTTCATCTGTTTACTATCTAATACCTGGTACATCTGTTTACTATAATACCTGGTCCCTCTGTTAACTACATAATACCTGGTTCCTCTGTTTACTATCTCATACCTGGTTCATCTGTTTACTATCTAATACCTGGTACATCTGTTTACTATAATACCTGGTTCCTCTGTTAACTACATAATACCTGGTTCATCTGATTACTATCTAATATCTGGTACACTTGTTTACAATTATACCTGGGTCATTTGTTAACTATAATACCTGGTTCCTCTGTTTACTATCTCATACCTGGTTCATCTGTTTACTATCTAATATCTGATACATCTGTTTACTATAATGCCTGGTTCATTTGTTAACTATAATACCTGGTTCCTCTGTTTACTATCAAATATCTGGTTCATCTGTTTACTATCTAATATCTGGTGCATCTGTTTACTATAAAACCTGGTTCATTTGTTAACTATAATACCTGGTTCCTCTGTTTACTATGTAATACCTGGTTCATCTGTTTACTATCTAATACCTGGTTCATCTGTTAACTATAATACCTGGTTCATTTGTTAACTATAATACCTGGTTTCTCTGTTAACTATATAATACCTGGTTCATCTGTTTACTATCTAATATCTGGTTCATCTGTTTACTATAATACCTGGTTCATTTGTTAACTATAATACCTGGTTCCTCTGTTTACTATTTAATACCTGGTTCATCTGTTTACTATCTCATACCTGGTTCATCTGTTAACTATAATACCTGGTTCATCTGTTTACTATCTCATACCTGGTTCATCTGTTTACTATAACACCTGGTTCATCTGTTAACTATAATACCTGGTTCCTCTGTTAACTATGTAATACCTGGTTCATCTGTTAATTATAATACCTGGTTCCTCTGTTTACTATCTCATACTTGGTTCATCTGTTTATTATAATACCTGGTTCCTCTGTTTACTATCTCATACCTGGTTCATCTGTTAACCTATAATACCTGGTTCCTCTGTTTACTATATAATACCTGGTTCATCTGTTTACTATATAATACCTGGTTCATCTGTTTACTATCTCATACCTGGTTCATCTGTTTACTATCTAATACCTGGTACATCTGTTTACTATTTAATACCTGGTTCCACTGTTAACTACATAATACCTGGTTCATCTGTTTACTATCTCATACCTGGTTCATCTGTTTACTTTAATACCTGGTTCATTTGTTAACTATAATACCTGGTTCCTCTGTTTACTATGTAATACCTGGTTCATCTGTTTACTATCTCATACCTGGTTCATCTGTTTACTATATAATTCCTGGTTCATCTGTTTATTATAATACCTGGTTCATTTGTTAACTATAATACCTGGTTCCTTTGTTTACTATATAATACCTGGTTCATCTGTTTACTTTCTCATACCTGGTTCCTCTGTTTACTATCTCATACCTGGTTCCTCTGTTTACTATGTAATACCTGGTTCATCTGTTAACTATAATACCTGGTTCCTCTGTTTACTATCTCATACCTGGTTCATCTGTTTATTATAATACCTGGTTCATTTGTTAACTATAATACCTGGTTCCTCTGTTTACTATATAATACCTGGTTCATCTGTTTACTTTCTCATACCTGGTTCCTCTGTTTACTATATAATACCTGGTACATCTGTTTAATATAATACCTGGTTCATTTGTTAACTATAATACCTGGTTCCTCTGTTTACTATGTAATACCTGGTTCATCTGTTTACTGGTTCCTCTGTTTACTATGTAATACCTGGTTCATCTGTTTACTATCTAATATCTGGTTCATCTGTTTACTATCTAATTCCTGGTTCATCTGTTTATTATCTAATACCTGGTAAGTCTGTTTACTATAATACCTGGTTTCTCAGTTACTATAAAACCTGGTTCATCTGTTTACTATATAATACCTGGTTCATCTGTTAACTTTAATACCTGGTTCATCTGTTTACTATCTAATACATGTATCTGGTTCATCTGTTTACTATCTAATACCTGGTAAGTCTGTTTACTATCTAATACCTGGTAAGTCTGTTTACTATAATACCTGGTTCCTCAGTTTACTATAAAACCTGGTTCATTTGTTTACTATATAATACCTGTTTCCTCTGTTTACTATATAATACCTGGTCCCTCTGTTTACTTTAAAACCTGGGTCATCTGTTTACTATAATACCTGGTTCCTTAGTTGAACATGTTACACCTGCTTCACCCATCTACCATCTACCTTTTTATGTGTCTGCTATGTGAAGTTGGGTTTACCTGATCACCACCTTAAACCTGATTTACTATCTGACTAACTTATATTACAGTGAACTTTAATAACAGGAAGTGTTATTTTGATTTTAATTTTGAAAATACATGAGTTAAAAATTGAAATCACATCATAAAGCACTGTTGAGTGTTGAGACAATCAAATGATTTTGGATTTCATTCATGTTTGAGAAAATAAGTTTTCTTATTTTCAGAATTCTATTGTATTTTAATGAGTCAGTTATAGAAAAGTTTCATCTCAATTTCTTTAAATGTTTTCTTAGTTGTAGGAAAATTAATTAACTCCCACATTTTATGAAATTGATAGTTCTTGTTAAGATTGATTATTTTGTACACAGACTAAGACAATATTGGTTCATAATTTGGTTAAATTCATTGAAAAAACAATTATATCAGGATATTACCAGCTTTCAGTTAAATGGCAGAAATTTTTTACCTTTGAACAGTTAACTCGGAAAACAATATGCTGTAAGGTTTCTTTACTACCCCATTACTACCATGACATAAGGCATTTTTTTGTGTCGCCTGACTAGGCGACATATAGGGATTACTTTCGTCGGCGTCGGTGTCTGCAGCGTCCGGATTTCCTTGTCCGGAGCATAACATTGGTGTTGTACGTTCAAATGATTCCAAACTTGGTGTGCATGTTTCTGGCAATGACTCAAAGTGCAGTGCACAAGAACCGCGACTCTATCTTTTTCCATTTTTGAATTATTTCCCTTTAATTGATTTTTATAGAGCATTTCTTGTCTGGAGCATAACTTTGGTGTAGTATGTTCAAATGACTTCAAACTTGGTGTGCATGTTTCTGGCAATGACTCAAAGTGTAATGCACAAGAACCGCAACTCTATCTTTTTCCATTTTTGAATTATTTCCCTTTGATTGATTTTTATAGAGCATTTCTTGTCTGGAGCATAACTTTGGTGTAGTATGTTCAAATGACTCTAAACTTGGTGTACATGTTTCAGGCAATGACTCGAAGTGCAGTGCACAAGAACCACAACTCTATCTTGTTCCGTTATTTCCCTTTGATTGATTTTTATGCAGTGTCAGGCGACACATCTGTTTCAAAGAAACATATCTAGTTTAAAGTTCTCATCCAAATGACCTTAAACTTTCATTTTTAAAAAGCCAAGTACTTTGTGAAAAAACAGTCACTGCCTTCTTTCAAGTCTTGCCCAGCCAGGTATTTGAACCTTCATTTATTGACATATGGATTGAGCACCCTATTAACTTGGCTTTTGTAGTGGAATGGAGTGGAGTAATGGTGTTTTACCCCCCAGTTAAGATTCTTTAACTTATTTGGAGGTGGTCAGTTCTGGGATGGTAGAGGAAACTGGAGTGCCCTGAGAAAAATCACCGACCTTCAGCAAGTGAACTGACAAACTCTCTCACACTAGGATCTGTCCCAAGTGGAATTCTAATCCAGGCTGTGAGAGGTGCTCTGATAATTAGTGTGCCTTTTAGACCACTTGGCCACAAGGCCCCATGGTTTTTGTAGTAGTTATTATTTATTATTACCAAAAACAAAAAAACAACAACAACCCCCCCCCCCCCCCCAAAAAAAAAAAAAAAAAAAAGAAAGAAGCAGAAGACTTAAGGGTTTAGAATTTTCCAGTTGATTAATCTTACATCATTCGCTTGAATTTTATGCAATTCATTTATTTTTCAGATTTCAGATCTCAAAGAATCAGCCAGTAATTTATTTACTGTTCCTAATGCCGTAGAAAGCCTGCAACAAACAGTTTCCATTGTGCAGGATGACCTAGAAGCTTTGCGTAAAGATGTAAAGAAAATTCTCAGTATCCTAAGTACCAAAAGCCCACTGGACAAATCACTGTCTATGTCAAAAAATTCACCAGCTTTTTCACCTATTATGAATGAACCATTCAGTGGTCAGTCTGAAGGTCAATTACTGCATTACTACTGTGCCAATAACTAGACAGACTCGAGTTTCTTCAGGAATCAGTGATATGCCATTTAATGAACAAACTCGAGCTTCTCCAGGCACTAGTGAGTCCAAATCCAATAGAATTCAAGCAACCGTAAGTACATTAATTCAGAGAACTATAATTTACATAACAGGTGTATAAATATAATATTTTGTTTTCATTTTTACTGGGAAAATCCATCCAAATTATGTCCAAATAAGGCAAAAATGTAATTAACAGAATTCAATGTCATATTTATGACATCATTGCGACACTGTTAGTAATCAAATATTTATTTTTTTTTTTTTTAAATTTCTGAACTCTAATTTTAACTTCAAATTTGTTTGTAAATGAAAGTTTTATTTTTCTTAATAAATTGGATATCAAACTAGGCCCTTATATTTATGCATCCACCTGGAAAACAGGGTGCATATTGATTCTGTCGGTTCTGTCTGTCCATTTGTCTGTCCCCAACATGCATTTAAACAACCACAATTTGTTCCATTGACCTCAAACTCAATCAACTTTATTCTTTGTGATGGGACATTGCATGAGATTGCAAATCAGATCACAAGGTCAAAGGTCAAGGTAACATTAACTATAAATAGAAATTTGATTTCTTGCATTTAAAGACCCAAAGTTTGTCCGATTGATCTCAAACTCGGTCAACTTATTCTTTGTGATGAGACATGGCAAAGACCATCCAAGTGACCTCAGCAATAAACAATGGACATTATAATCAGGTGGTTTTTATATAAAGGTTTAATTTTGTTGAATAATTAAGAAAAGGGACTTTAAAATCACTGGTTTTGCTGTATCTGGGGTTCCACAGTTACAACTTTGCAGATGGGTGCATCAATGTTGTTCTCAACATAGCTCTTGTTAGAAATCAATTTTATATCTTGTTTATTGAAATAATTGTTTTGTCTTATTTAAATAATCATTTTGTTGAAACAAAATACTGTTGATTTTTTTAGCTCACCTGAGCTAAAAGCTCAGATGAGCTATTGCAACCCATCTTCGTCCATCGTCTGTTATGCGTAAACTTTTTACATTTTAATCTTCTCCTCCAAAACCACTGGGCCAAATTTAATGAAACTTAGTAACCATCATGCCTGGGTGAAGCCCTTTCAGATTTGCACAAATGAAAGAGTTATGTACTGTTGGGGCCCCATAAGGGGGAAATAAAGAAAAACTTTAAAAATCTTCTACTCTGAATATACAAGAGATATACCCTAGTTAATTCTTTTATAACATCCTTAGGTCATCTAGTTTAAGATTTGCAAATGGTAGCCATGAGGCTCAAAATGGGGAAATGGTAAGGCACTGAGTGGAGAAATTGCTAAAAATTATATATTTGTCACTTAATATCTCGAAAACTATTAACTTTTTGTAAAGGCATGTTTATCAGAATATTGTAGGTATTGAAAGGGCATTCATATTGATATATGGTTCAAGGTCATATGTCCAAAGGTCAAAGTCACAGCTGCAAAAGAAGACTTAAATTGCTAATTATCTTGAAAACTATTAACTTTTTGTATAGGCCTGTATATTAAAATATTGTCGGTATTGACGTGATGATCATTTTGATATATGGTTCAAAGTCTTATGTTCAAAGGTCAAGGTCACAGCTGCAAAAGAATACTTAAATTGCTAATTTTCTTGAAAACTATTAACTTTTTATGTAGGCATATTAGAATATAGTAGGTATTGCAACAATGATCATTTTGTTTAAAGGTCAAGGACATAGCTGCATAAGTATACTTAATATATTGTCTATTGCACTTTGCAAAAATTTTTTGACATATCCTCAGGTGAGCATTAAGGCCCATGGGCCTCTTGTTTTAATTATCTCATTTAAATTATTTATTTATTTTTTGGTCAGCTGACTTAAGGTTTTGCGGGTTTATAGCATAACCTAATTTTGAAAGTCACTTCTAAACCATTAAAACTTAGAAGTCAAATGACAAAACTCCAACACATGGTCAGAATATAGCAAAATTTAGTTTATTTCACAAACTTGTAAAGTTATGTCCTTACATTTGCATTGGCTTCATTTAGAATAATAATGCTTTAAAACATCTTAAATTTAAATCTACATTGAAAAATGCTCAAAAATAGTTAAAACAGTAGTAAAAGCACTAAGTTAATTAATTAGTTAATGACATTGACCTTTGAACTCAATCACTATGAGAATAATGTATGAACATTACTGAGAGTACAACTTTACAAGGTCATATGAAAAACTAAAACAAAGTTGATGAATTACAGACATCATTGAAAGTATCAGAATTGTTTTTTATATTATAGGTTCCAAGAAGTATTAAGAAAGACTTTGAAGTTCCTGATCAAGAAAATACAAATCAGCCAATAAAAGAAAATGCTTACGACAGTACTTTTAACAGATCAAAAAATTATCGGTCTCAAAAATATGATAAGGCTCCCCATCTGGAAGCAGAAATTGTCACTGAAACTGAAGACACAATGTTTAGTTTAAATGAACATTCCCTGATTACAACTAGTACATTGTCAGCATATGATGAAAATGAAAATTCTGTTGATATTGAAAAACTATCACTATTGAGATATAAAAAGAAAAAAACTGATATAAAACATGATAATAGAGTTAAGTTTTTCTATGAAGGAGCAGAGATAGAGACAAATGCAGATGATACATCTGTAGTAGAACTTGATAAACAACCAACAAAGGTTCAGGACCAGAGACAGACTGTAAGGTCAGCAGCATATTCCAAACAGACTTCAAGTGATGAGGATTTTCCAAGACAGTCTGCAAAGTTTGTGGAACATCCAAGACAGCTTGCAACTGTACAGCCTGTAAAAGCTCAGGAAAAAGAACACAGAGTAACAACAGAATCAGGCATTGCACAGGTGGCCCAGGTAAAGCCCGTAGTAAAGAGTGAAGCATTGGACTCTGAAGAGACTGACTTGAAAACTTCAGTTTTACCAACCCAGTCAGGGGCAAGACAAACAAGGGAAGAGGATATAGCGACAGAGCCTGCTTCACAGAGTGAGTCAGCTGAGGATAAAAATACAAGCATGTCTAGAACTTCAGATACAGGGTATGTTTGAATTTCTTACATAGAGTAAACCATTATATAGTGACCACCACAATACAAAGAACACTGACTGAGTTCAAATCGCACTATGGCAGATCCTCTTTTGAGAAAGTTTGTCAGTTAACTTGCTGAAAGTCAACAATACTCTCTGTACACTCTTGATTTCCTCTACCATCTCAAAACTAACTGCCTGAACAAAAGTAAAATAATCTTGTTGAGTGGGAGAGGGTTAAAAAAAACATCATTCCACTCTTGTTTCTTATCCAGTTGTTAAAATTATAGAAATTTTAAGGAACTTTGTTTTATTTCCCAAGAAAGATTATTTAAAAACCTTAAATGAAGTAATCTTAAATGGAATAAAAATTCAATTTTACTTTTTTATTAAATGTTGTTTTTTTTAATTTTAAATTATTGTTCCATTTTTGCATGTTCAGATATGTAAAACTACCAACCTGTATAATGTGTATAACTTTCAGAACTGTGTACTCTTAAAATTTCTTCTCTTTCATTTTTTTTTAAATTCAATATAATGAAAAGTTAAATGTTGCCATAACGATACATATATAAATTTAGAATATCATAAACATGTGAATATAAATACATGTTACATCACAATAAAAGTTTTCAATATATCCCAAAAAGTGTCATATTTTACATATAATACCTGTAAAATCTCTATATTTTTCAGAGATAGCTTGCCATTGTCATCAATCAACACAGAACAGAAACCAACAGGTAGGATCATTGATACAGGTAGAATTCTCATTCTCTTGATTTTATCAGTATTGTTACCAGTATGTCATCTCTTGTAATGCACTGCTAATTTGTCAAAAAAACATCCCAAAATATTTAACAACAACCCAAGTTATAATTTGGAGAAAGCAATTTAGAATTTTTAGCAATGACTCGGCCAATGTAAGTTATAAGTATTTTTGACTGTTTCCATTTGAAATGAGTGGAAATTTTCACATTGGTGGTACATTAATAATACGTGATATTTCAGTAGAAGGATTATGTATACATATATTTCTCTGGCAGAATTTATCATTATAAAGAAATTTAGCATGAAATCCAGGGAGACCAATAAAGAAACACAGAATTAAGAGAATGCTTTAATTGAAGATTTAATAAGGATTTCATCCACTTTTTGTTGTTGTTGTTGTTTGTTTGTTTGTTAATACCAGATTATTTGCCGATTTCCTTGTCATAAACAGTTGGACCTGTAAGTATTCTTTTTTATAAGTGGCTAACTAGACATAAATTATAAACAGAACAGCTAGTTGTTAGATGACTTTGATGAAATAGACCTAGGGAAATCAAGAAACTGATTTTGGGATTAAAACACAATGTGGCAAATAGAGATGTAGAATCATATCAAGGGAGATAATTAGGTTTTACTGAAGTTAGATGGAAGTGGTTTCTATGAAAGGGCAAAGTTTGAAATAAAATAGAAATTATTTTGGATTATCATTAACAATAATGTATGCTTTATGATTGCAGCAACTAATTCACCTTCACTGGATGATGCTATACCAATGCTAGAAGAAATGACATTGAAAGAAGCAACAAAAGGTATCCACATCATAACATATTACAGTTACAGTAACACCTGTCTTAACCAAACACATATTGTAAAATACAGTTACACCTGTCTTAACCAAACACATATTGTAAAATATAAATACACCTGTCTTAACCAAACACATATTGTAAATACAGTTACACCTGTCTTAACCAAACACATATAGTAAAATACAGTTACACCTGTCTTAACCAACACATATTGTAAATTCAGTTACACCTGTCTTAACGAAACACATATAGTAAAATACAGTTAAACCTGTCTTAACGAAACACATGTTGTAAAAAACAGTTACACCTGTCTTAACCAAACACATATAGTAAAATACAGTTACACCTGTCTAACCAAACACATACAGTAAAATACAGTTACACCTGTCTTAACCAAACACATATTGTAAATACAGTTACATCTACATGTATCTTAACCAAACACATACAGTAAAATACAGTCAAACTAAAATATGTCTTGGCCCATTTCATTGGCTGAAATTATTTGTTGATGACAGTTCACACACAGAAAAAATGAAATTTCAATGATAATAAAAAGGAAAGAAAAATGAAACCAAAATAATTGTTTTATGTTTAAGTGTTTAAATTAAATTATGAAGAAAAACTTGTGTTTTTAAGAAGTTAATTAGTCATAACCTGAAAAACGGTGTGCACACCATAAAATACTAAATTTTTTTTTTTTTTTTTTTTGTTTTTTTTTTAATTTTTGTCACAAATTTGTGGGAAAACAAATGATTTAAGTACAAACAGTTAAATAATTTTGATTGTTTTAAAGCTGCTGATTGCAAAGATCCGAAGTCACAAGGAGCAGATACCATTATCTGTGTTGATACATCTGAAAGTATGGCCGGAGAACCAATACAGCAAGCAAAGAACTTTATAACTGAATTTCTGGATGGTGAGATATAATTATTATATTTATGTCTAGATGTTTTAAATTTCTATAATTCATTTTTTTATCTAACTTTTGCAAGTTATAGATTTGGACATGTTACACATCTAACTTCTACTTTTTCATTGTAGTTATCTTTGATAGTCAAATGGTAAGAAGTTTTTTTGGCATTGTGCCAGCAAGCTTCACTGTCTCACTGTTAGCATTTTATAAAATTGATAGAACTTGCTACTGTGGCCACCTCAAACTTTGCTATGATGAGAGGTGCAGTGACTGTAATATTCCAAATTCTTTTTTTTTTTATTTTAAACTGACTTGTTTAAAGTTGTCTAAATCGTTCAAATAGGTATCAGAAATTTAAATATAAACTTTGAATCTGATTTTCATTCAGGTCATAAAAAATTTTCCTAAATGGATACTGTGCATACTTTTTATGTTATTAGGGAAGTGTGCAGATGCATAGTTTTATGTTATTAGGGAAGTGTGCAGATGCATACTTTTATGTTATTAGGGCAGTGTGCAGATGCATACTTTTATGTTATTAGGGCAGTGTGCAGATGCATACTTTTATGTTTTTAGGGCAGTGTGCAGATACATACTTTTATGTTATTAGGACAGTGTGCAGATACATACTTTTATGTTATTAGGGCAGTGTGAAAATACATACTTTTATGTTATTAGGACAGTGTGCAGATACATACTTTTATGTTATTAGGGCAATGTGAAAATACATACTTTTATGTTATTAGGGCAATGTGCAGATGCATAGTTTTATGTTATTAGGGAAGTGTGCAGATGCATACTTTTATGTTATTAGGGCAGTGTGCAGATGCATACTTTTATGCTATTAGGGCAGTGTGCAGATACATACTTTTATGTTATTAGGGCAGTGTGAAAATACATACTTTTATGTTATTAGGGCAGTGTGCAGATGCATACTTTTATGTTATTAGGGCAGTGTGCAGATGCTTAGTTTTATGTTATTAGGACAGTGTGCAGATACATACTTTTATGTTATTAGGGCAGTGTGAAAATACATACTTTTATGTTATTAGGGCAGTGTGCAGATGCATACTATATGTTATTAGGGCAGTGTGCAGATACATACACTGAGCTTGTTACTATGACTCAAATGAAAATCAGATTTAATGGTGAAATATTGAAGACTATTTCAAATTATGTCAAAACTTATCAATATTGATATGTAAATAACTATGATGATAACCAGTATTAATAAAATATTCACACATTTCTGAAATATTGGTTACACTTTTTATAACAGGTATAGAAGAGGCAGCAGTGGAATATGGGTTAGAGGAAAATATTGCCATAGTAACATTTGGTCATGAAAATACAATTGTTCAGAATTTAACTAATGATTATGGAAAAGTTAGAGATGCTGTTGGTAATTAAACTATTTTTTTGAATTATTTTTTATTTTGTTATTTTTTTATGTATTTCTGACATATCAAAGAGTGATTAATTGTAATTTAGGATACACTCAATTTGCACATGACCCCAAAAAAAAGTAAAATTCGTTGCTTTTACCAAAAAAGGCTGAAATATTTCAAAATTATAACAGTTTGTGTGCCTACAGTAGGTAGTTAATGACATCAAATTGTAAGGATTAATTTGGTTCATTCAATATATAAGAAACAAAAATTTTATTTCAATTTCCTGAATGTTTTTACAAAGCTTATCTATACTGTAAGGGTGTTTTCTTTGACACCCTGTAACATAAAACAAAACCAATACATTAGAATACATAAAACATGTTAAATTCAAATACATATGACATTTATCACAGCAGCTTACTTCCTGTGATTTATATCCATAATGTAGAGTACAAAACAAAATGTTTGTTGATAATATTTTGGTCCAAACAAAACAATGAATTTTTCAATTCATATCATCAGATTATGTCAAACACTACAGCACATATACTTGTATATATCACTATAGTTTCAAAGGTTCATTTAAAATGAAAAGACATTTAACATTGTAGGTATGAGAGATTCAGTTTAGAATGTGATGGTAAACTTTGTGTATGTTCTAAGATAGGAGTGGAGTAATGGTGTTTTACACCCCAGTCAAGATTCTTTCACCTATTTTGAGGCGGTCAGTTCTGAGATGGTGGAGGAAACAGAGTGCCCAGAGAAAACCAATGACCTTCAGCGAACTGACAAACTTTCTCACACTAGGATTTGCCCCAAGTGGGATTCGAACCCAGGTGGTCAGAGGCACTGATCCTTAAGCACGAGCTTTAGACCACCAAGCCAATGATTCTAAGAGAGGTCACTAAAGGCAAAGATTATCATCAAAATCTTGATTAATGAATATGTATCCATTGAATTTTAATTTTAATTTCATTTTTGCTTATCAACAGATAGCCTGGAGACTGGTGGTCCAAGTCCTATGATGACAGGTCTGGTGTTGTGTTTAAGTGCTATATTCAATAGAGGTTTGTAACATAATTACCAACATGAGTTTTTCTGTTTTAAATTTGAAAGATAAATTTTATACTTCTGGCATTTTAGGGTTGGTAAGTGTGTATGATAACCTATCTTTGACAAAGACTAATTTTAAAATTTTTGATAATTTATTCACTTAAGGGTAATCATATATTATGGATATAGGAAAAGTAACTTTATTTTTTAGTTTGCACCATAAATAATTATGATGTTGATGCAGTAAATACTGTTTTTGATTTTCTTTTGAAAGAAAATGCCATTTTTATACAGTTTTTTTAAAAGACAATCACATACATTCTTTAGCTCTAACAACTAGATATTGCTAAAAAATTGTTTCATACCAGAATGTTTATATTCCTCAAATATCTAGTTATAGCTAGGTTTCAAAATAGATGATGTTTTAGGTGCCAAAAACTGCATAAAAATGGAGTACTTTTGTTTTTAGTTGAAAAAATAGAATATATATAGCATATATAAAACTTTAAATTTGAGATATTGTTTTCTTCCATATCCACTCATGTGAGATAGGGTTTTTCCCTATGTGAGAAATGTGTATCTCACATGGGCTTGACGTCACAGTTAGGTGACAATCACATGATGTCATCCTTTGAAAAAATGACATCATCTTGCAGGAAAATGACAGCCAGACCTCCAAAATTTAGAAATTTTAAATGTGTTTCAAATGTTAATACTCAGATTTTATAATAAATAACTTTTTCTTCAAGTTTATACACTTTGTATGAACCAAAATTAAGTATAGTCTATCCGATGGTCATATTTATTTTTATATAGAATGTTGAATAACAGAGTTAGATTTTTCAAACATGGCGCCCATGAATATGTAAATCATATTTGAAGCCAAAAATTGACATTAAAATGGAAGAAAAAGAATCCATTATGAGTTTATCCATGTAGGATAGGGAAATCTCACCCTCGGGGTTGAATATTTATGTCAGAGACTCGGCAAGCCTCGTCTCTGACTGAAATATTCAACCCCACTGGTGAGATTTCCCTATCCTACATGGATACTCATAATGGATTCTTATAGTCTTGCCTGATGCTTGACATTAAGAGGACAGACTACTGATTTCTTCACCTAGTGTCAGGATAATAGACTTGGAAAGTGGCATGCAAATGTCTGCAGCATACTGACATTGTGAGTTAGCACCTTAACACAAAAGTCACCAAGAGTGCACACTACTATATACTAGTAGCAGGCCATAAAACATACTTCCATATCTCAAGCATACACAAATTTATTCTTAGATTTATTAATAGAGATTCATATCCTTGCTCTCATCATGAATAGCTGAAAAATTGCTGATGTGACATCAAACAACATTTAAACCAGCAAGTAACAAATTAACATCATGGATAAATCCTCATCAACAGTTTTGTGAAAAAAGGACAATGAAATTATCTGTTTCTATACTGCAGTGAATAACACTGCTTTTTTAAGTCAAATTTGTTCTAATTTTAAGCTCACCTGAGCACAAAGTGCTCATGTGAGCTATTGGTATCAATAGAGGCAGACCCTTTATTTATTTATTTATTATTTTTTTTTTTTATTTTCTGAATTTTTTGACTAACAATGGTGCATGGAAGAGATGTTATGAATTTTTACTTTTTAGTGAATTATTATTTTGAAATACATGTGATACTGATATGTAGATATAGCTAAAACCTTGAATTTTTTTTTTTTTTTTTCCAAAATCATTGTTATGTGACATTATTTAAATTAATTGAACAATTTTTTAAAAATAATTTGCAGTTGAATTTTCCAATTTTTTTTAAAAATATTTTAATTTATGTGTCAAATCTGTAAAGTCTTAAATCCAGATCTGAAAATTGCTCGTGTGAGCTTTTGTTATGGATAGGAACTCTGCCATCCATCCATACTTCAATCAAAAGACTTTTTCTCAGACACTACTGGTCACATTTCATTCATATTAGTCAGTAGCACCTTTAAACCATTGCCATTCTCATTTGTGTTTCTGATCACTTTGGCTACCAAAAGTAGGTCACAGTGACCTATATAGCTAAAAACCAAAACAATAACAATAATGTTATCTGAAACCACTTCTATTTAGGCAACATGTTATGACTTAACCAGGTATTATCAAGACATACCAGTTACATTTAAACTCAGGTAAGCAAATTAGGGCCATCTTGGGCCTCTTGTTGTAATTGGTTTTCTCTGGGAGCTCAGGTTTTTCCACCATCCATGAACTGACTGATTTATCATGGTAGTAAGGGAAGGAGTCTTGAATGTTGTTGTTTTTTGTTGTTTTTTTTTTAAACACCAATTTTCCGATCTACAACACTAATGTTTACCTGAAAAGAAATATTTATAACATTTGTTATAAGATTGTCTTTTGATTTGATTTAGGTGGTGTAGTATCTTATAGAGACTAGAAAAATTCGGCCTCGTATTCTACTGCTATCAGATGGCCAAGCTACAGACGAGCGAGTTTTAAAGGGACCTGATGTTATCAGCCCTCCATCCTCTAAAGCAAGGGTAAATATATATATATAGATCCTCTGTAGAAACTTCTAGAGAGTTGCTTATGTCAAATCTCTGTATACATCCAAATATAGTTGTTAAGCAACTTGATATGAACTAGTGCTTAGTGGAGGAAAGAATTCAATAAGTGTTTATATAATCATGATACTTAATTATGTCCCAAATACCCTCATTATTTTGATATCATTATTAGCTCAATATTTACCTTAAATACAAGCACAAGAATGTAGGACAATACAAACATTGAGAATCTGTAAATACAGTAAAACAATGGTTTCCATTCACATTTATTGTCCACTAGAGCAGTGACACTGTTCCAGAAGTAGTTAGGGAAACACTTGGTCATGTAGACACTTGCATGTTGTCCTGTAATGTTTTGGAAGTGGTATATTTTCACGAATCATTATGTGACTTAAATAATTGATTATACCTAAAGATGCTGTGTTCTAGGATGTGGAAATTATGGCAGCCATAAATTTTCTCATAACAAAGGCCTTAATATGAAGTAGCGACACCTATCTTTTTTATATGTTTGTGAATGGAAACCATTCACTTTACACTGATGAGTCACCATCATGAGTGACTGAAACATTATATTTCCCAACAAGATATTTTATCCATCTAAGTGAATAGACAAGTGAATAACACAAGTCTACTATCGCATGTTTTTTATTTTATTGTTAAGAAATACATGTATGATACCACTGGTACATTATTCATTCTCTCTATGTTATTTTTACTCTTTTGAAATTGTTAATTTAGGGGAGATATTATTAATTGGACAAATAGGAAGAAATAACTTTGTCATTCTCTGATGAGAATTTAAACAGTGAAAATGTTTTTTTCAAATAGGAAATTTTTAAAATTATGTTAACTTTTATTTAAAGTTTATCAATATGATAGATGTGAAAGTGTGATGTACCATTCTTTTGATAGCTTGTAAGAACTTTGTTATTCAATTTTAGTTTTTTTTTTCCAGAGAAAAAATGTCTTAAGTTTTTTTTATATGTATATATAGTCATGTTCGGCTATGACAGCTCATAGTAGTGATATTTTTCTCATTAATTCTAGGTACATGGAAAACTTACAGAGTTTGCTGAGAGAATGAAAAGTGAGCCTAGAATTATTTATGGTATACCAGTAGGAGAAGCTGCTGATCAGGTTAGAAAAAATAACTCAATATTAAGGTATTCCCTAAGGCCAAAAAAAATTAATTCTTAGATTTTCATCCCTGTTTCTTTTTTAATCCTGTCCCAGATTATTTATTGATGTTTAATAGTTTATGGGTTTAGTTTGAAACTGTAGCAACTTTTTAATGGGTCTTTTAAAAATGAAAAATAGTACATAAAAGAAGAAATATATGGTTGGGATTGTATTTGGTCCCAAATTTGCATTAAGGAAGGACATTTTGGATTGCTTATAAGCTGACAGTTAAAATTTGAGACAATTACTACTAGTATATCTGTCAAAAATAACACTTAAATAATTTCAGTGTTTGATCAACATTGAAATCAATGTGATAATTAAAAATCTGATTTTAAAGAAAAAGAAATTCTGTCAGAAGCCTATTTTAATATGTTTTAGATAATATTACCGATAGTTTTTACTTCACTATGGAGGTATAAGTGCAAGTCTTCTTTGTAGAATAATGAAGGAGAACAAAATACAAAGTTCTTCAACTATAGATATGAATTCATTGTATACTGGTGAAAAAAAGAAAAGTTTATTATTTTACATTATTCTTTGCTGATAAGTTCATTGTTTGGGTTTCTCAATTATTTCATCATTACTGTAAATATTTTTTGACCAATCACAGATGGATTTGCATGAATAGCCAAAACAAGAGTATATTTCCTGATCAAAATGAGTAGTGTTAGTGGTGCCTGGTTTCAGTGGTTGCTCATATTCTTTTTAAAATTAATCCAAATCAAGGTGTTAATTGTCCTTAAAAGGATATTTTTTACTCCTTAAAAAGAAGGGCCTGCATCAGTTGAGAGATGTTATATGGTACATTAGCACTCCTCAATAATGGCCTGTGCGAGTTGAGAGATGTTATATGGTACGTTAGCACTCCTCAATAATGCCAGCTTGAGTTAAGAGGTGTTATTTAGTACATTTACATACTTCTATAATGTATTGGTCTTGGTGAGTTGAGAGATGTAATATGGTTTAACACTCCTCAATAATAGCCTGGGTGAGTTGAGAAATGTTATATGGTACATTAACAATCCTCCAATAATAGCCTGGGTGAGTTGAGAGATATTATATGGTACATTAACACTCCTCAATAAGGGCCTGGGTAAGTTGAGAGATGTTATATGGTACATTAACACTCCTCAATAAGGGCCTGGGGTAAGTTGAGAGATATTATATGGTACATTAGCACTCCTCAATAAGGGCCTGGGTAAGTTGTGAGAGATATTATATGGTACATTAACACTCCTCAATAAGGGCCTGGGTAAGTTGGAGAGATGTTATATGGTACATTAACACTCCTCAATAAGGGCCTGGGTAAGTGCGAGATATTATATGGTACATTAACACTCCTCAATAAGGGCCTGGGTAGTTGAGAGATGCTTATATGGGTACATTAACACTCCTCAATAAGGGCCTGGGTGAGGTTGAGAGATGTTATATGGTACATGTACACTCTTCAATAAGGGCCTGGGTAAGTTGAGAGATGTTATATGGTACATTAACACTCCTCAATGAGGGCCTGTGTGAGTTAATAATCATATGTATGATATATTTACATGCTTCCTAATTCCCTGTCCAGTCTATCCCACAACTGCTTGATTTTGGACAAATCTTGACTGTATGGTCACTATTCTATTTCATCTCTATTCACTTAATACTTTTTGGATAAATACAGGCTTTTTTATATGTATTGTTTAGTATAAATTAGGTACCAGTGTTTTATTTGACAGTCTATCATGGAGATGATTTCAGAGACTACTGGTGGAAGTATCATCAGTCGAGATAGTGCTACATATACCAGCAGACATTTCCTTTTAAATGTAAGTAACGAGATTGATTGTTTTAACCAGTTTTAGAACATTTTCAAAAACAGCTCATATACACTTTAAGTTTTGCCTTGCCTCACTTTGCAAAATGCAAAATAGTTTATGGTATGTCCCTTGCATGGACACTAGCATTGACATTCATCACTATCTAACAGTGATGTGCAGGCAAGCTTTGTTTTTCTTTTTACAGTCTTAATTGTTTTCAACAAAAAAAATGAAAATTTTGTTTTAGCAAATCTAAAGTAACAGTTATTTTCATTTGAGCTAATTCATATATAATTTTGTCATATAAAATATGGGACTGGACTTAAATCCTCAAACACACAATAGGAGCCTCTGTGGCCGAGTTGTCTAAAGCACGTGCTTATAGATCACAGTGCCTCTCACAGCCTGGGTTTGAATCCCACTAGGGACAGATCCTAGTGTAAGAAAGTTTGTCAGTTTGCTTGCCGAAGGTCGGTGGATTATCTGGAGACACTGGTTTCCTCCACCATCCTAAAACTGACTGCCTTGAAATAAGTGAAACAATCTTGACTGGGGCGTAAAACTCCATTACTCCACTCCACTCCACCCAAACACACAATAGGTTGGTTACATTACACTTCAGGTTCCAATACCAATCTGGCATATCTTAGTGAGAAAATTTGTCAGTTTGCTTGCCAAAGTTCAGTGGTTTTCTCTCTGGGCACTCCAGTTTCTTCCATCATACCAGAACTTACTGCCTCATTATAAGTGAAAGAATCTAGACTGACACCATTAATCCAGCCCAATCCATTCATTTACACTACACATTTGTAGCAGACTAAGTAGCTCAGTTGTTAGACACTGTACTATTGTGTAGGATATCTGGGGTTCAAACCCTGCAGTCTCACCATGTATTTTTTTTTTACCCTTTCCTGTTTTGCATTGGTCACTAGTTTAGCTCATGGTCATGGTTAACTGATAATTGAGGCAATGTAAAGTCTATCTGAGGTAATTTGTGTAAAATTTCTCACCCAGCTGCAAGACAGTGAGTGGGACAAAAAACATAAAAATACACAGTAGTATGAATAGTTCAGTAGATTACATCTTTACAGTGTAGGAGATCTGTGTTAAAACTCTGGTTTAACTTTACTTGCATCTTGTCACATATTAATTATTGTTTTGCTATACATGTATATCGAAGTTGATTAATTGTAGACAATAACTGCAAAGATTAAAACAAGTGGAATATTTGATAACCCTGATAGTAATCCTGAGAGGAGTATATTAGAAGAAATGGCCAAAGAACAACTTAAAGACATAGCTGACCCATTTCTTATAGTAAGTATTATATAGCTGACCAGTATCTGATAGTAAGTATCATATAGCTGTCCAGTATCTGAAAGTAAGTATCATATAGCTGACCAGTATCTGATAGTTAGTATTTTATAGCTGACTCATTTCTGATAGTAGGTATCATATAGTTGACCCATCTCTGATAGTAAGTATCATATAGCTGAGCAGTATCTGATAGTAAGTATCATATAGCTGTCCAGTATCTGATAGTAAATATCATATAGCTGACCAGTATCTGATAGTAAGTGTCATATAGCTGTCCAGTATCTGATAGTAAGTATCATATAGCTGACCAGTATCTGATAGTTAGTATTATATAGCTGACTCATTTCTGATAGTAGGTATCATATAGTTGACCCATCTCTGATAGTAAGTATCATATAGCTGACCAGTATCTGATAGTAAATATCATAAAGCTGACCCATTTCTGATAGTAAGTTTCATATAGCTGATCGTTATCCTAAAGTAAGTATCATATAGCTGACCAGTATCCAATAGTAAGTATGATATAGCTGACCCATTTCTGATTGTAAGTATCATATAACTGGCCAGTATCTGATAGTAAGTATCATATAGCTGACCCATTTCTGATAGTAAGTATCACATAGCTGACCAGTATCTGATTGTAAATATCATAAAGCTGACCCATTTCTGATAGTAAGTTTCATATAGCTGACCCATTTCTGAAAGTAAATATCATATAGCTGACCAGTATCTGATAGTTAGTATCATATAGCTGACCATTATCTGATTGTAAGTATCATATAGCTGAGCAGTATCTGATTGTAAGTATCATATAGCTGACCATTATCTGATTGTAAGTATCATATAGCTGACCAGTATCTGATTGTAAGTATCATATAGCTGACCATTATCCGATAGTAAGTATGATATAGCTGACCCATTTCTGATTGTAAGTATCATATAGCTGAGCAGTATCTGATAGTAAGTATTATCTAGCTGACCCATTTCTGATTGTAAGTATCATATAGCTGACCATTATCCGATAGTAAGTATGATATAGCTGACCCATTTCTGATTGTAAGTATTATATAGCTGACCAGTATCTGATAGTAAGTATCATATAGCTGACCAGTATCTGATAGTAAGTATCATATAGCTGACCAGTATCTGATAGTAAGTATTATCTAGCTGACTCATTTCTGATAGTAAGTATGATATAGCTGACCATTATCTGATTGTAAGTATCATATAGCTGACCAGTATCTGATTGTAAGTATCATATAGCTGAGCATTATCTGATAGTAAGTATGATATAGCTGACCCATTTCTGATTGTAAGTATCATATAGCTGACCATTATCTGATAGTAAGTATGATATAGCTGACCCATTTCTGATTGTAAGTATCATATAGCTGAGCAGTATCTGATTGTAAGTATCATATAGCTGACCAGTATCGGATTGTAAGTATCATATAGCTGACCAGTATCTGATTGTAAGTATTATCTAGCTGACTCATTTCTGATAGTAAGTATCATATAGCTGACCATTATCTGATTGTAAGTATCATATAGCTGACCAGTATCTGATTGTAAGTATCATATAGCTGACCATTATCTGATAGTAAGTATGATATAGCTGACCCATTTCTGATTGTAAGTATCATATAGCTGAGCAGTATCTGATTGTAAGTATCATATAGCTGACCATTATCTGATTGTAAGTATCATATAGCTGACCAGTATCGGATTGTAAGTATCATATAGCTGACCAGTATCGGATTGTAAGTATCATATAGCTGACCATTATCCGATAGTAAGTATGATATAGCTGACCCATTTCTGATTGTAAGTATCATATAGCTGACCAGTATCTGATTGTAAGTATCATATAGCTGACCAGTATCTGATTGTAAGTATCATATAGCTGACCATTTTCCGATAGTATGTATCATATAGCTGACCCATTTCTGATTGTAAGTATCATATAGCTGAGCAGTATCTGATTGTAAGTATCATATAGCTGAGCAGTATCTGATTGTAAGTATCATATAGCTGACCATTATCCGATAGTAAGTATGATATAGCTGACCCATTTCTGATTGTAAGTATCATATAGCTGAGCAGTATCTGATTGTAAGTATCATATAGCTGACCATTATCCGATAGTAAGTATGATATAGCTGACCCATTTCTGATTGTAAGTATCATATAGCTGACCATTATCTGATAGTAAGTATGATATAGCTGACCCATTTCTGATTGTAAGTATCATATAGCTGAGCAGTATCTGATTGTAAGTATCATATAGCTGACCAGTATCGGATTGTAAGTATCATATAGCTGACCAGTATCGGATTGTAAGTATCATATAGCTGACCAGTATCTGATTGTAAGTATTATCTAGCTGACTCATTTCTGATAGTAAGTATCATATAGCTGACCATTATCTGATTGTAAGTATCATATAGCTGACCAGTATCTGATTGTAAGTATCATATAGCTGACCATTATCTGATAGTAAGTATGATATAGCTGACCCATTTCTGATTGTAAGTATCATATAGCTGAGCAGTATCTGATTGTAAGTATCATATAGCTGACCATTATCTGATTGTAAGTATCATATAGCTGACCAGTATCGGATTGTAAGTATCATATAGCTGACCAGTATCGGATTGTAAGTATCATATAGCTGACCATTATCCGATAGTAAGTATGATATAGCTGACCCATTTCTGATTGTAAGTATCATATAGCTGACCAGTATCTGATTGTAAGTATCATATAGCTGACCAGTATCTGATTGTAAGTATCATATAGCTGACCATTTTCCGATAGTATGTATCATATAGCTGACCCATTTCTGATTGTAAGTATCATATAGCTGAGCAGTATCTGATTGTAAGTATCATATAGCTGAGCAGTATCTGATTGTAAGTATCATATAGCTGACCATTATCCGATAGTAAGTATGATATAGCTGACCCATTTCTGATTGTAAGTATCATATAGCTGAGCAGTATCTGATTGTAAGTATCATATAGCTGACCATTATCCGATAGTAAGTATGATATAGCTGACCAGTATCTGATTGTAAGTATCATATAGCTGAGCAGTATCTGATTGTAAGTATCATATAGCTGACCCATTTCTGATTGTAAGTATCATATAGCTGAGCAGTATCCGATAGTAAGTATCATATAGCTGACCCATTTCTGATTGTAAGTATCATATAGCTGAGCAGTATCTGATTGTAAGTATCATATAGCTGACCATTATCCGATAGTAAGTATGATATAGCTGACCCATTTCTGATTGTAAGTATCATATAGCTTGCCAGTATCTGATAGTAAGTATTATATAGCTGACCAGTATCTGATTGTAAGTATCATATAGCTGACCAATATCTGATTGTAAGTATCATATAGCTGACCATTATCCGATAGTAAGTATGATATAGCTGACCCATTTCTGATTGTAAGTATCATATAGCTGGCCAGTATCTGATAGTAAGTATTATATAGCTG
Source organism: Tegillarca granosa (assembly GCA_029721355.1). Taxonomy (NCBI): domain Eukaryota; kingdom Metazoa; phylum Mollusca; class Bivalvia; order Arcoida; family Arcidae; genus Tegillarca; species Tegillarca granosa. The sequence continues at coordinate 15,254,282 of CM056600.1, read as the reverse complement.
ACCCATTTCTGATAGTAAGTATCATATAGCTGACCAGTATCTGATTGTAAATATCATATAGCTGACCCATTTCTGATAGTAAGTTTCATATAGCTGACCCATTTCTGATAGTTAGTTATATATAGCTGACCCATTTCTGATTGTAAGTATCATACAGCTCGCCAGTATCTGATAGTAATTTACATATAGCTGACCAGTATCTGATAGTAATTTACATATAGCTGACCAGTATCTGATGTTAAGTATCATATAGCTGACCATTATTCAATAGTAAGTATCATATAGCTGACCATTATTCAATAGTAAGTATCATATAGCTGACCCATTTCTGATTGTAAGTATCATATAGCTAACTGGTATCTGAAAGTAATTTACATATAGCTGGCAAATTATCTGATAGTTAGTATCATATAGCTGACCAGTATCTGATAGTAAGTATCATATAGCTGACCAGTATCTGATAGTAAGTATCATGTAGCTGACCAGTATCTGATAGTAAGTAGTACTGGTAGAGTAGTAGTTTTTATGTACTGTATTTTAACCATGATGTTACAGGAAAATTTACCCTCTTATTAGCACTGCATAATATATTTTTCACCTTTATTCCTTTTTTTATGAATTAACTTATTTCGTCAACTGTAAATGAAAAAATATTGAAACAATATTTCCATAAGAAAATAAAAGTTTCAAATGCAGTACTAGTTATTGTAGGTTAACTTATTATTATTATCATTATTTTATTATTATTATTATTATTATTTTTTTTTTTTTTTGGTAACATTTGTAGTAGTAATAAATACATCATTAAAAATCTTAGTTCCTCACAGGAAGCTGAGTATTGAAAAAAGACTTCCAAGATATGAAAAGTGAACATATTCCCACACAAGTTTAAATGGTTCAACAAGAAATCTATCAGAGGATCAAACATCTATATATCAATCAGTGTACAAAACAACTTGATTTCTTCTCTCTTGTTGTTTTTATATACCTAGAAATCTAACATTCATATTAGAATGATGTAGGTAATGATAGTCTAATTCTTCAAAAACTGGTATTTCTCTTTTTTAAAATTAAAATTCTACAATCAAGTGAAGGTTTGATTCTTTGAATGTAAAAAGGCATAGTGACATCTCTGTTAAAGAAATTCAAATTCAGTTTATTGCTCAACATATATGTAGGTTATTGCAATTCACATATATACATATATAATCTCAATAAATGCATTAGACATGATAAATAATAATTCATGAAAATTGTAAATATATTCAGGGTATAGTGTATGACACCAAAGCTGTAAACATCTATATTCTGGTGTATCAACAGAGGTTTGTGCTAATGGAAGGAAATAGCTCATAACAAATATATTTTGTGAAAGTTTAATGTTAATTATTCCAATTATTCATTATACTTTTCATCCTTATTTCAAATTTAGAATGAAGTTTTAAAAATGGTTAAAGAAGATGTTGCTCTTTCAAGAGCTGAGGCAGTCTTAACAGCTAGCAGAAACCAGAAAGAGTCTGAACTTCTGAAAAATATACCTCAAGTTGGCACAAGGGTTAGAAGAGGCAAAGACTGGAACTATGACTCTGTAGATGATAATGGACCAGGGACAGTCACTGGCCATAAAGGCAAAGGTAATACGAATATGTGTTTAAAGTCCAAATTCACCAGTTTATTATAATTGGCTCAGTTTGTGTTTAGGAGCCTCAATAGCCAAGTGGTTTAAGTGCTTGTTAATGGACACAATGCCTCTTATCTCTTTTCTTAACCATTTTGTTTAGATTATAAGTTTAATACTCCTGACCAGGGTGTAAAATATCATTACATGTGTGAAGCCCATTAACTTTTTTAGAATGTTAAATTCTACACTTCTACTTAAATTTTAATATGGAAATTTAACTGTATGTTTATTAGGTGAAAAAGGTAAAAATTTACTAAATAAAAAATTATGAAAAAGTTCTGACAAATTTTAAGAAAATGATAAGATGGAAGATATATTTATCCATTTACCCTTTTTTTACTGTACATGTGTATATAGGCTGGGTTACTGTTGAATGGGATAGTCATACCAAAGGCAAATACAGGTATGGTGCAGAAGCTGCTATGGATGTACAACCTGTAGATGAACCTCGGTACCTAAGTGATGGTGAAATGACTGCTGTCGGAGTGAAAGTTAAAAGAGGTAAAATAATGCAAATAGATCATCAGCTATGAATAGTGCTGATATGAATAAGTCATCCACTTTGAAACCAAAATATTTTTGTTGCTGAAATACTTTATAAGTCATCTGATTGGAAACAAAAACTTTTTGTTGTTGATATAATTATTTTTAGTTCACCATCTGTGACCACAAGAAATGTTTTCAATGTTTAAATCATAAATTATTTTTGTCACCAATATATTGCAAATCTGGTTATTTTCCTTGAATCTATTTCTTAGTGAATTTATGGAAGAAAATTTATTAATAAATATTTCTTTACTTTTCATTTCGAAATTAATCTTGTTTATTGTTATAAAATATGAATGAATTTTATTATAAAACACCAATATTTGTTTGTGTGTAGAAATAATAAAAAACTTCTACGCTTACATTTTAGAAAGTCAGGTAATCTACTCCAGGACCTCTCACAACACATACTATTATAGGAAAATAATCTATCAACTTAGAAAATTCATCAGGGAATTTAATCTTAAAACCCTTAAACAAATGGCTCTAAACTTAAATAAGCTACTCGGATGTCTTGTAATTTTTTTTTCTTATTAACCTTTCTGAGGGTCAAATAAGCTTTTAAATGACAAGAATGTTAGGTTCAGGCATTAACACAACAACCCGTAGTACTTTACAACCTGACAAGAAATGATCGGGATCAGACAGGGACTTAAACCTGTGACCCCTCGCAAGGTAAAGAAGTGGCTTATTACATGAGCTACCTCTGACCACTACCAATGATTCATAAAATGTTTTAATATGATGTCTTTTTACAACCGTGTTAAAATCCAATACATGTACTCAACAGGACCAGACTGGGAATGGGGAAATCAGGATGGAGGTGAAGGGTCAACAGGGGTCATATTCAAGATAGAAGATAGTGGTATAGTGCATGTAAGTACATGTGTATGAATTATGTTGTTAGTTTATATACATGTTTTAATACTTGTACCAAGTACAGTGAAACCTGCATATAAAGACAAACCACAGGACCTGAGTAATTTGGACTTTATAGACAGGTGGTCTTTATATAGAGAATCTTTTTGGTTGAAATATAAACAAAGTGACTTTTGAAAATCTAATATTGTATTTGAATGTTCAGGAGGTCTTTTTATATAGTTAGTCATTATAATAGAATGGTCATGAGGTATTTTTATAGAGGTAGTCATCATAACAGAATGGTCTGGAGGTCTTTTTAAAGAGGTAGTCATCATAACACAATTGTAAGGGGTCTTTTTATAGAGGTAGTCATCATAACAGAATGGTCAAGAGGTCTTTTTTTATGCAAAGAAAAAAAATTTTAACAGTTATCTATAACAGCACATTTTTTACAACTCTTATTTAGTATTGGACAATTTGAAAATTAGACTAACATGTACATGAAGCAGTTCGGTATTAACTTTGAAAAGCTTTTTGGTTGTTTGTTTGAATATAGATGTTTGGTTTAAATATAGATGTTTTATTTCTTGTAAAGAAATTTACAAATTTTGTATGAGAAATGCATAAAATAAATACTTTATGATTGTCAGTTTAGATAAAGATGTTTTGTAAGGTTGTTTTTGAGGAACCGGCAAAAAATTTACACATTTTGTATGGGCAATGTTTTTATTTTAATGCATAAAATTGTTTTATTGCGATTCATGTATATCAGTTGTATTTTTATACATGTATATTCAATTAGGTGAGATGGGACAATGGTAAAAGAGGGAATTACAGATTTGGATTATTTGGGAAATTTGATATAGAAATCTAGTGAGTATTAAAAAAAAATACTGTGATGTCTTCATAAAGAAAAAAAAATTAAATTTGATTTTAAAAGACAACTGAAAGAATAAAAAGGGGGAGATATGTTTTGCTGCTATGGAAAAAGTTTATTTGCATCAACTCAAATTTTAGTTTTGAGATATAATCTAATGTTTGAATTACCAAAGAAGTTTTTATGTACATATGCAGAATATTGAAGGAATATAGGCAAACTGCATTAAATTTTACTGTTAAAGAAAAAGTGGAAAATATTGCATCTAAATTGGGACTTATATAACCATACTAACTGGACACTTAGATGACCAAGCTACCCATACATCTATCAAATCAGGTCTGTCACATTGCTACTTTTTCTTTTTCAATTTGACTGCCAGTATCTTTAATTGAAGTAAGCAGGTTTTTTCGTATGACTAACTTCTTGGTTGGCATATTTCCATATTCACATAGATCCAAAACTTTAACAGGTGTAACAGGAATTAAAAAAAAACCATAAACATATACCGATCCTTGTCCAAATCACAAGTAAAAACTTTGAAAGCTGGTAAGTTTAGTAATACATGTAAACTTCCATCAAGGAAGTGAGGCCAGGTGCTCCGGAAGGGTAAGCACCTCCCGTCTAGCTAGCTAGACCCATCATGTGTAAGTCAACATTGAGAATGAAAGGAACAAGGAACTATGGTAAGTCAAATATATCCAGTATAAGTTTGGATACAGTGACTACATACTTACCAACAATATTGTGATGATGGCCATAAAACTTTTTAAAGGCCTTGATTGGCTTAAGCTTGCAATATTCTTGCGTCAACAATTTAATTATAAGCAGTTTGCTTTGTTGTAGAAAGTCCCCATAGTGGTAACAAGCTCTACCATACTGTATTAACTGTGAAACATATACACCATATGCAGGAGAAACAGGGATATTACTGCAAAAAAACGGAAAGTTGATAATCGAAAAATTAAAGTAATCACGTTTGTTGTATAGCTTCAGATGTAACCTTTTGTGGGTGTCATAATTGAGGTATAAGTCAAAATATGAAGCAGAACATGGAGAATCCAACGTGTCTTTTATTTCAAGCTGGAGAGATGGCATTCATATATTCTCCAAATTTTGGATTTTTTAGAGATAGAACATCATCTTTATATCTGTATGTGTAGTTGAATGATTTAGCGACAGTCTTTTCTCCAGATTTGACAAGCTTCTGTAAAAATTCTGATTCATTTGAATAAAAAAACAAATCAGCAAGCAAAGGTGCACAGTTTGTGCCCATTGGTATACCGATTGTTTGTTGAAAAATTATATTGCCAAACACAACAGATATGTTGTCTATCAAAAACTCTAACATTTTGTAGATGGTATCTTCAAGATATTTTGTTTGCAGTCTGTATGGTGTTTTACAAAATAACCAGAATCACTGTTGAAGCACTAGATATTCATATCTTGGATTACCATTTTTGTAAAAGAATGACAAGTGAATGATTTGTTTTAGTTGGGCAATCCCCGACTTTATAAAAATTTCTAATTTTTTATTCAGTTGGATAAGGTATCAAGCTCTACGTCTTCTAATTTAGCCCAACCTCTAGCATACTCTTCAACAGAATCCATAATAATTTTGAAATTCTGTCCTCAAGTAAAAGGTTTAGCCTCCTTGTATTTGGAACCTTTTGAAAGAAGACATGTTTATTTAGTGTTCTCAATTATATTGAGATCACCTGTTACTACATGCCCAACTCAACTATATGCCCAACTGGTTTATAAATATATGCGGATGCTGAGCAAGAACAGGTAGGTGGTGTAAAGTTATGAAATTGTAGGCACTGCACAGTTTGTTTATAGTTGAAAATTTTGGATGCAATTGGTTTATTGTAGGAGTAGGAAACTAGAGGTGGCGAAAAATGCATGTTCTGACCGGGGATCGAACCCCGGGATCTCCTGCACTATAGATGAGAGCTCTACCAACTAAGCTACTCAGACCACTACATTCCTCCCCTGTTATTCTTGAGTTTCCCATGGTTCTATGGGAAATTTCACCCTAATTTTCCTTGGATGGACTTTATATGGCAAGATATTTCCAGCCCACCACTACGAAGGGCCACACTGGCCACCAAACTGTAACAGAAAGAAAAAAAATGCAGGGTGGGACTGGGGATCGAACCAGGTGTACTGGAAGATTAAGTGTCTAATATGAAATTACACAAAACAATTGACTTCATACACATTTTTCTGATATAAACAAAATCAATTATTTATATTTCAGTGCAGAACCTAATTCATTAACATCCAATCAAAATGAAGAATTACTTGGAGCAACAGGTTAGATGTTTTAACTGGTTTTATTCCATAAAAATTTTTGACTGAAATAGACAAGAAAATAGGCAGAAATTGTTGTTTTATCTGTCTTTAAAGGCCACCAAATGGAACTACTACACATTGCTTCCTTCATATTGCTCACATGAGCAGGTGCCATGTTAATAGAGATAGTTAAAATAAAAATTCTCTCAAGTATGTTTCATCTTTGAAGCAATTTTTTTTTTTTTTTTTTTTTTTGAAAAATTAATGTAGATAAGGTGAGTTTTAAGAAAATAAAGCCAACTGGAGGCCTTGGTAGTTAAAATTTTTATTGACATTAAATTCCATGTTTCACTTACCCATGAAAATAGCAAAATCTTTTCCGTATGACAATTTGTGATTTTATATTACACATTTTTCTGCTTAAAAATTGCCTTTTCAGTTTTATAGTTCATTTCAAAGCAATATTCAAAGAATCTTAACCTACATGTATATGTGTGTACATTTGTGTATTTAAAGGCCATGGTGCTTAAACGAAAATTTATATTCTTACATTTTATCTATTTGTTTATTTATCTACATTATCAGGATCATCTCCTGTTCCTCAAATGAGACCACAGTGGCAGTGGAAGGATGACCAGACAGATCAGTGGCATGACCACAAACAATCTGACTCGGACAGAATTGAAGCTTTATATAAAAAGGGCAAAGGAACAATTCTTGTGACATGTAATGAAGAGTCGTAAGTGGGATTTTCTTAACTCATTTTAATTAATTAATACAAGAATCAGTTATTTCATCTAAATTTATTGATACATTTTTATACGCCTGTCATATGACGGGACGTATTATGTTACGGTGCTGTCCGTCCGGGCGGGCGGGCGACGTCTGTTAACAATTTGTATTCCGTTCAATAGAGACCACAAACATTTATGGATTCAAATGAAATTTGGTATACAGCTTTACCATGGTAATACCTTGTGCAAGTTCGAATTACAACTTTTTCGGATTATTTTTGGAGGAGTTATGCCCCTTTTTTAACTTAGAAATTTTTGTATGTATGACCATGTGGTTTCCGATCATCAGAGCCTACAACTATTTATGGATTCAAATGAAATTTGGTATACACATTTACGATGTTATTATCTGGTGCAAGTTCGAATTACAACTTTTTCAGATTATTTTTGGAGGAGTTATGCCCCTTTTTTAACTTAAAACACCTTTTTATCATACTGCACAGATCACGACAACAGTTCAAATTATAATTAAGCTTTATAGATATAAATTATTTCAGGTTGGTTAAAAAAAAGGTTCTCAAAACATTTCAGACAAAAAATGTATTTGTTTCCTAAAATCTTCCTGCATGCAATGCTTAACACATGAAAACACTGCCATGACCTAACATTATATTTTAAACTTCTTCCTTCCTGGAAATGAATATGAATTATATAGCAGTCTACCACTATCCATTTAGCAATATATTTTTACATACATATATCCTACTTGTACTTATACTTCTCAGTAAAGAATGGAACAATCTAGAGGATTAGTGACGAATTCATTCGGAACATCCTCTGGATGTGAAATGATAAAGGCGACAACTTTCTCCTTTTTAGCAGCATATATTTGCATCTTGGGGACCTTGAAAACTCCTCGATAGATTTTGCTAAAAATTTCTGAGGTTATGGAGTCTAATGCGATCTAGCTATCTAACTTGGTGAAATTTTTGGGAAAAATCGGTATCATACTTAATTTTGGGGTCAAACATGCAAAAAATGGATTTTTCCAAAAAACAATTACGTTTAACGCACTCCTGTTCAATAACAGTTCATTGTACGAAAAAGTCGTCCATTGACCGAAAAATGTTTAAGATCTGACGGAAAAGACGGTATTTTTATATTTTTTCTATCTTTTACATAAAATCCACAATAACTGTTTAAAGTCGGCGCTATCATCCAAAAACAATTTAACGTACCGTTTTGAATTCGTACCCATATTAAAGTAACCAATTCTTTACCAAATTATTGGTAGGTTTGGCACTTATCCATTAGGTCTGTGTCAAACTTTTGAGTGGCAAGTTCTGTGGATGAGCTCTACTGATAGAAATCCTCTAGATTGTTCCATTCTTTCCCGCGAAACCCCTAAAGGTGTCGCCACATTAGTAAATAGTACTACTCGATCAATATAACACTGGGCGTATAATGCTACGCTCGGCGGTGCTCTTGTTATTCATTATTTAGTTTTGATGAGTTGAATGATTTTAGCTAAGAAAAAAATTGGAAATATAGGTATATAAGGACTAACCTTTTTTTTAACATTGTCTATAATAGTCAGTATTAAAATGCTGTTCTAAACTCAGCAATCTTGTTAAAACATAAATAAAAAATTTACAGTTTGGCAAATAGGAAATATAGCATCCACTACCTAAACTCTTGCTGAAGAAACATCTGGAAGTCAATATCATTCTATTAAAAAGTAGATGTAATTAATTAACAAAGTTACTTGATGCAAGGTGCCTAGCATTTTTATGACTCGTTCAGTCAGACACAAATGGTGGTAATGTTTATATTCCCGATATGTATGGTGACCTTGATAGTCAGCATCCAGTATATTGTTTAATACAAGTACTATCAACAGTGACTTTTTATATTTAATTCTTTTTTTTTCTTTATAAGAAGCTAGTTTCTGAATTTTTTGCATGTGTTATTTGGCAGCAAAAATTTAGCCAAGTCCTTATACAGAAGTATTCATTATTAACAACCCCCCCCCCCCACCAAGGATATGTGTCTCAGAGATAAAATAAACATATATTCTTCACTGTTTTGCAAAAAGTGTAACAAAAAACAAAAACAAAAATGCAGGGTTTGAACTGGGGCTTGAACCCAGGACCTCCTACATTATAGGTAAATGTTTTGATAATTGAGCTACCTTGACTTCTCATTCAAAGTTTATTTTTAATTCAACCAGTGAATCAAAACAACCAAGTACCAATCTTGAACGAATAAATGACTGCTGTTGTGTGACCATTTCTGAGGGTCTAATAAGCCCTTAGTAGACAATGTAACACAAGTGTGAGGTTTGACTAGGATTTACTGGCAGTGTGTTATTCTTACTAAATTACCCAGAATGCACTGAGAGACTTCCACCTGACCAGAGTCATGTAAAAGCTTTTATATATTTTTTTTTGTACAAGGAGAAATTTATAAAATACACGTATTATACTTTGTTTTCAGTTTTAGGGTAGTTCCTCAGACTCTTCATCAAAGACATGTATCAAAGGGAACTAAAAATGTGATACGCAGAAAAGGTAAGACATTATCTTCTGTTAAGTAGAGATAAAATTCAGGAAAGTGAAAAAGGATGGTGTTTTTGCCCCAGAGTTATATAGATGTGGTCAGTTATAAAATGGAAATGACTGATTTTTCACAAGTTAAGTCACAAACTTTCTTCATCAGTGATCTGTCCTGATTGGAAACAAATCCAGGAAGTTATCAAAGTATGATTACATTTCAAGGAAGTTTGCTTGCTGAAGCTTGGTAGAGTGTCTATGGTCGCTGTGGTTTTTTCCACCATTCTAGAACTGACCACATTGATATAAGTAAAATGATTTTGACTTAACCTTAAAACACCATTCAACTAAACAATCAACCTTTACACGTCGAGACTTTATCTGGGGTTTAGTGGTGGCAGTGAATTATATAAAATACATGTATCAGTCAAAATTGGTCTGTAAATTAATTACATTTTTGTGAACCTTATTCCTCTGTTTTAAAAAACATACATTAATTTTTGTTATTTTTTTTATTTCAGAGATTCCAATATGATGAAAATTAAGAAAGATGATAGAATGAAAAAAAAGTCAAAATCAGTCATTTTTTTATTATTTGTATATAATTGCATGATTTCTAATATAGTTTAAGACTTTTTAAAAAAGAAAGAAAAATAAAAAATGTTACAATTTTTATGCATGGATCATTATTTTACTTAGGATATTTTTCTAATCCATACATCTTCATTTACCTTGTGATGCAACTTTAGTTTGTATGAAGCTGTTACTTTTAGTGGGTGTGGAATCGCAATTTAATTTTCTGATTTCCAGTAACTTGGTCATTAAAAACCTTGTTGCTTGAGTAATCTTTAGAATGAGACTGAAAACCAAGTTTCTTTGTCTTATTGCATACTCTTTAATGACATCTCAGTACAGTTTTAAAAGTGGTTTTTTTTTTTTTTGTTTTTTTTTGTGTTTTTTTTTTTTTTTTTTTTTTTTTTTTTTTTTTTTTTTTTTTTTTTTTTTTTTTTTTTTTTTTGGCCGATACAAAGTATACTGACAGCCAGAACCAATGAAACAAGTCGAGCAAGGAAAGAAAGATGGAGTAAAAGTTATGTTATTCCAAGAAAATGTGATATTAATGTTTTCTCTAAACCAATGCTAAATAGTTTGTGTAAACATAAGTAGATATTATGTCGTTCTAATGTGAATTCTGTTGTTTTTTTTTTTTTTTTTTTTTTTTTTTTTTTTTTTTTTTTGAGACTCTGTTATTCTATTTAAATGTATAACATTAAAAAATTTTTCTTTAGCTCACCTGAAAAAAAGTCTTGTGATCTAATAACAAAATGCAGTCAATGTATGGCTGCATTAGTAACGCCTCATTTTGACTTCATTAAAAGTATGGGGTAGTTTTCAATAACACTTGGTCAGAAAAATAACCGTTTCACATTTTCAGTTTGTGTGTGCAATAGCCATTGCATCTAATATAAGTTATGGTTGAAGTAGCTCCAACATCTTCTTTGAATTGATAACTGTAGTACATTGTTCTTAGAATATAATAAATTTAACATTATGTTAGCAGCATTTGATGCTTACTTATTGCCCTTTGAATTTTTTTTTTTTTTTTTTTGTAAATTATTTTTCATATATATGTATTGGCAGATCCTAGAAAGTTTGTCAGTTGGCTTGCCAAAGGTCAGTGGTTTTCCTTGGGTGCTCCCGTTTCCTCCACCATCCCAGAAATGATGGTCCAGAATAAGGCTTGCCAAGCTCTTGACTGATATATAAGAATACAGACTTGAGATCTTCCAATCTTGCACCACAAAAAGTGATAAATATTTTATTAAGTTTGGTATGAATAACCATGGTTTTTTCTTCTTTTTTATCTATTTAATTACTCTATATATTTTATGTTTTTTCACACATTAGGTTTGTTATGTCTGACTGACCATAAGTAGTTTGCTTCTTCAGATCTTTTATGTTAAACAGTAAAATAATTATAAATTTATCATGACACAAATGTAGCCATATCTCATGTGACTTTGTTTAGGTCAAAGTTCAAGGTTAAAAAAATATGACATTTAATGATCTATTTCTGTTTTATATATGCTATATTAATATCATATCCTTTAAGGTTTATATCAAGTCCTTGCTAATGTTTTCTTAAATTTAGGATTTATTCTACATCAAATTTGTCATTATAAATAGAATTAAATCACCAAAATGAAACATGTAATTTTATTAAAATGTATCCATTTTCTGATTTGTTAATTTTTTCTAATGTATGACTGTTCTTTATTTTTAGCTTTCATTGGTTTTTAAAATCATCAAAATACATTACGACATGCAGTAGTCATCCTCAACTTTTTATTAAAAAAGTATGAAAAATTGGATACTGCAAAACACTAAAGGCCTGGAAACATGCATTAATTATGTCAACATTGACTTCATTGACATCTAAATCAACATCATATAGTTAGGATCTTTTACTTTCCCTACAGTGATGTCATTTTACAGAAAAATGACTTTGTAGGTCACCTGATTGACCATATTTCTTTGCTTTTCCCAGCAGATTGATGCAGTTGAAATAATTATTTTGCGTCATTTGAAAAAGGTCTTATTGAAGATTTTGTTGTAACTTTGTTAATGTTAATTTAATAAATTGATTGCTGTGACAGATATTATTATTATTACTTTTATTATTAAGACATTATTATTATTACATGTATTATTATTATCACAACTTTTATTATTAATACATTTTTATTATTATTGTTATTATTATTAAGACATTATTATTATTATTATTATTATTATTTCTTCATCATTTGACAAATGTGTCAGAATTTGTAATTTCATTAATTTCTGTGTTTTGATATGTTTCTTATCATGATTTGAGTATTAAAAAATTAATTTTATATGTATGTAAGTTTATTATATTTTTAATAATTCAACCAGTTCATGACAATAGCTGCCCAGAAATGTAGTTTTCTCAGTAAATATTTCAAACATGCAGTTTATTACTACTCAAAATTCTGTTTTATCTGAAGGCAACAACAATAAATACAGCATATTTCCGATATGCAAAAAAGGGCAACATTATAAGTACAGTACAACTTCAATATAAAGCTTATAATGAATATAGCATATTTCTGGTATGCAAATAGGGCAAAGTAATAAGTACAGTAGATCCTCAATATGAAGCTTCTTAGTTGTTTTACAGTAGAAACCATTACACATGCAACACTTTTTTACATGCAATGACCTTTTAGATTAAAGTTACAAGTAAAAATTTTTGTTTCCATATAATACTTTTAAGATTTTAATTAAGGTTGACAAGGAGTAATTGAATATAACGATAACAATTTCACTTGTAAAGTTAAAGATATTTTCCATGTGAATTACTTATGATGTTAATTGGCAGTGACAAGTTTTAGCTTTGTATATAAATACTGCACTTATTTATAACTATCAGTTACAAATTAAGTTGTGTATGTGGGGGAGATGGTGTGTGTGTGTGTGTGTGTGTGTGTGTGAAATCCATTATTCTTCATTACCAGGTTCCAAGAGCTTAACTTTGCAATTTTTGCATGTACATGTTTCTCTACATTGCATGTACCTTTATATCTATTCAATGTTTAAAGTGTGTATATGTGCGTGTGTGTGTGTGTGTGTGTTTTTTTTATTTGATCCTTCCAGCGTCCTTCTGTGGATGTGTATATGATTTGTCACCAAGTTTGTCTATCTGACTTGGTGTAATGTAAAACAAGGTACAGACTTTAGTGTGGAAATGTTGAAGATTAATGGTAACCAGTTTGCTTGTGCTGAAACAAAGATGGCCACCTACATCTATAAATAACAAATGCATAAATTAACTATTCAAATCAATTTTACCAAAAATATTGTGCTATTTTATATCATTCCAATTAGCAAGTAGCAAACCTGGGAGTAACTGATTTTTTAAGGAGGCGATCAATACTTGAGACTCTTTAAGCAATGTTGTATACTGGTCCAACTCAAAGTTTGTACAATGTTTGGATTTGTCTCCCATCACATTTTTATTATTCATTTATAATGGATGTTTACAATTTTCTTACAGTCAACAGAAAACCAAATATTTTTTCACCAATATTATTATACAAAAAATTGTTGACATCAATTATATAATAATCCTCTTTTTAAATGCATGTAAAAGATTTTCTCATTCTGTAAAATTTTTCTAGATTCAGAAATATTGAAAATGTATCAGAAAAGGCAGCTGATGTAGTAGCCGCGTTGTAATCTCACAAAGAATCTGTAATGTAATTATTTATGTATTTGGAGAAAGCCAGTGAACAAGGTCACAAAAACTGAAAATAATAATGCCCAAATTGTCCAGCATGAATGAAAAGCAGTACTTTCTGCATCAGTAGTGGGGTATAAATTGTTGTGGTTGGCATTTCAGACATCAGTGGTAGTTTACATACTTAGAACAAAAAGTAATAAAAACAAACATATGGCTTTTAGTATGACGTACCAGATAAAAGCTTCTGGACTATTGTGCATTTCAAGTTTACATCATTCTATTCTGGCTAGTGTTACTTTTGTTTACATGTTATATGTATTAATAAATTTAGTTACACCAAAAAGCTTCTGGGCTTCTGTGATGTCAAGTTTAATTATTGGAGACTGTTCTTAACTCAGCCTATAATAATTATCTTTTATTTTAAATACATGTAATTTATGATATTTACATGTAATATATATGAATTAATTTAATTACAACAAAAAAGCTTCTGGACTTCTGTGATGTGATTTTATTTATCAAACTTTTCGGCCCCTAGTGTATAAAAATATACCATTTAGCAAAATTTTCAGGCGTCTTAATTTTTGAAATTTATTTAAAACTAAGGTCTGTTCCCGGATTCATAGCATTCCTTAGCTGGTTTTGGTTTCATATAATTTTGGAACTTTAGATTCATTATTTTTCAACTGTTTGGCTTGTGTTTTTATCTATCAAACTTTTCGACCCCTAGTGTCACTGATGAGGAATGATTTTCCGAAATGTGCACATATGGCACATCAAAATTTAGCAGGTATTTGTTATATATTTACAACCCCTGAACGGGTACCGCTGCTGGTGGAATAAAACTCCCCGAGGGTATTCATAACTCAGTAGGCAGTACTTTGTGCTGTCAGAAAATATACCATTTAGCAAAATTTTCAGGCGTCTTAATTTTTGAAATTTATTTAAAACTAAGGTCTGTTCCCTGATTCATAGCATTCCTTAGCTGGATTTGGTTTCATATAATTTTGGAACTTTAGATTCATTATTTTTTAACTATTTGGCTTGTGCTTTTATCTATCAAACTTTTCGGCCCCTAGTGTTACTGATGAGGAATGATTTTCCGAAATGTGCACATATGGCACATCAAAATTTAGCAGGTATTTGTTATATATTTACAACCCCTGAGCGGGTACCGCTGCTGGTGGAATAAAACTCCCCGAGGGTATCCATAACTCAGTAGGCAGTATTTTGTGCTGTCAGAAAATATACCATTTAGCAAAATTTTCAGGCGTCTTAATTTTTGAAATTTATTTAAAACTAAGGTCTGTTCCCTGATTCATAGCATTCCTTAGCTGGCTTTGGTTTCATGTAATTTTGGAACTTTAGATTCATTATTTTTCAACTGTTTGGCTTGTGTTTTTATCTATCCTTCTACACCTTGCTGTTTCATTCTTTCGTTTGAAACATATGATGTAAGTCGTCGCTTTTATGGTTACTAGCTTAAAGATGTACACGTGTGTTTTATGTTATAGCAATCTCTTTCCAAAACGCATTAATATATAAACAATATAGAAAACCGTGACACTGTAAAATGCTTGTTCAATAGGAGTTCAGATGTTACTTTATTTGTAGGCATGCCTTGTACTTCTGGTTTTCTTGATGACTCTGGTTTTCCCTTTTTATACCTTTATTTCAGCAGCCACTTACGATGTCGTTTACCAACAGATTTAATTGAATAAGGGTTGGTCATCAGAAAGGTCTATTGAATGAAGTGTGTAAAACAGTTTCATAGATTTTGCTTACAAAAACGTGTCAAGGTTATGATTCTTGGTGTCTAACACTGCATTGTGCCACATGCAAGTTCAATTGCCATTTACTCTCTGGTTAAATTGAATGAGAGCCCATCATCAAAATAGGGCCCTTGATTGTTTCTTTGTTGAAATTATAAAGTCCCTACTTATTTCAAATATAACTCGCCACCTCTAATTTCCTACTCCTACAATAAACCCATTCCATCCAAAATTTTCAACTATAAACATACTTTGCAGTGCCTAAACTTTCATAACTTTACTCCACCTACCTGCTCTTGCTCGGCGTCCCCATATATTTATAAACCAGCTGGGCATGTAGTAACATGTGATCTCAATATTATTGAGAATACTAAATTAAGATGTCATCTTTCAGAAGGCCCTAAATACAGGGAGGCTCAACCTTTTACTTGGGGACAGAATTTCAAAATTATTATGGATTCTGTTGAAGAGTATGCTAGAGGTTGGGCTAAATTAGAAGACGTAGAGCTTGATACTTTATCCGACTGGATAAGGACAATTAGAAATTTTGTCAAGTCAAGGATTGTAAAACTTAATGGGTCTATGGGTACTAAATCTTCTTTAGTGCTCAGGGACCCTGAGGTTTCTGCGGTCCTTACTGACATACATAACAGGTATGTTGTTGTCCCTGCTGATAAAGCTTTTAATAACATTATTTTCGTTTGTAAGAAATTCTATGTTGAATGTCTTATTAAGGAGCTTGGTTTAGATAGTATTTCAGAGAATCCTACCTATACCAAAACTAATTTTACAAAAGATGAAGTTCTTTCCAATCATAGGGGAGTCCTTGAGTCTTTTGGTATCAATTTAAAACAGGAAGAACTTGACCTGCCTTACTTGTATTGGATTCCAAAACTTCACAAAAATCCATACAAGGAAAGATATATTGCAGGTTCCTCTAAATGTACTACTAAATCATTATCAGTAATTCTAACACAAATTTTGACAGTTGTCAAAGATGGCCTTCAGACTTATTCAGATAGAGTCTATTCTACATCTGGCATCAACCAAATGTGGATTCTCAAAAATTCTAAAGAACTACTTGACCATTTTGTCTCTAAAACTCTATCTTCGATAAAAAGTATAAAAAACTTTTGATTTTTCTACCCTTTACACCACTATCCCTCATGCTAAATTGAAAGAACGTCTAAAACAAATCATTCACTTTTCATTTTTTTACAAAAACGGTAAACCAAGATATAAATATCTAGTGCTAAATACAAGTAGTTCTTTAGAATTTTTGAGAATCCACATTTGGTTGATGCCAGATGTAGAATAGACTCTATCTGAATAAGTAGATGTAAATGTAACAATAATAACATTACAAGTGATATGGGAAAAAAACATTCCTCATGTATTGTCCATTTACCATTAGTCCCATTTGCATAGTAGTAAAAGGATTGTAGTAAAACAAAATTACAATTTGATGAAGTGATCTGAGTAGTTATTGATTGTTTTCTGTTATGTATAATGTCTTACCTATAATCATCTCAACGGTTGATCATAAATTTACCTTTTATTTTTATTGTCAAGTATTTTACACAATGCATAAACATTTACATTAATTTTTACATGTAAAATATATTCATCCTTTTGATGACTCTGGTTTTCCCTTTTTATACCTTTATTTCAGCAGCCACTTACACTGTCGTTTATCAACAGATTTAATTGAATAAGGGTTGGTCATTAGAAAGGTCTTTTGAATGAAGTGTGTAAAACAGTTTCATAGTTTATGCTTACAAAAACGTGTCAATGTTATGACTCTTGGGATGTAACACTGCATTGTGATACATGCAAGTTTAATTGATATTTACTCTCTGGTTAAATTGAATGAGCCGATCATCAAAATAGATTGCTTATATTTGTTCCTGTATTTCCTAAACCTTGTTTTTAAATTAATTCGTTTTAAACATTTTTACACATGCATTCTGATTAAACCTAGCTAAAAGACGCATTTTTAACAATTTTAGCAATCACCCAAAAACCTTGAAGCCATTAGCAGTTTAGAAAACCGTGAATTAAAAAACATATAAAATTTATCTATCTTACAGATATTGGGGATTTGACATTTAGACTTGGACTTGTACATGTAGTTGTTAAATCAACAGTTTTGTAATGTTATCACTATTGCTTGTTCCCTTTTGCGAGAGCAATTTTCAACCAGAACCTTTAAGTTTCCAAACATACCAGATGCTATGGACATTGTTTTATGTTTATTTCTTAATAGACACCTTGTATCAAATTGTCTTAATAGCAAACCTACAGATACAAAGCTGAAACTTCATGTAAAGATGAAACCTGTTCGAAAATAATTGTGGGCAAAAGTTCAAACCTTTGTGGTTTCGAAATGCTGGTCTTAAATTATTATTTCTTCTTTGCGCATACAATAAGGTCCGTGTCATTAATGATTATCATGGCGTCTGGTTCTGTATACAACTTGTTCTTACTGCACAAGCCTACCTTGTTTTCGGTAAATGTTGATATACTTAGCTTAACCTCTGTGTGTGTGTGTGTGTGTGTGTGTGTGTGTGTGTGTGTGTGTTGCAAATAATAATATATTACCATTATGTTTTCATGCACACGTACTGAAGAACCTTTATCTCAATTTAACTTCATTTTAAAATTAATTATTTGCACATAAATATTTCGTTGTATCTTTAAACAGTAGTATATACAACTGTAGGTGGTGACTGAAGAGAATTTTGTCATGGATATGTAGGTCAAACAGTGTGTATATAAACAGGATACATAAACAGCAATGTTAGTGTATATCAACTGTGTTGCAACTTTTCTACAAGTTTTTTTTTTTCAATATTATATAGGTAATGGTGATTAAGCGTGAATAGCGAAACGGTTTTATGACCACCCGCTTTTACATACCAGGATACAAAAAGTACGAACACCAACGTAAGAAATGAAAGTATAATATCACAAATAAACATTTTTCGTTGGATTCTGTACACTAACGCGTCTTATCCGTTGTAACAAAATTACCAGTGCAATCACATTCGAAGAGAACTTATTCCTTTCGGAAAGGAAAGGTGTCAGAAACTTGAACGATGATTTTGCAAATCATTGTCATTGCAAAATTTTGAATATTTCTTTTCGTAAAAAATCAAAATTCTGCCAATTTCATCAATATTAAGTTGGCCGATCGATACAGCAAAATCTCGTTACAATGTTCCATCGAAAAATTTTTCACCTTACTTTTCAATGAGGTATTTAAAGGGCAAACGTCGCAAAATAGAAAAGGAACGATTATCTAAGGCTGCATCTCGCTATTCTGTTCTCAGGCGTTGGAATTGAATCCGTAATCCTATTCCAAGTGGAAGTTCGACAGTATCCGTAACTTACTTTGTTTGGTGCAATGTGGCACATTTGGATTTTAATGAAATAGCAAATTCAAAAGTAGAACAAGAAAATCAGATAAACCAATCTGTAAAACATATTTTTGCTATGTACCCGAAAAATAAGTGCGTCGTGTGTATCTGTTGTTTTGTCTGTCTCCTGTGGTAAAAATATTCTTCTCAACTCCATAAACTATTGACACCTTAATATACCATCAGCACATTTAGGTAAAGAGAATCGATCATCTTTGAAAAACCTTGGCATCAAATGAGAAATTCGCGATAGTTTTTGTTTAACTTTGCGGCAGTTAGTATTTGAAATCATAACACGAATTAAAAGTGATATATTTTCTTTCATAATATTCTTAATGTATAACACAACTGAAGCAAGTTGCGAAAGGTAATACCAATCTTTTAATATAAAATAAAAACAAATTGATGAAAATATGTCGTAACAAATAGCCAGGAAATGTTAAAAATTACACAATTTTGTTGTTATTAGAATGCGTTTGACCTACAGGTGGTAAAACGTTAAACGTTGCATTGACAGGTCAACATTTTTATATTGATAATAAAAAAAGGTTGTGTTTATTGAAATTAGTGATTATTCAGCGATATAAAAATCGAGGATTCTCAAAATGTCTTCAAGGGCATTACAATAAAGTTCTGTTCTAGTTTTACCAAAAGAGTCAGGTACATCAAATCTGACAATTATTTACGCCATTATTTTAAAATGAATAAAGTTATGACAGAAAATGTATAAATTTGTTTAATGTTTTTCAATGTTTTCTGTTTTGTGCATATATTTTAACCTTGTTTTATTTGAAATTATTTAGATAATCAAAGGAAGAAATTTGGGGACTTTTTCACAGACGTACAATTTTCAAAGAAACACATTCGACTAAAACCTTTTTGATATTTAAACTAAGAAACAATTATGCGCCTGTGAAAAGGTGTCATAATCAAATTCAGTATAATATTTTGCTTGATTCTTTAACAATTTTTTATATGTGTGTGTGTGTGAGAGAGAGAGAGAGAGAGAGAGAGAGAGAGAGAGAGAGAGAGAGAGAGAGAGAGAGAGAGAGAGAGAGTGAGTACATTGTAACTGCAGTATATAATTATAATAATTTAGGGATATTGAACTGATATTGTGAAATATCAACTCGGACAATATTTCACAATATGAGTTCAATAACTCTTTTATTATATAGCAAAATATATTTCATATGCTTCCCACTTGTATTTCATCTAAAAATACTATTTTTGTCTCAAAGTTCACAAATTGCACTATTTCTTATATATTGATTTACGACTTAGTGCAATATCATTTTTTGGAAAAAATGTCCTCTTTAGTCATGATTTAGACGATAATGTCACGTGACAAGGTTAGCAGTATGAAAAATTCGGGAGAACTAGGACTGGAAATAGTTTGCGTGCAAATATCGATATATATTGCACGCTTGCACCTAATTAAGAATTTATCGTTTTATTTCTATGCGAAACATATATTACCTCATAATAATGATAATAATAATAATAACTAGAGATTGTAACTTGGATACCAGTTACGTATGATTCCCCACCATCCATAATCTATATATTGTCTAAAATATACACCTGCTGATGGACTGATCTCGAGATGGATTGATAGTATCCATTACTAGTAAACGAAAGCTGACTAAGAGAAAGGGCGGAAGACAAGTAAATTTAAAGTTAACATCAAATTGTACAATTATAATTCGAGTAGTATTCATTTTTCATTCCCTCATACCCCATTGTTGCAACAATGTTTTTTGTTAAAAGAAATCAATTGATCACGGGAGTCCGAATCTGCATGTATAAATTTATAATTCGAAATGTATGTAAATTATACAAGTTTAATAGATCAGAATCATGCGTTCTGTCTTCCGACATAGGTCCTATCCATTTATTTGGCAATTCTATCAGCTGGTGTATTTTGATTGGACAGGTATTCAACTTTGATTGATAGCTAATCTATTTCACGAACTGTGAGGTGTTTAACCAACAAATTTGATTGACGTGTGACATGACTGTGAAGTAGCCATAACCTACATATTAAAGGATAATTGACAAAGAGATTAAAGCAATTATCCATATTAAAACATGTAATAATGCTATTGAATTTGTTTACAATTCTTTGAATAGGAATTTAATTCTGTAAACTTGCCTTAAGAAATGAAATCAAGTATGCCATAAGATAGTGTTTCTTGACTGAGGGTGGGTGTTAAGAATTCTGGCTTCCCACCCCTACCCTCTCTTGAAAATGATTTCCTGGAGGTTTTTATCACTCTTTTCAAAAGTCCATAATGAACAAGAAAATATACAGATGAGTGGAAAGGATTTTAACTATTTAAAAGCTATACATGTACATAGCACCACCCACAGTGGGAAATGACCTTAGGTGCCCTTTATTAATATCACTCTATTCAACTTTTCATAAGGAACCAGAAAATACATAAATTAGGGGTGGGGATTTCAATAGTTTAAAATTAACTTAGCACCACCCAGCCCTACCCTTTGCTGGGAAAGGACCTTAGGTGTCTTTGATTAGTGTCACCCTTTCATTTTATAATTAGGAACCAGAAAATATATACTTTAGGAGTGGGGATCTCATTAGTTTATGAGTTATGACAAAGTCCTATATATGGTTTTATAGCACACCGCAAAGTGTTTAAGGAAAAATTGGTGATTTTTGTTTTTTAAGACCCCATCTTCCTGTTCCCCCCCCCCCAATAAATACCCATGGATGTAAAACTTTAATGGTGCAGGAACCTATCCTAAAATTTTGAACGAGATTGAAAGATGCGTTAAACTTGTTTGGCAGTGCTGATAAAAATTTGATATATTTTTAATAATTTAATACTGGTGTATTTTGATTGAACAAGTATTCAACTTTGATTGATAGCAAATCTATTTCACGAACTGTGAGGTGTTTAACCAACAAATTTTATTGACGTGTGTCATGACTGTGAAGTAGCCATAACCTACATATTAATGGATAATTACACAGAGATTAAAGCAATTATACATATCAAAAAATGTAATTATTCTATTGAATTTGTTTACAATTATTTGAATAAGAATTTAATCCTGTAAACTTGCCCTAAGAAATGAAATCAAGTATGCCATAAGATAATGTTTCTTGACTGAGGGTGGGTGTTATGAATTCTGGCTTCCCACCCATACCCTCTCTTGAAAATGATTTCCTGGAGGTTTTTATCACTCTTTTCAAAAGTCCATAATGAACAAGAAAATATACAGATGAGTGGCAGGGATTTTAAATGTTTAAAAGCTATACATGTACATAGCACCACCCACAGTGGGAAATGACCTTAAGTGCCCTTTATTAATATCACTCTATTCAACTTTTCATAAGGTACTAGAAAATACAAAAATTAGGGGTGGGGATTTCAATAGTTTAAAATTAACTCAGCACCACCCACCCCTACCCCTCAGTGGGAAAGGACCTTAGGTGTCTTTGATTAGTGTCATTCTTTTCATTTTATCATTAGGAACCAGAAAATATATACTTTAGGAGTGGGGATCTCAACAGTTCAAAAGTTATGACAAAGCCCTATATATGGTTTTATAGCAAACAGCAAAGTGTTTCAGGAAAAATGGCGTGATTTTTGTTTTTAAGACCCCATCTTCCTGTCCCTCCCCCAATAAATACCCATGGATGTAAAAACTTTAATGGTGCAGGAACCTATAAAATTTTGAACAAGAATGAATGATGCGTTTAACTTGTTTGGCAGTGCTGATAAAAATTTGATATAAATTTTAACAATTTAATACATAGTAACTGAGAATTTATTAAGAACAAATTATGTATGTGAGAAAGAGGTTAGTCACTTTCAGATTATTCATTTTTATTGGGCGCTCATATATCTGAGAAACTGAATAAGAAAGAAGATTCTGTAAGATTTATCTATCTTTGTACGTATTGGACAGAAAGATGTTTGGAATTAAATAACACAATTTACACGCACCGATCGCTGAGCCGTCGAGATAGAAAACAATTTGATCATTTATCCATATCTACCAAGAAAGCAGATTATTGGTACCAAATTTCATCGAAACCCATCATACCGTTTCAGAGTTCTGCACCGGACAATTTTAAAGAAAAAAATTTTATAAAAATAATAATAATAAGAAGAAGAAGAAGAAGAAGAAGAAACAGAACGAAAACAATATGATTCCCCACCTTTGGGTGGGGAATCATAATTATTATTATTATTATTATGATAATAAACCTATTATTGTTAGCGCTGAATGATCCATTTAGTAATTTTATTACTGGCCCGGCCCAATCTTATGAAGTGGACCGTGACCAGGGGCGCCTCTTGTTTCTGCAGTATTGTTATCATTACAGTGCAAATACCTCAAGATAGACTGGCATCTATTTCTAGTCATTACCCTTCTGAAAAAAGTGTCTCAGTAAAATCACTATTTTCTGAGCATTCCCGGTACGTTTTTATACTTGGTGTTCTTACAATGCCCATTAATTCCGCAAAATAAACAGGGTCTCAGTTTCTTGCATTATGTTGTTCAGCATATCTATTTGTCTCCAGTACCAACAACGGAAAAAGTTATCACGAGACATTAATGCATTGCATGAAAATTTCAAGAGGTGTGGAATTTGGTTGAACATTAACTAGACCAATATGCCGACTAAAAAGGCGGAAATGGCTGATTAATACGATTTGGTTCTAGTGCATAGAACCAAGGACCATGGAGAGTGACAGGGCAACCTCACTGTCATTACAGCTGGAACTAAAGTCGTCCATCAATAAGTGCGAGTTGTATCGCTCCGATTTGTCTGCATGTTTTCAAACTCTGTTTGAAAATTATTTCAAACATAAGCCAGTGATACATGTACGTACTACACACATGCATACCGAACGATTTAGAAATGAAGGTGAAACTAGCGTGCAAAGGTACCGGCGGTAGTTATGGGCATCCAGCTGCACTGCATTGAGATTAATGCGCAGTTCTGTACTTTCTTTCATGTGTGAGGTTGTATAAAAAGGTTAATGTTATAAATATTGTATTTATTTTTGAATTTAATTATAATTTTAATTTAATTATAAGGAATAATTATAATTTTTGAGGGGTCTATGACCCCATACACCAAAACAATTACAATTATTATTATTATTATAATAAACTATGTAACCGAAACATAGAGAATTTAGAAACAACAATATTTATCAATTGTTAAAAAACCATTTTGATTATTTATTGTTAACTGATTACTGATTTTCCCACGATTCATGCGGCGAGGTAAACTGTTTCCCACTGGTTGCAAAAATAAACAATTGTCTCTTTTCGCATACCTAAGTTTTCAAGCCTTCGGTACACAGGTATTTGTCTCGTTAAGCCTAGAATTAAGCTTGTGCTTAAAAATGAAGGTTTATGTCTTCTTAGTCTTGCTTTTCTATCCATTTATGTTTTTTAATATGTTTTATTTCAATAATTGAATTAAAATTTTGTATATGGTACTATTTTTCCACTAGGACGCAAAGCAAATTTACTTTTGCATATGTACGTGAATTTGCATGTTAGGTAGTGTTACAGATTTAAGCAAACCTCGTAACATGAACAGGGTTTTAGTGTATGATATTCACTCATGCATTCATTGAGGAGAAGATTTTTAATTATTTCTGATGTTACGGGTAAATACATGAATTGTGACAGCTGGTTGAATGGAAATAACCAAACTGTCCCCCAAATAAAAAATATTGCTGATAAGTATACTCAGTAATTTACTACATCAAACACAGAACTGACTTAATTTACATCAGAAAAACTTTGACACTTGCAATTTGGAAATATTTTCATTATTCCCATCAGTTTTTACAAAGCGTTACAAAAGTCCGACAATTTTTCATCAACTTTTTTGCCATAAAGTGTTATTTATTTATTTATTATTTTTACCTTTTTATGGATATCTTTCTTATTTAATTATCGATTTATCTTTATATATTAGCAATTTTTGAACTGTTTTACCTTACTTGGTGCTTTTCTTCGTTCTTCTTTCTCTTTTTCTTTGTTTAATTTTTTTTTAAACCATTGTTAAGTTATTTCTCATTAATTTCTGTATGCGATAATTAATTTTCAACGAGTCATTTACTGTTTATTTAGTTATTTCTTTATTTAATTTATAGTTAAGTTTATTTATTACCCCTCGTTTCTGACTGTTTTATAGAGGCATCTCTTCCTTCGTTTCTGTTGACTCTACTGTATATGTGCTAATGAAGAGGATTCAAACCTATACATGTGGTCGATTTTCACATATTTTTAAATTCATTTTGAAGTAATTTAGCCGTTTTGAATTGCATATTGCTATTCAGATATCTAGTTTAAACAACAGATAATATATTTCTACAAGTAGCGAATTTTAGTGAATATAACTTTGAATAAATTTTGAAGTAATTTCTCATTGACCCCCCCCCCCCAAAAAAAAAAAAAATTAATAATATAAAATATTAATAAGATTAATTTCAACTACAGATTGTAACTGGGATACCAGCTACGTATGATTCCCCACCCAACCCTACCCCTCAATGGGAAAGGACCTTAGGTGTCTTTGATTAGTGTCATTTTTTTCATTTTATCATTAGGAACCAGAAAATATATACTTTAGGGGTGGGGATCTCAACAGTTTAAAATTTATAACAAAGCCCTATATAAATTATGGTTTTATAGCACACCACAAAGTGTTTAAGGAAAAATTGCGTGATTTTTGTTTTTAAAACCCCATCTTCCTGTCCCTCCCCCAATAAATACCCATGGATGTAAAAACTTTAATGGTGCAGGAACCTATCCTAAAATTTTGAACGAGATTGAATGATGCGTTTAACTTGTTTGGCAGTGCTGATAAAAATTTGATATATTTTTAACAATTTAATACTGGTGTATTTTGATTGGACAAGTATTCAACTTTGATTGATAGCAAATCTATTTCACGAACTGTGAGGTGTTTAACCAACAAATTTTATTGACGTGTGTCATGACTGTGAAGTAGCCATAACCTGCATATTAAAGGATAATTGACAAAGAGATTAAAGCAATTATACATATCAAAAAATGTAATTATGCTATTGAATTTGTTTACAATTATTTGAATAAGAATTTAATCCTGTAAACTTGCCCTAAGAAATGAAATCAAGTATGCCATAAGATAATGTTTCTTGACTGAGGGTGGGTGATAAGAATTCTGGCTTCCCACCCATACCCTCTCTTGAAAATGATTTCCTGGAGGTTTTTATCACTCTTTTCAAAAGTCCATAATGAACAAAAAAATATACAGATGAGTGGCAGGGATTTTAAATATTTCAAAGCTATACATGTACATAGCACCACCCACAGTGGGAAATGACCTCAAGTGCCCTTTATTAATATCACTCTATTCAACTTTTCATAAGGTACTAGAAAATACAAAAATTAGGGGTGGGGATTTCAATAGTTTAAAATTAACTCAGCACCACCCACCCCTACCCCTCAGTGGGAAAGGACCTTAGGTGTCTTTGATTAGTGTCATTCTTTTCATTTTATCATTAGGAACCAGAAAATATATACTTTAGGAGTGGGGATCTCAACAGTTCAAAAGTTATGACAAAGCCCTATATATGGTTTTATAGCACACCGCAAAGTGTTTAAGGAAAAATTGCGTGATTTTTGTTTTTAAGACCCCATCTTCCTGTCCCTCCCCCAATAAATACCCATGGATGTAAAAACTTTAATGGTGCAGGAACCTATAAAATTTTGAACAAGAATGAATGATGCGTTTTACTTGTTTGGCAGTGCTGATAAAAATTTGATATATTTTTAACAATTTAATACATAGTAACTGAGAATTTATTAAGAACAAATTCTGTATGTGAGTAAGAGGTTAGTCACTTAATTAACATGTAGTTCATTAACATTCAATCATACGAAACTGAAGAAGAAAGAAGAAGATTCTGTAAGAGTTATCTCTCTTTGTACGTATTGGACAGAAATATGTTTGGAATTAAATTACGCAATTTACACGCACCGACCACTAAGCCCTCGAGATAGAAAAAAATTTGATCATTTATCCATATCTACCAAGATAGCAGATTGTTGGTACCAAATTTCATCGAAACCCATCATACCGTTTCAGAGTTCTGCACCACACAATTTTAAGGGAAAAAAATATAATAATAATAAGAAGAAGAAGAAGATGAAACAGAACGTAAACAATATGTTTCCCCACCTTTGGGTGGGGAATCATAATAAATAAGAATCGAAAAAAGAAGAACACGATGAGAGGTATAATTTTTAAATATTTATCCATTATCCATTATAAAGATATAATTAATATAAAAACCAACACGTCCCTATACATTTTATAGACCGTATCATCAACTACACAGGTAAATTTCCTTTAGAGCTATTACATGACTGCCATAGCCGGCTATGGGTTCATGCATGGTAGATAAAACCGGAGTGCGCTATAGTGTATTGTGTCTCAATATCGAGCTTGTATATGATTCATGTTCAGTCAATTATACCATGCAAATTACTGTCAGGTGAGCGCCCATGCAGGGTCTCCATTGCCCTCTTGTTTTCTTGATTATATCTTTATCAATTACTTTGTGGTTGCATTTTAGAGCTTCTTGGAACATTTTTTAATCAATAACTAAAATAAAATCTCGCACTACAAAGGTCATTCGGGTACAAATGGCATATGCTGGTTTTATATCGTGTTTGGATTTTTATTTAGTCATAATAAAAGTAGAACTGTAAATAGTATAGTGCACAGTATATAATAATAATAATAATAATAATAATAATAATAATAATAATAATAATAATAATAATAATAACAACAACAATAATAATAATATAAACACCAACACTTCTTAAAACGGATCGTACTCGGGAAAAAGTGTTGTATTATAGTTGATACATCATCAGGAAATATTTAAAAGTAAAAAAGTCTAGATAATTTTATTAAATTGCCCAGAAAACAAATATCCAGGAAGGGGGGGCGTTACCCGTCCCCAAGTACCTGTGGTCGTCATGACCTTGGCATGATCGTTACCCATAATGCATATATAGAGCAACTGGAAAACATCATTTAGACTCACTGAGTAAAGACCACAGTGTGGAAGAAAAATCAGTTGATGATGGAATAGAAGATATAGACAATCGAAAAATAAGAGGGTATGGAGGGACTTGTATATTCTGGAATAAAAATTTATCACAATGCGTAAAACCACTCACTGAGGGAAATAATAGAATTAACGTGCTAGAAATAAATACACCAACTGTGCCAATCTGTCTAGTAAATGTTTACATGCCATCAAGTAGTAAGAATGCTGAAGAAGAATATAAAGATAGTATAGATCAAATCTCGGAGATTATTACCAAATATAAAGAGTCCCACCATATAATAATTGGCGGCGACATAAATGCATCCGTGCACAGCAATACAATAATACAATATTAAATTCAATATCGAGGAGCAATTTAGGACTATTTATAGAAGATATACATGTAGCAACACCAACATGCGCGGATGACATAGCTCTGATAACAGATAATCACCACGAGTTGCAATACTTACAGTTTCACACAGCTAGGGACCTCGTCAAAATAAACGCAAATAAATTAGAAATAATTCAATGTGTAAAAACTACAGCGGTAAAAGAAAGCATATTTAACAACCAAAACATCCCTGTGGTAAATGAAGTTAAACATCTGGGTGTACTTAGAAATAAGAACAATAAAATTAAAGCAGAAGAAAGACTGCAAGTTGCTAGAAAAACTATGTATGCTCTATTCGGGTCAAGTTTTAATGCAACTAAAGGAATGTCACCACTTGTCACACTGCAGCTGTGGAAAACATATACCATCCCAAGAGCGCTGTATGGCATTGAAGTGTTGAAATTTAACCACACAGATATAATGAAATTAGAATATCTACAAAGAAAAATACTCAAACAGATACAAGGACTACCAGAAAGAACTGCAACAACAGCAGTATATATCCTTCTAGGAGCTGAACCCATACTGAATATAGTAGAAAAGAGAATATTGTCGCTGTTTATTTTCTCATTCAACATCCAAAAACAGTAGAATAAAGTCTTATAAAAAAGCAATATAGAGCCTATATTAAGAACAATGGATACTGTGGCTTTCTAAAAAAAAGTCATAGATTTACTCCAAAAATACAAGCTGCCACCAATAGAGGATATCATGATGAAACCCCCTTCAAAGAATAAATGGAAAAGAATATGCCAAAGTGGTGTAGATGAACATCTACAAGACAAATGGGCAAAAGATAAAGAAACGAAATCATCTCTTCAATACCTAAATATCAACAACTTGAATGGAAAAAATAAAGCTCACATTATATGGACATCTGTGAACAACAACATACATGATGTTAAGAAAGCAGAAATGAAAGCTAAACTAGTGACAGGAACCTACAATCTACAATCCTGTAAAGCAAAGTTTAATCAACATGAGGTAGACAGCACATGCCCACTTTGTAAAAATGGAGATGAAGATATAGAACACTTCCTGCTATATTGTAAAGCAACTGAGAAGACTAGAAACAAATATATGTCACGAATACATGATAAAGTAGAAGATACAGTTACCAAAACATCAAAAATAACAGTCTATTGGCACAAATGATACTGGACTGCACCTCACCAAAACTTGTACCGTATATAAAGCTGACTCAAAGGCATTGAATTGAAGTAGAGACCATAACAAGAACTTTTTGTTTTTATTTGCATCTACAGAGGGCTACAATACTAAACTAGAAACTCATATGCTTAGAGATTAAAAATATAGTGCTATGCTAGAAACTCGAAACTCATAGGCTTAGAGATTAAAAATATAGTGCTATGCTTGTACACACATGTATATACATATTTTATCCATATGCTTGTAAATAGCTGTATTATTATAATAGGCACACACACACATATATATTTATATACAAGTACATTAACTTTTAGCATCCGCTAATCTCTTACATATACCTGTAGTTCATTAGATGTAGTAAGAAAAAATTCTTACTGTCTAATTTTTTTAATACAATATTTTAAATTGCAATCAAATATTTTATACAGATAAAAGATATCTTTTAAAGTAGGAAGTTTTTAAACTAGTATCAACTATTATTTTATAATATATTAATTGCAATCAAATATCTTATCCATTTTAATGATAGTTTTCTTTTTTTTAAGAGTCAATACCAGTACCTTTATTTTTTATTCCAAGGAGAAGACAATGTAGTGACTGTTATTTAAATTATATATAATAATTTTTGAACATAAATATTGTTTTAATCCATTTTAATGGAGTGCTCCGAAGAAATGGAGGAAGATACAAGAACAAAATGGCGGCGAAAGAAGTGGTAAGTTTGAAAAATTATTTAATATTACTGTTTGATAAAGGAGAAGGTGTTACACATAAAACATGTTCACACATTATGGGTACAGACAGTAAATGACATTATGCATTTAGTAATACCAACTGTGTAAAAATAAAAGGATATATGTAGACCTGAAATACAGCATCGTGCCATAGATCTATATTTATGAACAAACGTTTCGGTCATGTTCATGATTTACAATACGCCTTATATTGACGTAAGTATGTAATTTTAGCTTAGAATTTCCCCTATTCGTGACGTATGTTAAATTATGTCATTGCCGTCTGTTCTCGATACATTCAGTGTCAAAAGCGGAGATGGGGAAAAACTCTGATCTGTCGACACCTGTAAAAGAATTGATTGTGCAAAAATACTTGAGTGGAGAAAAATATTCTGTGATAGCTAGGAATATATAAGTCTTCCTCGGAATACTGTTTATACTGTTGTAAAACGTTATTTGGAAAGGGGGTCTGTGGAAACACTTTCAAGATATCGCAGGAAGAGAAAGCTTGATGACCGAGATGTGCAACAACTTTTGCGTGTGACAAAAAAGAATTGTGTGCTACCGTTAAAAGACATCATCCATTTATTTAATCAGGGTAGATCTAGACTATTGTTTCTTCAAGGACTGATCAGCGCCGGTTGTACGAGACTAATACAAACAGAAGGGTCGTTTGGAAGAAAATCAGAATCACTGCAGTTAACCGTAAAAACCGTGTTTCCTGGGCGAGAGGAAAATTAATTTGGACATTAGATAGACACTGGAATAGAGTGATATTTTCTGACGAGTGTAAAGTAATAATTGGGGATAATCGCCATGTATATGTCTGGAGACAGTCTAACGAAGTTTGGTTACCTCAATGTATATTCCCTGGTGTTCAGGTCAAGGTCAGTTTGATGATATGGGCGTGTATAACGTGGAATGGTGTGGGTACCTTGACTGTTGTAAATGGGAATATAAATGCTCAAAAATATATTGAGATATTGGATTCGGAGTTATGGCCCGTTATAGCAAGACATTTCGCTCAAAACGACTTTATTTTCCAGGATGACAATGCCCCTGTCCATCGGGCACGTTTAGTCACCAAGTGGAAACAACAAAACAATATAAACTCGATGTTATGGCCTGCACAATCACCGGATGTGAATATTATTGAGAATTGTTGGCTGCTCTTAAAAAATAAGTTAAAATCAAGAACTCCATACATTAATAACGTCGGTGACCTGGAGCATGAAATCAGACACATTTGGGAAAATATTCCAGTAATATATATAAAAAACCTTTATTTTTCGATTCCAAGGTGTCTAGTCAAAGTAATTCGTAGCAAAGGTTATATTACCAAATACTGAGGTAAGTGAAACAATTCAAATTAAAATACATTAGTTTTTAGATTGCACATGACTCCCAGACTGCCATGACGTTGAATACGTTTGTTCATAAATACATGGCACAGGCTCTACATGGCTCCGAACGGCTTTTTTTTTTTTTTTTTTTTTTTTTTTTTTTTTTTTTTTTTTTTGAAGCCTAGTAATGCATATTTCAAACATGGCGACCCGCAAAAAATATTTGCGCCGACAGCTTATACAAATGGATTTGAAACTTTGATATTTTACTAACTTTGTTGAATAAACATCGCGGATCGATTGATTAATGTTTCTGATAAGGCAAGTATAAGTATGGAGAGTTTAACACTTTGGGCGCCTATTTTACTTTGAGTGTGTGCAGTGGTGTACTTCCTGTAAATGATATCTGGTGTAAACAATCTGCCACGAATTTGACCCTTCCACGAATTTAGGCGTCTTGAGGATATATGTATAGGTGCAAAATGGTTGACAGTATAACAAAATGTCTGATGTATACAGAATTAAAACTTATGTTTTTGATAAAATATATCCTATATTTTTAGCTCACCTGACCGAAAGGTCATGTGAGCTTATGGCATGGCGCGGCGTGTGTATGTGCATGCGTGCGTGTGTGCGTCGTTAACACCTATTTTCGACTTCTCCTCCAAAACTGCTGGACAGATTTCAATGATACTTGGTCAGAAGCATATATGGGCCGGTGCAATTCAGATTTGTTCATGGCGTTGCCATGGCAACCAAAACTAGGTGAAGGTGACCTAGGGGTCCAAAAATCTTAAAAAATCTTCTTCTCAAAAACCGATGATGGGAGAAAAAATCTGATGTGATATTTGGCTTCAATAGGGTCTTAAGCCTACAGTTTGTTCATTTCGTGAAATTTGGTCGAAAAATGGGTTACGCGTTTTTGCGTTTAATTTTAAAAATTTCGTAAAATGGCTTAAAATTGTTATAACTTGACTATTTGAACAGATAATGACATGGGGTTTTCAGTTTTGACTTTTTCTTGAAATGACCTTTAAATTAGGGTCAAGGTCACAAATCAAGGTCATGACCTAATTTGTGATTTATGCAGTTTTAGGCAATTTTCTTGTAAATATTAAGAGATACATGACATCAAATCATTGTTAAAATGTTCAGCATGACAAAATTTAAAAAGGTACCAAGTTTCGTAACTATATGATAATCCATGTAGGAGTTGTTGCCCCTGAAATGTTATTTTTGGCTTTTAAATAACAAAATTGTGCATAAGCTTGAAAACTACCCCGGTATTAACATTTTGTATAGGCATGTATATTAGAATATTGTAGGTATTGTGACAATGATGACTTTGATATATGGTTCAAGGTCATATGATCAAAGGTCAAGGTCACAGATGCAGAAGAAGACATAAATTGCTAATTATCTTGAAAACTTTTAACTTTTTGTATAGGCATGTATTTTAGAATATTGTAGGAATTGATATGGCAATCGTTTTGATATATGGATTAAGGTCATATGTTGAAAGGTCAAGGTCACAGCTGCAAAAGAAGACTTAAATTGCTAATTATCTTGAAAACTATTAACTTTTTGTATAGACATATAATAGAATATTGTAGGTATTGTGACAACGATCATTTTGAAATATGGTTCAAGGTCATATGTTCAAAGGTCAAGGTCACAGCTGCAAAAGAAGACATAAATTGCTCATTATCTTGAAAACTGTTAATTTTTTTATAGGCATGTATATTAGAATATTGTTGGAATTGATATGGCGATCATTTTGATATATGGTTCTCGTTCATATGTTTAAAGGTCAAGGTCATAGCTGCATACGATGTACTGAAACTATGTACTATCTTGAAAACTGTTTACTTTTTGTATAGGCATGAATATAAGAATATTGTAGGTATTGCAGCAATGATCATTTTGATATATGGTTTAAGGTAATGTGTTCAAAGGTCAAGGTCACAGCTGCAAAAGAAGACATAAATTGCTAATTATCTTGAAAACTCTTAACTTTTTGTATAGGCTTGTATATTAGACTATTGTAGAAATTAATATGGTGATCATTTTGATATATGGTTCAAGGTCATATGTTCAAAGGTCAAGGTCACAGCTGCAAAATAAGACTTTAATTGCTAATAATCTTGAAAACTGTTAACTTTTTGTATAGGCATGTATATTAGAATATTGTAGGTATTGCAGCAATGATCATTTTGATATATGGTTCAAGGTCATGTGTTCAGAGGTGAAGGTCATGGCTGCAAAAGAAGACATAAATTGCTAATTATCTTGAAAACTCTTAACTTTTTGTATTGGCATGTATATTAGAATATCGTAGGTATTGACATGGTGATCATATATGGTTCAAGGTCATATATGTTCAAAGGTCAAGGACATAGCTGCATAAGTAATCTGAAATTGATTAATGATTTGGAAATTATTTATTGCACTTCATTTACTTCATGCATATTATATAAGCTACTTATAAATGAAATGTGACTGGATATATTTCTGATTAAGTTTTGTGGGAGTTCTTAACTTGAGAAAACTTTTAAAGTTTCTGTACTTGATATATTGTCTATTGCACTTTGCAAACAATTTTGGACATATCTTCAGGTGAGTGTTAAGGCCCATGGGCCTCTTGTTTAATAAAATATATGCTTATAGTATTTGCAAAGCTCATTATGAACATTCATTTTTTTTTGCCAAAACTACACTATTTTTCATTTTTTCTCGGAAATAGCAGTGAAAATTACATTTTCAGTGATTTTTCAGCTAATTTCCGGAATTTTTATGATTATTCGAAATTTTGGCCACATTTTCATTGAAATTGCCTTCTAGTGACACTGCAATTGTTAACTTACAGGCTGTCATTTCATTTATAGTAGCAATTGGACTAATTGCTAATTATCTTGAAAACTAATAACTTTTTGTATAGGCATGAATATTAGATTATTGTAAGTATTGAAATGATGATCATTGTGATATATGGTTCAAGGTCATATATTGAAAGGTCAAGGTCATAGCTGCATACGTGTACTGAAACTATGAACTATCTTGAAAACTATTAACTTTTTGTATAAGCATGTATATGAGAATATTGTAGGTATTGATATGACGATCATTTTGTTATATGGTTCAAGGTAATATTTTGAAAGGTCAAGGTCATAGCTGCATACGTGTACTGAAACTGTGAATTATCTTGAAAACTATTAACTTTTTGTATAAATGTATATTAGAATATTGTAGTTATTGATATGACAATCATTTTGATACATGGTTCAAGATAGTGATGTCCAATGGGACAAAAAATCATAATCAATAATCGGAGAGGCATAATCCATAATAATCAGAATTCCTTAGTAACTGTACATCAGTATTCAGAAAAAAATAAAGCTGAATATAAATACAGTATTCAGAAACAAATAAGGCTGAATATAAATACTTTAATTGTAAAAGCCAAGTGTTCTTGCTTTGTGATTGTAAGTTAAAGGCCAGATAGCTCCTTGTCCTGATAGACTGATAGTGGCCAAAGCATCACACTGTGTAAAAAGTGTCTGGATTTAATAACCCTATTAGTATTATCCGATCCTCGTCCGCCATTGTTGTTTTTAGTAGCAAGAACCGGAAAGGAAACGGACTTTACTACAATCCGGAAACTACTCGCCGACATGATCGATTGTTTATCTTGTGATCGATTATTAGGATCGCTGCCCTGACAACGACCGACAATCGATCATCAGCGATAATCGCGACATCACTAGTTCAAGGTCATATGTTCAAAAGTCAAGGTCATAGCTGCATACGTGTACTGACAATCATTTTGATATATGATTCAATGTAAGTTTTGACATTTCCTCAGGTGAGTGTTTAGGTCCATGGGCCTCTTGTTTATTTTTAGTATTCCTTTATAAATTTCATTTTTATAATTTTCTAGACATGTTCATGGATGTTGAGATTGGGCTTTGGAAGTGCTAAAATTTGATTTCAAATAATCATCCTTTTTCCTCCATACCCAATTTTTTATCAGCGCCAAACTCTATTTTAGTCTCGTCTCTTAGAATTATTTTAGCCCAATCATTTTTCACTGTCCAGTGCAATTAACCCCCCCCCCCCCCCAAAAAAAAAAAAAAAAAAAAAAAAAAAAAAAAAATGATCCCCTTCCCCACAACAAATTTAAGTAAACTGTAATCTTAACACAACACAACATAGACCGAGATTTCTGTGGTCTTTAGATTTATCCTTTTCAATTTTTTTGCCTTGGCGGAAAAATCAAAGACGGTCTACTGCACGATCGGAGATTGGAGATAGACCGTCAGATTTTCGGACTAAACACAACAGAGTTCCAGATAATGGGTGTCACAAATTAAGATGACTTCAACTTCACTTTTATGGAAGTAAAGAGCGAAGTTTGTTTAAACAGGGCAAGCTATCACCCAACTTTGGTCTTATTTTGAGCCCTGAAGTAAACCCTTTTAACATCTTAAATCTACAAAATCAACACATCCAAGGTTTAGTCAATTTCACTACATCACTTTTGATGGGTCAGATGGAAATTGAACAAAAATTTGGGCCACTAAATTTAATTGTAACAATGTCAGATTTCTTTTTGTATTCATCTGTAATGCAAAATCTTTTTTTTTCCATTATAGGAATTGGATACTGTTGCAGAACTGTATGATAAAGAATTGATTGAAGATCTAAAAACTAATACAAAAAAATATCAAGAGAAGGTTTTTGTAAAGCAGCTTTTAGGACCATATAGAGGATATTTAAAAACTAGATATTGCAAAGAATTTATTGGAAAATTAGCATATGAAATTCGTTACCAAGAGTCGAATGAGTTTCATCATTCAGGAGTTTCAGGAATTGGCAAAACATGTTCAATTTTACACTTTGTTTTCAGCAATATCTTTAACAAGTCTAAAAATTATTTAGACATAGTCTATATTGATGTTAATGAGGTCAGATATTGCATTGAAATTGGTGGTTTAGCAAATGAAAGGTTGAATACAT
Source organism: Tegillarca granosa (assembly GCA_029721355.1). Classification (NCBI taxonomy): domain Eukaryota; kingdom Metazoa; phylum Mollusca; class Bivalvia; order Arcoida; family Arcidae; genus Tegillarca; species Tegillarca granosa. Next base: position 15,217,511 of record CM056600.1, on the reverse strand, counting down.
TTTTTAATGGATTAAATCAACCTTTTTGTGTCATAATTGATCATGTTACTAGTCGTGTCGAGAAAGTTCTTTCAGCAATCGGCGGGGAATGTTATGTACATCTTATTGACTATATAACCAGTCAAGTTAAAGCTGATAAAAAATTATTAATCTATACAGGTTTTACTTCTGGAATTTTTCAGGGTAACACATGTGCTTGGTCTAAACGATTTGCACTATCAGAAGAAGAATTCACAAGGATATGGTTTGAGAAATCAAAATTAGTTGAAAATGCGGAAGACTCCAGTGTTTTTTATGATGCTGAAACCTTTAAACACACAAAAGACCAATGTAAAACTGTATATTGGAGTTTGCAGGACTTTGCAATAACCCCAGGGCTCGCACATTTTGCATTTGACTATTTATTTGGTAATTTAAAGTATGATGATGCACATGTCAACATAGCCTATTTGAATAAACTCAGAAAGGATGTTGATAATTTTCCAAGTATAGGTGAAAATAATCAAGAGGACATAGCAGAGCTTGTTAAAGAAACATCAATGATAGCAGAGATTATCAAAAAAGGAGGTATCTTTCCTCTTGAATCATTTGACTCTAAGAGATGTCCAGTAAACATTTTTACTTATGAGATGGACACTGCAACAAGAGAGGATTGTGAAAAAAATCCAGCATTTCTGATGCATGAAATGTCAGAAGGTCAAAGATATGTGAAATTGTCATTTATTCAAAATAGACCTTCACATATTGACAGGTGGATGAAAAAACTGACCATATTACCCAAGCATATTGCTCAGTTTAGTGTAGAGACTTTGCAAAGGCACATGAAAAGTTTAGTCGAACTTGCTGAAAAAGTCTTGATTGAAAGTCAGTTAGAAAAGCATCTGTTTTTTATACCAAATGACTTTACACCAACCTCGTACATAAAAACAACAAGGAATATTACAGTAAATCTCGAACATTTAAGAATTATCACCATGTTAGCAAAACAAATAATAGCTACTGATGAGCAGATGGAAACAATTACAGTTGATAAGAAGTATAAAGGCCAATTAAAAAATGTTGCTTTGCGTACCAAGTTCTTGATAAAAGATATTCTCAAAGGTATTACTGAGCCAAAACTGATGTATCCAAATTTGCTCAACTTCTTAGGATTTGGTTATTTTTTATACATTCCTTCCAGATATAGAGGATCTGAGACAAAAAAATACAATAATGCACTCATTTTGTTTCAAGTAACAATTGGCCAAAGCCATGGTGCTAAAACAGTAGCAGCAGCCTTGGATTGTATCAAAGAAGTCATTGCTTCAGAATTGCATGGGAATGATTATCCTTTCACAATTGATGTCCATGTGTGTTTTTTGATCCTTCATAATAAGCCTTTAACTTTAAAAGATTGTATCCAGTTCAGTGGTGCATCTTGTATTAGTATTGCCAATGAGGATTATTTTACCATGATGACAGATGATTGTAGAATTTTGGTGGAAGCAGTTATGAAAAAGATTTTCTGAAATCGTATTAACAATGGTTAGCAGCTTATATATATATATATATATATTCATAATACAAAAGTACTCAAGTGAGCTATTGTGATCAGTCTTTGTGGTCATACATTAATATTTGATTAACAATGTAAAATTTTTATTCATAATGGTATTGAAGTACCAATACCTATAGCAAGCTTAAACAGGGTGACATTTGAAAACTGCTGAGCTTATTCATTTATAGATTTGTAATATCACAATAGTTAACTAGGGTAAATTGTAAAAGAGACTTGTTTACATCTTAAAGGTTATTAACATAGGCCAATTTTCAACCTTGCCTTAAAATTTAAATGATATTTTTGACAAAAGCTAGGGAATGAATTAATCTAGCTTTTGGGGAAAACTACTCTTTTGTTAAGTTGCGGAAATTTGCAGGTAATCAGTGTGACAGTCAATGCTGGGAGAAGAAAAAAGGGGAAAAGTGCAAATTTGTGTTGGCCCCAGCACAAATCTATTCATTTTGTCAAGCCTCTAGAGTAAAAGTAACAACAACAATGAAATTAATAATAATGAAATTTATTACTACAACAGAATCATATATTAATTATTTATTTCAATATCCATCTATTTAGCTGACTGATCTACTCTGAATTTTAAACAGAACATTTGTATCAACTTTCCTTGATTTTTGTCTCTATCAAATCTTGTAGTTTGTGAAAAGCTTCGTCTTATTACACCCAGGCTGTTGTGGCAATTATGTCTAAAACCATAATATTGCTCAGAAAAATGTTTAGATTATTGCCTTTTAATCAATGCATTATTATAAGTGATAAAAGACAGGAAAATTTTAAGTTTACATCAAATTTTGAGTCATATTCATTTCGGTATTCATTTTCATTCCCCCCTCCCCTTGCAACAACCTGACAACTAACTGATTTCTCATTCTGTTTTGTTTCTGGAAGTTTTAACTTAATTTGTCAACACTGATGAATATTCGTAAATTTGAAATTTAGTTTTTTGTGATGAGACATCGCATTGGATTGCAAATCAAGTCACTAGGTCAAAGGTTACTATAAATAGAAATTCAGATTATTTACATTTAAAGACCAACTGTTTGTCTGATTCATTATTCAAGCACAAACACTTTGTGTGTGTGTGTGTGTGTGTGTGTGTGTGTGTACTTCTTAAGCTCAGTAGTGAGGTTGTTACAAAGTCCTCTTTAATGAAGTAGTAGGCAGATTACAGGTACTCCCTTTCAGAAATAATTCTAGTTTTATTTAATTTTTTTCCTATTTTTAAGGATATGGAGAAGTTTGACATAGAATTAAATATATACATAATTAATGTGTGGTCAAAGTTGCTGCAGAAGATTATGATGACAGTGATCAAAGAAAATATATAAACCTCTAGTTGATTATTTCACAAAACAAAGTTCATTTTTTGTTTTAAATCCATATATTTATATGCCCATAAATTGGCACATCCTTATGTAAGTGTGTATATATTATCAGCTCATCTGAGCTGAAAGCTCAGATGAGCTATTGCTATCCATCTTCAAGCGTCGTCCGCCATGTGTAAACTTTTTACATTTTTATCTTCTCCTCCACTTGGCTAAATTTAATGAAACTTGGTAACCATCATGCCTGGGTGAAGCCCTTTCAGATTTGCACAAATGAAGAAGTAATGTCCCCTTCGGGCCCAATAAGGGGGGAAATACAATTCAAGGTCATACGTTTAAAGATCGAGGCCATAGGTACATAATAAGACAAAAATTCTGAATCTTAAAATCTTATAACTATTACCTATTATAGGCATGTATATTATAATAACGTAGATGTTGATATGATGATCATTTTGATATACAATTAAAGGTCATAGGTTCATAGATCAAGATCATTTTTGTATAGGCATGTATATTAGAAAATTGTTGGTATTTATATGACAATATTTTGATACATGGTTTAAGGTCATAGGCTCAAAGGTCAAGGTCATAGCTGCATAAGAAAACTGATACCATTAATTATTTTAAATTTAACTTTTTGTATAGGCATGTTTATAACTATTTTGTAGGTACATGTATTTATATGAAGATTATTTTGATATATGGCTAAAGGTCATAGGTTCAAAGGTCAAGGACATAGTTAAAACAGGCCATAATACACACTGGAATACACCATGCAAACATGGACTTCTTGTTAAATCAATCCTCATGAAGTGCACTTAAAGTGATCCTTACAAAAAATTATACTTTTCATCACAAATAGCTTTGGTATTGATAATGTGAGGTTAATTACCATTACAACAAACTATCAATAAATTGACTAAAAAAAATTCTAAAGCAAGAAACTCGAATTAAGATTCTGCTTCATTTACATGTAAGCAGTTCTTACATGTAAATAAAGTGCAAAAATAAACTGGAATCTATCCAAGGCACATTGGAACACCAAGCAAAAATTAATACAAAAACTTGATACCATGACCAAATCTGCGAATATACAATGAAACCAAATGCACTTAAGTGTATTTTAAAGCATAATTGATGCCAAACAACAATTACAGTGTTTTCTTTTTGGACAGGGCCCATCATCAAAATGAAGCCTTGACAAATAACAACATCAAAAGAAATTTCAGTTGGTTATATATGCATGTACATGTACATTGGGTATATAGGTAATTAAATGTAATGATTTGGAGGATAGTAAGATATTTGTTCTTAATTTGGTTTAACATATGAGAATAATAAGAATTCCTTTATTATGCTCTAAAAATGCTTAAGAAGACTGAAATTGTTAATTATCTAGAAAACTATTAACTTTTTGTACAGGTATGTATTATAAGGTTATTATACAAATATAAAAAACCCTGGTCATCAGTCCACTGCAGTGCTGCAACATGTTAAAAATTTTTGCTTATAACTTAAATAAATTCACTTTTGTTTTGATTTTGGTGGTTCTGGCTATCTACTATGAATATGTTGCTATGCACCAACCTAGAAATATCAAGAACAAGGGAGACAACTGTATGTAAAATTTTGGAAAACATCTTGTTCAAGATGGAGGAATAGTGGACGACATAATGACATCTGTTTAGTAGTTGGTATTATGTTTTCAAATAACCAACACCAAAAGATGAAGAAAAAACATAGACCACTGTATAACAGTCCAGTTATCAATCTGAGGGAAGAAACATTTAATACTGTAAAGTGAGTTAGTGGCTTACAACATAGTTGAATTATCAGTCTCAAAATGTGGTGAAGAAACACCAGAGTCCATGGTTGTATATCAGAACTTTGAACTTGGGACCTATAGGTGAGTGCTCTACCAACTAAGCTACCCACATGGCTACATTCCTCCTGTTATTCTTGAGTTTCCCATGGTTCTATGAGAAATCTCACCCTAAATTCCCTCGGATGGACTTTATATGGACAACAGTTGCCAGTCCACCACTTCCAAGGGACACACTGGCCACCAAATTGTAATAGGAAGGAGAAAAATGCAGGGTCGGACCTCTCGCACTATAGGCGAGTGCTATACCAACTGAGCTACCAGGAGGAAGTAAGCTGAGAGTGCTTGGAGAAAACCACTTACATTTTCAAGGGAACTGACAAATTTCTCCCCTGGTTGAATTTGAACCTTGGAAATGAGAAACTATGTGATCTGAAGTGTATGCTAAAGACCCCTTGCCCACTTGGACCCCTTTGAGCTTGCAGAGTATTTGCAGAGGATTTAGAATTTGTAGACTATCTGAAGTATTGAACTTAATGAATGATCAAGAAAAATTATCAAACATTTATTGTATGCAGTTTGTTAAAGTCATTTGTTACGTAAAGCTATTTATGAAGTCTTCTCTAGCTAAATCAAACTTGAGTTGTATTTCTAACGTGTAGCTGGACACTGGTACCACAATTTACAAACCATTTTGAAAGCAAGCTATTTGCATTTATAGCTATAATGCAAACTGACAAAAAAATCGTAATCACTTATGAAAATATTTTAAGTTGCAATCAGCTATGACCATAAAATCCATTACAGAGTCAAATCTAAGCTACTTATATCAGGAAACTAATGAGTTTTACTGAAGAATTTGCGAAATGAATAAAAACAAAACAACTGTATCTTTTTTGTCTTAGTTCGCATTTATTCTGACTAAAAAGACACTGGAGATTTAATTAAAACTGGATTGTAAATCAATGAATATCCTGTTCAACAGACTAGTACAGTTCTATGTTACACTGGCAAATTTTCTTCACATGAATTTCTTGTAAAACTCAATACACATGAATTCCACATATAAGTTCAATTCATGTGCAATTAACATGAATAAAATATTCCTGATAAGTGGGTACCTTATATAATCCAGTGTCACTCTCCTTGTTAAAACAAACATGATGAAAATCATTAACACAGTTAAAAACAAAACTTAATTAAAAAGTGATTGCACATATCACACTCATGGAAGCACTTTAAACTACATGTATACACTTACTGTAGTCAGAAAAAATTACGACAAAAATACATTCAAAATACTTAAAGTGTTAAAAAAAAACAAAAATTTAAAAAATGTTAATATCAAACCAAATTTTAATATAACAAACTCCTGTATCACCAGAAATATTACCTAGATGTTGACAGAGGTTGTCTGAAACCTAAATTTCATTCCCTTTAACATGTTTAAATATTTTTTTGGAACAAGGGTCAGACAATGTCAGCAAATACAGCACAGATATTACAATTTCCTGTCAAAATAGGTCTGAGTGTCATTAAATGATGTAAATGAATTTTTAAATAAATGATAAAAGCGTAATTTATAGCTGTGATTTTTCTTCAAAGGCAAAAATATTGATTTCTTCCATTAAAAGTATACATGTAGATTAATAGTCCAGAATTTATATGTTGCTGTTGCAATATAGTAAATATAAATATGGACCATTGGTGACAAGGTAGTCTAAAATGGATCACACTGTGCCTCTCACCACATACGTTTGAATCAGGGATAAGAAACGGTCATATTTACTGGACATTTCAGACAAAATTATATTTTTTTGGGTTTTCACAGCAGGTATTAAAGCTGCATTAAATTTTCCTAGGAAAAAATAAAATGGTGCTGATCTAATTAATGATGTTCCTAATAAACAATGTTACATTTAGGTCAATGATTAAAGCTCGAATAAATACAGAAATAACAAAAATTTCCCAGTGAGATGCAGCCTGTAGGATCTAATTTTAGAAGTGGGTTACATCATAAAAAACCGGGTAATTTAAACACAACTTACAAAATGGTGAAATATTATAAATTAAACACAGAATATCATTAAATTTGTCGTTTGTGACATTGTAAGGGAAACGCAACACCAATGCGAATACATTTGGATAGTAATAATTAATACAATTTGTCAGGTTTCACCTTTGATTCATTGGAATTTCCTTACATTCATGCTCATGCTCCAAGCAAATAAATATCATCGTTTAAACATTAAACTGTTAGAGGATTCCGTTTATTTACAGCTAATAGGAATGAAATTTTAGAAAATGAATCTCACGGATCATGATTAGAAGTTTTCTATTTTTAAGAAAATATATTTTTAGAAAATACAAAAAAATTCAGAAAATTGAAAAACTTGATGCAGCTTTAAAACTTTGAATCCCCAACATGGCAAATCTTGAGTTAAAGTATTTGTCTTTTTGTTTGCCTAAGTTTGGTAGTTTCCTCTGTGCTATTTGTCTTTTTGTTTGCCTAAGTTTGGTGGTTTCCTCTGTGCTATTTGTCTTTTTGTTTGCCTAAGTTTGGTAGTTTCCTCTGTGCTATTTGTCTTTTTGTTTGCCTAAGTTTGGTAGTTTCCTCTGTGCTATTTGTCTTTTTGTTTGCCTAAGTTTGGTGGTTTCCTCTGTGCTATTTTTCTTTTTGTTTGCCTAAGTTTGGTGGTTTCCTCTGTGCTATTTGTATTTTTATTTGCCTAAGTTTGGTAGTTTCCTCTTTGCTATTTATATTTTTGTTTGCCTAAGTTTGGTAGTTTCCTCTGTGCTATTTGTATTTTTGTTTGCCTAAGTTTGGTAGTTTCCTCTGTGCTATTTTTCTTTTTGTTTGCCTAAGTTTGGTAGTTTCCTCTGTGCTATTTGTCTTTTTGTTTGCCTAAGTTTGGTAGTTTCTTTTGTGCTATTTGTCTTTTTGTTTGCCTAAGTTTGGTAGTTTCCTCTGTGCTATTTGTCTTTTTGTTTGCCTAAGTTTGGTAGTTTCCTCTGTGCTATTTGTCTTTTTGTTTGCCTAAGTTTGGTAGTTTCCTTTGTGCTATTTGTCTTTTTGTTTGCCTAAGTTTGGTAGTTTCCTCTGAACACTCTGGTTTTCTTCATCATCATTGAACTGACCACTTCCATGTCGGTGAAAATATATTTTGGCTGGATGTTAATCTTAACCATTCAACTCCTTTCAACTGTATTTGTTGTTTATCAAAGTAAATTGAAATCTAATCACAGAATATGACTGGTCATACAGTAATAAAGCAATATATAGCAAATATTAAAAATACATTGTAAACTTGAAGCATTCAAAATATAAATACAATTAAAGCCTATTAATCCTTTCTGACTCTGTTATTTCTTTTACTACTGACTTAGTTCCTTGCTTACAAAGAACATCGAACATGCTGTAAAAATCTCTTTCAAAGTAAACTCATAAGAAATGAATATGTTTTATTAATGCAGTCATACATACAAGAAAAAACTAACAAGAATGACCTTACAGAAGGGACTTTCAAGAGGTAGCTTTCAAGAGAGGACTCACAAGAGGTACCTTACAGGAAAGAATTTTAAAAGGTACCTTTCAAGAAAGGATTCAAAAGAGTGACCCTATAGGAGGGACTTTCAAAAGATGCCTTTCAAGAGAGGACTCACAAAAGTAACCTTACAGGAGGTTCCTTACAGAAGAAAACTCTCAAGTGGGGCCTTAGGGAAGGGGAATTTCAAGATGGACTTTACAAGACACGATGGATCCTACATGAGGCGTTTTCAGGAGAAAGCTATTATGAATTCATTTAAACAGTTTCCTTTTTTTTGTAAAAATGGTTAATTATTGACAAACTTTAAATAATAATGAGCCTTCAAACTTATTAATTTTGCATGAAGATGACCACATTTATAACTATTTTAAAACTAGAATATAAAATATATATAATTATATGAACAAACTTGTATACACAAGTATAAATACTTTTATACCACAAAGGTACAGAGTAGCTGTTCACCTAATAGCAAGAAAACAGTTAAACTTGCCAGGTCCTGGTTTGTTTTGTTTTGTTTTTGTTTTTTTGTTTTTTTTTTGGTTTTTTTTCGGGGGGGGGGGGGGGGGGGGGGGGTGTCACATGGGGTTGTTTTTAGATTTTGTACAAGTAAACAAAAAAAAAATGTGCATAGACATGTAAATGAACCTGTAGATAGGGACCATCCGCCAATTAAAAACCATATCCTGATATAAGTTTACATGACTTTGTATATGGGTGGGCAACTGCTATCCTTAATGCTTTTCTTAATTAAATTTTGACAACTTATTCTATTTGATAATTACAGCCTACTTTCAAACCTGGCATTAATTTTACCTGTATATTAAGACCATATGCTTAACAAGTCCACAAATCTTGTCACTGAATCAGAAAATTAATATGATTACCACATCAGGAGTAACAGAAACAGTGTTAAATATCTTCACTAAATAAAAACATGAATGCAATTGTCAACATTATTTTTCCCACAAGACAAATTTCAGCGAATGCTGTCATGTTCTGGTAACATTGCATTTATACCAGTAATGTCAGATTTATTCCATACTCTCTATTATTATTGGCTTCTTTTGATGGTATTAAAGACAGGTTAGACTAAATGTGATACCTTTGTTTCACCGTCCATGATTGGATAATTTACTCAACCAATCAAAATTATAAATCCAAGTTGATCAGGTTAGATAAGTTATAATGTTGAATTATCAGAAGTCTTGTATCATCATTTCTTCCAAAGAATGGAGGTTATTAAGTTCTGTTTGGCTTAGCACTGCAAAAAATAAAAATGTTACTTTAAAAAACAACCTCCTTTTAATTCTTAAATCGTCCATACCTTATACTGTAAATCAAATAATTTTGAAACATCATTTTGCTGGTGCATTTAGACCCAAGTCTATAAATCATTTAAGAAAAAGACTGTAATGACCTTTGGTCTAACACTTTATAACAATAGCCAATCCAAAGCTGTAATGACCTTCACTATAACTCTTTACTACAATAGCCAATCCATGACTGTAATGACCTTCAATCTATCACTTTATAACAATAGCAAATCCATGACTGTAATGACCTTCAATCTAACACTTTATAACAATAGCCAATCCAAGACTGTAATGACCTTCAATCTAACACTTTATAACAAAAGCCAATCCAACACCGTAATGACCTTGAATCTAACACTTTATTACAATAGCCAATCCATGACTGTAATGGCCAATCCAAGACTGTAATGACCTTCACTATAACACTTAATAACAATAGCCAATTCATGACTGTAATGACCTTCACTATTACTCTTTATAACAATAGCCAATCCAAGACTGTAATGACCTTCAATCTAACTCTTTATAACAATAGCCAATCCATGACTGTAATGACCTTCACTATAACTCTTTATAACAATAGCCAATCCATGACTGTAATGACCTTAAATCTAACACTTTATAACAATAGCCAATCCATGACTGTAATGACCTTCACTATAACTCTTTATAACAATAGCCAATCCAAGACTGTAATGACCTTCACTATAACACTTTATAACAATAGTCAATCCATGACTGTAATGACTTTCAATCTAACAAATCATAACAATAGCAAATCCATGACTGTAATGACCTTCACTAAATCTCTTTATAACAATAGCCAATCCATCACTGTAATGACCTTCACTATAACTCTTTATAACAATAGCCAATCCATGACTGTAATGACCTTCACTATAACTCTTTATAACAATAGCCAATCCATCACTGTAATGACCTTCAATCTAACACTTTATAACAATAGCCAATGCAAGACTGTAATGACCTTCACTCTAACACTTTATAACAATAGCCAATCCATGACTGTAATGACCTTCACTATAACACTTTATAACAATAGTCAATCCATGACTGTAATGACCTTCAATCTAACACTTTATAACAATAGCCAATCCAAGACTGGAATGACCTTCAATCTAACAAATCATAACAATAGCAAATCCATCACTGTAATGACCTTCACTAAATCTCTTTATAACAATAGCCAATCCATCACTGTAATGACCTTCACTATAACTCTTTATAACAATAGCCAATCCATCACTGTAATGACCTTCACTATAACTCTTTATAACAATAGCCAATCCATGACTGTAATGACCTTCACTTTAACCCTTTATAACAATAGCCAATGCTAGACTGTAATGACCTTCACTCTAACACTTTATAACAATAGCCAATTCATGACTGTAATGATCTTCACTATAACACTTTATAACAATAGTCAATCCATGACTGTAATGACCTTCAATCTAACACTTTATAACAATAGCCAATCCAAGACTGGAATGACCTTCAATCTAACAAACCATAACAATAGCAAATCCATCACTGTAATGACCTTCACTAAATCTCTTTATAACAATAGCCAATCCATCACTGTAATGACCTTCACTATAACTCTTTATAACAATAGCCAATCCATGACTGTAATGACCTTCACTTTAACCCTTTATAACAATAGCCAATGCAAGACTGTAATGACCTTCACTCTAACACTTTATAACAATAGCAAATCTAAGACTGTAATGACCTTCACTATAAATCTTTATAACAATAGCCAATCCAAGACTATAATGACCTTCACTATGACACTTTATTACCATAGCCAATCCATGACTGTAATGACCTTTACTTTAATTCTATACAACAATAGCCAACCCATAACTGTAATGACCTTCTCTATAACTCTTCATAACAATAGCTAATCCATGACTGTAATGACCTTCACTATAACTCTTAATAACAATAGCCAATCCATCACTGTAATGACCTTCACTTTAACTCTTTATAACAATAGCCAATCCATCACTGTAATGACCTTCAACCATCAATCTAACACTTTATAACAATAGCAAATCCATCACTGTAATGACCTTCACTATAACTTTTTATAACAATAGCCAATCCAAGACTGTAATGACCATCAATCTAACTCTTTATTACAATAGCCAATCCAAGACTGTAATGACCTTCACTATAACTCTTTATAACAATAGCAAATCCAAGACTGTAATGAACTTCACTCTAACACTTTAAAACAATAGCAAATCAATGACAGTAATGACTTTCCTTATACCACTCTATAACAATAGCCAATCCAAGCCTGTATTGACCTTCACCATTACTCTTTATAACAATAGTCAATTTAAGACTGTAATGACCTTCACTATAACACTTTATAACAATAGCCAATCCAAGACTGTAATGACCTTCAATCTAACACTTCATAACAATAGCCAATCCATGACTCTAATAACGTTCAATCTAAAACTTTATAAAAATAACAAATCCATGACTGTAATGACCCTCACCTTAACTCTTTACTACAATGGTCAATTCATGACTGTAATGACCTTCACTATAACTCTTTATAACAATAGCCAATCCATGAGTGTAATGACCATCAATCTAACTCTTTATAACAATTGCCAATACAAGACTGTAATGACCTTCACTATAACTTTTTATAACAATAGCCAATCCAAGACTGTAATGACCATCAATCTAACTCTTTATTACAATAGCCAATCCAAGACTGTAATGACCTTCACTATAACTCTTTATAACAATAGCAAATCCAAGACTGTAATGAACTTCACTCTAACACTTTAAAACAATAGCAAATCAATGACAGTAATGACTTTCCTTATACCACTCTATAACAATAGCCAATCCAAGCCTGTATTGACCTTCACCATTACTCTTTATAACAATAGTCAATTTAAGACTGTAATGACCTTCACTATAACACTTTATAACAATAGCCAATCCAAGACTCTAATGACCTTCAATCTAACACTTTATAAAAATAGCCAATCAATGACTGTAATGACCTTTATTATCATACATTTTAACAATAGCCAATCCAAGACTGTAATGACCTTCAATCTAACACTTCATAACAATAGCCAATCCATGACTCTAATAACGTTCAATCTAAAACTTTATAAAAATAACAAATCCATGACTGTAATGACCCTCACTTTAACTCTTTACTACAATGGTCAATTCATGACTGTAATGACCTTCACTATAACTCTTTATAACAATAGCCAATCCATGAGTGTAATGACCATCAATCTAACTCTTTATAACAATTGCCAATACAAGACTGTAATGACCTTCACTATAACTTTTTATAACAATAGCCAATCCAAGACTGTAATGACCATCAATCTAACTCTTTATTACAATAGCTAATCCAAGACTGTAATGACCTTCACTATAACTCTTTATAACAATAGCAAATCCAAGACTGTAATGAACTTCACTCTAACACTTTAAAACAATAGCAAATCAATGACAGTAATGACTTTCCTTATACCACTCTATAACAATAGCCAATCCAAGCCTGTATTGACCTTCACCATTACTCTTTATAACAATAGTCAATTTAAGACTGTAATGACCTTCACTATAACACTTTATAACAATAGCCAATCCAAGACTGTAATGACCATCAATCTAATTCTTTATAACAATAGTCAATCCAAGACTGTAATGACCTTCACTATAACTCTTTATAACAATAGCCAATCCAAGACTGTAATGACCATCAATCTAACTCTTTATTACAATAGCCAATCCAAGACTGTAATGCCCTTCACTATAACACTTTATAACAATAGCCAATCCATGACTGTTATGACCTTTACTATTACACTTTATAACAATAGCCAATCCATGACTGTTTTGACCTTTACTATTACATTTTCTAATAATAATCCATCCAAAACTGTTATGGCCTTCACTATTACTCTTTATAACATTAGCCAATCCAAGACTGTAACAACCTTCAATTTAACACTTTATAACAATAGCCAATCCATGACTCTAATGACCTTCAATCTAACACTTCATAACAATAGCCAATCCATGACTCTAATAACGTTCAATCTAAAACTTTATAAAAATAACAAATCCATGACTGTAATGACCCTCACTTTAACTCTTTACTACAATGGTCAATTCATGACTGTAATGACCTTCACTATAACTCTTTATAACAATAGCCAATCCATGAGTGTAATGACCATCAATCTAACTCTTTATAACAATTGCCAATACAAGACTGTAATGACCTTCACTATAATTCTTTATAACAATAGCCAATCCATCACTGTAATGACCTTCACTATGACACTTTATAACAATAGCCAATCCATCACTGTAATGGCCTTCAACCTTCAATCTAACACTTTATAACAATAACAAATCCAACACTGTAATGACCTTCACTATAACACTTCATAACAATAGCAAATCCATGACTGTAATGACCTTCACTATAACTCTTTATAACAATAGTCAATCCATGACTGTAATGACCATCAATCTAATTCTTTATAACAATAGCCAATCCAAGACTGTAATAACCTTCACTATAACTCTTTATAACAATAGCCAATCCATCACTGTAATGACCATCAATCTAACTCTTTATTACAATAGTCAATCCAAGAGTGTAATGACCTTCACTATAACTCTTTATAACAATAGCCAATCCATGACTGTAAGGACCTTAACTATACAACTCTATAACAATAGCCAATCCAAGCCTGTATTGACATTCACCATTACTCTTTATAACAATAGTCAATCTAAGACTGTAATGACCTTTACTCTAACACTTTATAACAAAACCCAATCCAAGACTGTAATGACCATCACTATGACACTTTATAACAATAGTCAATCCAAGACTGTAATGACCATCAATCTAACTCTTTATTACAATAGTCAATCCAAGACTGTAGTGACCTTCACTATAACTCTTTATTATAATAGCCAATCCAAGACCGTTATGACCTTCACTTTAACACTTCATAACAATAGCCAATCCATGACTGTTATGACCTTTACTATAACTCTTTATAACAATAGCCAATCCAAGACTGTAATGACCTTCACTATGACACTTTATTACAATAGCCAATCCATGACTGTAATGACCTTCACTATAACTCTTAATAACAATAGCCAATCCATCACTGTAATGACCTCCACTTTAACTCTTTATAACAATAGCCAATCCATCACTGTAATGACCTTCAACCATCAATCTAACACTTTATAACAATAGCAAATCCATCACTGTAATGACCTTCACTATAACTTTTTATAACAATAGCCAATCCAAGACTGTAATGACCATCAATCTAACTCTTTATTACAATAGCCAATCCAAGACTGTAATGACCTTCACTATAACTTTTTATAACAATAGCAAATCCAAGACTGTAATGAACTTCACTCTAACACTTTAAAACAATAGCAAATCAATGACAGTAATGACTTTCCTTATACCACTCTATAACAATAGCCAATCCAAGCCTGTATTGACCTTCACCATTACTCTTTATAACAATAGTCAATTTAAGACTGTAATGACCTTCACTATAACACTTTATAACAATAGCCAATCCAAGACTGTAATGACCTTCAATCTAACACTTCATAACAATAGCCAATCCATGACTCTAATAACGTTCAATCTAAAACTTTATAAAAATAACAAATCCATGACTGTAATGACCCTCACTTTAACTCTTTACTACAATGGTCAATTCATGACTGTAATGACCTTCACTATAACTCTTTATAACAATAGCCAATCCATGAGTGTAATGACCATCAATCTAACTCTTTATAACAATTGCCAATACAAGACTGTAATGACCTTCACTATAACTTTTTATAACAATAGCCAATCCAAGACTGTAATGACCATCAATCTAACTCTTTATTACAATAGCTAATCCAAGACTGTAATGACCTTCACTATAACTCTTTATAACAATAGCAAATCCAAGACTGTAATGAACTTCACTCTAACACTTTAAAACAATAGCAAATCAATGACAGTAATGACTTTCCTTATACCACTCTATAACAATAGCCAATCCAAGCCTGTATTGACCTTCACCATTACTCTTTATAACAATAGTCAATTTAAGACTGTAATGACCTTCACTATAACACTTTATAACAATAGCCAATCCAAGACTGTAATGACCATCAATCTAATTCTTTATAACAATAGTCAATCCAAGACTGTAATGACCTTCACTATAACTCTTTATAACAATAGCCAATCCAAGACTGTAATGACCATCAATCTAACTCTTTATTACAATAGCCAATCCAAAACTGTAATGCCCTTCACTATAACACTTTATAACAATAGCCAATCCATGACTGTTATGACCTTTACTATTACACTTTATAACAATAGCCAATCCATGACTGTTTTGACCTTTACTATTACATTTTCTAATAATAATCCATCCAAAACTGTTATGGCCTTCACTATTACTCTTTATAACATTAGCCAATCCAAGACTGTAACAACCTTCAATTTAACACTTTATAACAATAGCCAATCCATGACTCTAATGACCTTCAATCTAACACTTTATAAAAATAGCCAATCAATGACTGTAATGACCTTTATTATCATACATTTTAACAATAGCCAATCCAAGACTGTAATGACCTTCAATCTAACACTTCATAACAATAGCCAATCCATGACTCTAATAACGTTCAATCTAAAACTTTATAAAAATAACAAATCCATGACTGTAATGACCCTCACTTTAACTCTTTACTACAATGGTCAATTCATGACTGTAATGACCTTCACTATAACTCTTTATAACAATAGCCAATCCATGAGTGTAATGACCATCAATCTAACTCTTTATAACAATTGCCAATACAAGACTGTAATGACCTTCACTATAATTCTTTATAACAATAGCCAATCCATCACTGTAATGACCTTCACTATGACACTTTATAACAATAGCCAATCCATCACTGTAATGGCCTTCAACCTTCAATCTAACACTTTATAACAATAACAAATCCAACACTGTAATGACCTTCACTATAACACTTCATAACAATAGCAAATCCATGACTGTAATGACCTTCACTATAACTCTTTATAACAATAGTCAATCCATGACTGTAATGACCATCAATCTAATTCTTTATAACAATAGCCAATCCAAGACTGTAATAACCTTCACTATAACTCTTTATAACAATAGCCAATCCATCACTGTAATGACCATCAATCTAACTCTTTATTACAATAGTCAATCCAAGAGTGTAATGACCTTCACTATAACTCTTTATAACAATAGCCAATCCATGACTGTAAGGACCTTAACTATACAACTCTATAACAATAGCCAATCCAAGCCTGTATTGACATTCACCATTACTCTTTATAACAATAGTCAATCTAAGACTGTAATGACCTTTACTCTAACACTTTATAACAAAACCCAATCCAAGACTGTAATGACCGTCACTATGACACTTTATAACAATAGTCAATCCAAGACTGTAATGACCATCAATCTAACTCTTTATTACAATAGTCAATCCAAGACTGTAGTGACCTTCACTATAACTCTTTATTATAATAGCCAATCCAAGACCGTTATGACCTTCACTTTAACACTTCATAACAATAGCCAATCCATGACTGTTATGACCTTTACTATAACTCTTTATAACAATAGCCAATCCAAGACTGTAATGACCTTCACTATGACACTTTATTACAATAGCCAATCCATGACTGTAATGACCTTCACTATAACTCTTAATAACAATAGCCAATCCATCACTGTAATGACCTCCACTTTAACTCTTTATAACAATAGCCAATCCATCACTGTAATGACCTTCAACCATCAATCTAACACTTTATAACAATAGCAAATCCATCACTGTAATGACCTTCACTATAACTTTTTATAACAATAGCCAATCCAAGACTGTAATGACCATCAATCTAACTCTTTATTACAATAGCCAATCCAAGACTGTAATGACCTTCACTATAACTTTTTATAACAATAGCAAATCCAAGACTGTAATGAACTTCACTCTAACACTTTAAAACAATAGCAAATCAATGACAGTAATGACTTTCCTTATACCACTCTATAACAATAGCCAATCCAAGCCTGTATTGACCTTCACCATTACTCTTTATAACAATAGTCAATTTAAGACTGTAATGACCTTCACTATAACACTTTATAACAATAGCCAATCCAAGACTGTAATGACCTTCAATCTAACACTTCATAACAATAGCCAATCCATGACTCTAATAACGTTCAATCTTAAACTTTATAAAAATAACAAATCCATGACTGTAATGACCCTCACTTTAACTCTTTACTACAATGGTCAATTCATGACTGTAATGACCTTCACTATAACTCTTTATAACAATAGCCAATCCATGAGTGTAATGACCATCAATCTAACTCTTTATAACAATTGCCAATACAAGACTGTAATGACCTTCACTATAACTTTTTATAACAATAGCCAATCCAAGACTGTAATGACCATCAATCTAACTCTTTATTACAATAGCCAATCCAAGACTGTAATGACCTTCACTATAACTCTTTATAACAATAGCAAATCCAAGACTGTAATGAACTTCACTCTAACACTTTAAAACAATAGCAAATCAATGACAGTAATGACTTTCCTTATACCACTCTATAACAATAGCCAATCCAAGCCTGTATTGACCTTCACCATTACTCTTTATAACAATAGTCAATTTAAGACTGTAATGACCTTCACTATAACACTTTATAACAATAGCCAATCCAAGACTCTAATGACCTTCAATCTAACACTTTATAAAAATAGCCAATCAATGACTGTAATGACCTTTATTATCATACATTTTAACAATAGCCAATCCAAGACTGTAATGACCTTCAATCTAACACTTCATAACAATAGCCAATCCATGACTCTAATAACGTTCAATCTAAAACTTTATAAAAATAACAAATCCATGACTGTAATGACCCTCACTTTAACTCTTTACTACAATGGTCAATTCATGACTGTAATAACCTTCACTATAACTCTTTATAACAATAGCCAATCCATGAGTGTAATGACCATCAATCTAACTCTTTATAACAATTGCCAATACAAGACTGTAATGACCTTCACTATAACTTTTTATAACAATAGCCAATCCAAGACTGTAATGACCATCAATCTAACTCTTTATTACAATAGCTAATCCAAGACTGTAATGACCTTCACTATAACTCTTTATAACAATAGCAAATCCAAGACTGTAATGAACTTCACTCTAACACTTTAAAACAATAGCAAATCAATGACAGTAATGACTTTCCTTATACCACTCTATAACAATAGCCAATCCAAGCCTGTATTGACCTTCACCATTACTCTTTATAACAATAGTCAATTTAAGACTGTAATGACCTTCACTATAACACTTTATAACAATAGCCAATCCAAGACTGTAATGACCATCAATCTAATTCTTTATAACAATAGTCAATCCAAGACTGTAATGACCTTCACTATAACTCTTTATAACAATAGCAAATCCATGACTGTAATGACCTTCACTATAACACTTTATTACAATGGTCAATCCAAGACTGTAATGACCTTCACTATAACACTTTATAACAATGGCCAATTCATGACTGTAATGACCTTCACTATAACACTTTATAACAATAGCCAATCCATGACTGTAATGACCTTCACTATAACTCTTTATAACAATAGCAAATCGATGACTGTAATGACCTTCAATCTTACATTTTATTACAATAGTCAATTCAAGACTGTAATGACCTTCACTATAACTGTTTATAACAATAGCCAATCGAAGACTGTAATGACCATCCATCTAACTCTTTATTACAATAGTCAATCCAAGACTGTAATGACCTTCACTATAACTCTTTATAACAATAGCCAATCCAAGACTGTAATGAACTTCACTCTAACACTTTAAAACAAAAGCAAATCAATGACAGTAATGACCTTCCTTATACCACTCTATAACAATAGCCAATCCAAGCCTGTATTGATCTTCACCATTACTCCTTATTACAATAGTCAATCTAAGACTGTAATGACCTTCACTATAACTCTTTATAACAATAGCCAATCCAAGACTGTAATGACCATCAATCTAACTCTTTATTACAATAGCCAATCCAAGACTGTAATGCCCTTCACTATAACACTTTATAACAATAGCCAGTCCATGACTGTTATGACCTTTACTATTACACTTTATAACAATAGCCAATCCATGACTGTTTTGACCTTTACTATTACATTTTCTAATAATAATCCATCCAAAACTGTTATGGCCTTCACTATTACTCTTTATAACATTAGCCAATCCAAGACTGTAACAACCTTCAATTTAACACTTTATAACAATAGCCAATCCATGACTCTAATGACCTTCAATCTAACACTTTATAAAAATAGCCAATCAATGACTGTAATGACCTTTATTATCATACATTTTAACAAAAGCCAATCCAAGACTGTTATGACCTTCAATCTAACACTTCATAACAATAGCCAATCCATGACTCTAATAACGTTCAATCTAAAACTTTATAAAAATAACAAATCCATGACTGTAATGACCCTCACTTTAACTCTTTACTACAATGGTCAATTCATGACTGTAATGACCTTCACTATAACTCTTTATAACAATAGCCAATCCATGAGTGTAATGACCATCAATCTAACTCTTTATAACAATTGCCAATACAAGACTGTAATGACCTTCACTATAACTTTTTATAACAATAGCCAATCCAAGACTGTAGTGACCATCAATCTAACTCTTTATTACAATAGCCAATCCAAGACTGTAATGACCTTCACTATAACTCTTTATAACAATAGCAAATCCAAGACTGTAATGAACTTCACTCTAACACTTTAAAACAATAGCAAATCAATGACAGTAATGACTTTCCTTATACCACTCTATAACAATAGCCAATCCAAGCCTGTATTGACCTTCACCATTACTCTTTATAACAATAGTCAATTTAAGACTGTAATGACCTTCACTATAACACTTTATAACAATAGCCAATCCAAGACTCTAATGACCTTCAATCTAACACTTTATAAAAATAGCCAATCAATGACTGTAATGACCTTTATTATCATACATTTTAACAATAGCCAATCCAAGACTGTAATGACCTTCAATCTAACACTTCATAACAATAGCCAATCCATGACTCTAATAACGTTCAATCTAAAACTTTATAAAAATAACAAATCCATGACTGTAATGACCCTCACTTTAACTCTTTACTACAATGGTCAATTCATGACTGTAATGACCTTCACTATAACTCTTTATAACAATAGCCAATCCATGAGTGTAATGACCATCAATCTAACTCTTTATAACAATTGCCAATACAAGACTGTAATGACCTTCACTATAACTTTTTATAACAATAGCCAATCCAAGACTGTAATGACCATCAATCTAACTCTTTATTACAATAGCCAATCCAAGACTGTAATAACCTTCACTATAACTCTTTATAACAATAGCAAATCCAAGACTGTAATGAACTTCACTCTAACACTTTAAAACAATAGCAAATCAATGACAGTAATGACTTTCCTTATACCACTCTATAACAATAGCCAATCCAAGCCTGTATTGACCTTCACCATTACTCTTTATAACAATAGTCAATTTAAGACTGTAATGACCTTCACTATAACACTTTATAACAATAGCCAATCCAAGACTGTAATGACCATCAATCTAATTCTTTATAACAATAGTCAATCCAAGACTGTAATGACCTTCACTATAACTCTTTATAACAATAGACAATCCAAGACTGTAATGACCTTCACTATAACACTTTCTAACAATAGCCAATCCATGACTGTTATGACCTTTACTATTACACTTTATAACAATAGCCAATCCATGACTGTTATGACCTTTACTATTACACTTTATAACAATAGCCAATCCAAGACTGTTATGACCTTTACTATTACATTTTCTAATAATAATCCATCCAAAACTGTTATGGCCTTCACTATTACTCTTTATAACAATAGCCAATCCAAGACTGTAACGACCTTCAATTTAACACTTCATAACAATAGCCAATCCATGACTCTAATGGCCTTCAATCTAACACTTTATAAAAATAGCCAATCAATGACTGTAATGACCTTTATTATCATACATTTTAACAATAGCCAATCCAAGACTGTAATGACCTTCAATCTAACACTTCATTACAATAGCCAATCCATGACTCCAATGACGTTCAATCTAAAACTTTATAAAAATAACAAATCCATGATTGTAATGACCTTCACTATAACACTTTATTACAATAGCCAATCCATGACTGTAATGACCCTCACTTTAACTCTTTACTACAATAGCCAATCCATGACTGTAATGACCTTCACTATAACTCTTTATTACAATAGTCAATCCAAGACTGTAATGACCCTCACTATAACTTTTTATAACAATAGCCAATCCATGACTGTAATGACCTTCACTATAAACTTTATAACAATAGTTAATCCATGACTATAATGACCTTCACTATTACACTTTATTACAATAGCCAATTCATGACCGTAATGACTTTCACTATAACACTTTATAACAATAGCAAATCTAAGACTGTAATGACCTTCACTATAACTCTTTATAACAATAGCCAATCCAAGACTGTAATGACCTTCACTTTGACACTTTATTACAATAGCCAATCCATGACTGTAATGACCTTTACTTAATTCTATATAACAATAGCCAATCCATGACTGTAATGACCTTCTCTATAACTCTTTATAACAATAGCTAATCCATGACTGTAATGACCTTCACTATAATTCTTTATAACAATAGCCAATCCATCACTGTAATGACCTTCACTATGACACTTTATAACAATAGCCAATCCATCACTGTAATGGCCTTCAACCTTCAATCTAACACTTTATAACAATAACAAATCCAACACTGTAATGACCTTCACTATAACACTTCATAACAATAGCAAATCCATGACTGTAATGACCTTCACTATAACTCTTTATAACAATAGTCAATCCATGACTGTAATGACCTATCAATCTAATTCTTTATAACAATAGCCAATCCAAGACTGTAATAACCTTCACTATAACTCTTTATAACAATAGCCAATCCATCACTGTAATGACCATCAATCTAACTCTTTATTACAATAGTCAATCCAAGAGTGTAATGACCTTCACTATAACTCTTTATAACAATAGCCAATCCATGACTGTAAGGACCTTAACTATACAACTCTATAACAATAGCCAATCCAAGCCTGTATTGACATTCACCATTACTCTTTATAACAATAGTCAATCTAAGACTGTAATGACCTTTACTCTAACACTTTATAACAATACCCAATCCAAGACTGTAATGACCGTCACTATGACACTTTATAACAATAGTCAATCCAAGACTGTAATGACCATCAATCTAACTCTTTATTACAATAGTCAATCCAAGACTGTAGTGACCTTCACTATAACTCTTTATTACAATAGCCAATCCAAGACCGTTATGACCTTCACTTTAACACTTCATAACAATAGCCAATCCATGACTGTTATGACCTTTACTATAACTCTTATAACAATAGCCAATCCAAGACTGTAATGACCTTCACTATGACACTTTATTACAATAGCCAATCCATGACTGTAATGACATTTACTTTAATTCTATATAGCAATAGCTAATCCATGACTGTCATGACCTTCACTATAATTCTTTATAACAATAGCCAATCCATCACTGTAATGACCTTCACTATGACACTTCATAACAATAGCCAATCCATCACTGTAATGACCTTCAACCTTCAATGTAACACTTTATAACAATAACAAATCCAACACTGTAATGACCTTCACTATAACACTTCATAACAATAGCAAATCCATGACTGTAATGACCTTCACTATAACTCTTTATAACAATAGCCAATCCATGACTGTAATGACCATCAATCTAATTCTTTATAACAATAGCCAATCCAAGACTGTAATAACCTTCGCTATAACTCTTTATAACAATAGCCAATCCATGACTGTAATGACCTTCACTATAACTCTTTATAACAATAACCAACCCATGACTGTTATGAACATAAATCTAATTCTTTATAACAATAGCCAATCCAAGACTGTAATAACCTTCACTATAACTCTTTATAACAATAGCCAATCAATGACTGTAATGACCATCAATCTAATTCTTTATAACAATAGCCAATCCAAGACTGTAATAACCTTCACTGTAACTCTTTATAACAATAGCCAATCCAAGACTGTAATGACCTTCACTATAACTCTTTATAACAATAGTCAATCCAAGACTGTAATGACCTTCACTATAACTCTTTATAACAATAGTCAATCCAAGACTGTTATGACCTTTACTATTACATTTTCTAATAATAATCCATCCAAAACTGTTATAGCCTTCACTATAACTCTTTATAACAATAGCCAATCCAAGACTGTAATGACCTTCAATCTAACACTTCATAACAATAGCCAATCCATGTCTCTAATGACCTTTAATCTAACACTTTATAAAAATAGCCAATCAATGACTGTAATGACCTTTATTATCAGACATTTTAACAATTGCCAATCCAAGATTGTAATGACCTTCAATCTAACACTTTATAACAATAGCCAATCCATGACTGTAATGACCTTCACTATAACACTTAATTACAATAGCCAATCCATGACTGTAATGACCCTCACTTTAACTCTTTACTACAATAGCCAATCCATGACTGTAATGACCTTCACTATAACTCTTTATTACAATAGCCAATCCATGACTGTAATGACCTTCACTATAACACTTTATTACAATAGTCAATCCATGACTGTAATGACCTTCACTATAACACTTTATAACAATAGCCAATCCAAGACTGTAATGACCTTCACTATGACACTTTATTACAATAGCCAATCCATGACTGTAATGACCGTTACTTTAATTCTATATAACAATAGCCAATCCATGACTGTAATTACCTTTACTATAACTCTTTATAACAATAGCCAATCCATCACTGTAATGACCTTCTTTATAACTCTTTATAACAATAGCTAATCCATGACTGTAATGACCTTCGCAATAACTCTTTATAACAATAGCCAATCCATGACTGTAATGACCTTCACTATGACACTTTATAACAATAGCCAATCCATGACTGTAATGACCTTCAACCTTCAATCTAACACTTTATAACAATAACAAATCCAAGACTGTAATGACCTTCACTATAACTCTTTATAACAATAGCCAATCCGAGACTGTAATGACCTTCAATCTAACACTTCATAACAATAGCCAATCGATGACTGTAATGACCTTCACTATAACTCTTTATAACAATAGCCAATCCATGACTGTAATGACCATCAATCTAATTCTTTATAACAATAGCCAATCCAAGACTGTAATAACCTTCACTATAACTCTTTATAACAATAGCCAATCCAAGACTGTAATGACCTTCACTATAACTCTTTATAACAATTGTCAATCCAAGACTGTTATGACCTTTACTATTACATTTTCTAATAATAATCCATCCAAAACTGTTATGGCCTTCACTATAACTCTATAACAATAGCCAATCCATCACTGTAATGACCTTCAACCTTCAATCTAACACTTTCTAACAATAACAAATCCAAGACTGTAATGACCTTCACTATAACTCTTTATAACAATAGCCAATCTGAGACTGTAATGACCTTCAATCTAACACTTCATAACAATAGCCAATCGATGACTGTAATGACCTTCACTATAACTCTTTATAACAATAGCCAATCCATGACTGTTATGACCATCAATCTAATTCTTTATAACAATAGCCAATCCAAGACTATAATAACCTTCACTATAACTCTTTATAACAATAGCCAATCCAAGATTGTAATGACCTTCGCAATAACTCTTTATAACAATAGCCAATCGATGACTGTAATGACCTTCACTATAACTCTTTATAACAATAGCCAATCCAAGACTGTAATGATCATCAATCTAACTCTTTATTACAATAGCCAATCCAAGACTGTAATGACCTTCACTATAACTCTTTATAACAATAGCCAATCCAAGACTGTATTGACCTTCACTATAACTCTTTATAACAATAGCAAATCAATGACAGTAATGACCTTCACTATACCACTCTATAACAATAGCCAATCCATGACTGTAATGAAATTCACTATAACACTTTATAACAATAGTCAATCCATGACTTTAATGACCTTCACTATAACACTTTATAACAATAGCCAATCCAAGACTGTAATGACCTTCACTATGACACTTTATTACAATAGCCAATCCATGACTGTAATGACCTTCACTATAACTCTTTATAACAATAACCAACCCATGACTGTTATGAACATAAATCTAATTCTTTATAACAATAGCCAATCCAAGACTGTAATAACCTTCACTATAACTCTTTATAACAATAGCCAATCAATGACTGTAATGACCATCAATCTAATTCTTTATAACAATAGCCAATCCAAGACTGTAATAACCTTCACTGTAACTCTTTATAACAATAGCCAATCCAAGACTGTAATGACCTTCACTATAACTCTTTATAACAATAGTCAATCCAAGACTGTAATGACCTTCACTATAACTCTTTATAACAATAGTCAATCCAAGACTGTTATGACCTTTACTATTACATTTTCTAATAATAATCCATCCAAAACTGTTATAGCCTTCACTATAACTCTTTATAACAATAGCCAATCCAAGACTGTAATGACCTTCAATCTAACACTTCATAACAATAGCCAATCCATGTCTCTAATGACCTTTAATCTAACACTTTATAAAAATAGCCAATCAATGACTGTAATGACCTTTATTATCAGACATTTTAACAATTGCCAATCCAAGATTGTAATGACCTTCAATCTAACACTTTATAACAATAGCCAATCCATGACTGTAATGACCTTCACTATAACACTTAATTACAATAGCCAATCCATGACTGTAATGACCCTCACTTTAACTCTTTACTACAATAGCCAATCCATGACTGTAATGACCTTCACTATAACTCTTTATTACAATAGCCAATCCATGACTGTAATGACCTTCACTATAACACTTTATTACAATAGTCAATCCATGACTGTAATGACCTTCACTATAACACTTTATAACAATAGCCAATCCAAGACTGTAATGACCTTCACTATGACACTTTATTACAATAGCCAATCCATGACTGTAATGACCGTTACTTTAATTCTATATAACAATAGCCAATCCATGACTGTAATTACCTTTACTATAACTCTTTATAACAATAGCCAATCCATCACTGTAATGACCTTCTTTATAACTCTTTATAACAATAGCTAATCCATGACTGTAATGACCTTCGCAATAACTCTTTATAACAATAGCCAATCCATGACTGTAATGACCTTCACTATGACACTTTATAACAATAGCCAATCCATGACTGTAATGACCTTCAACCTTCAATCTAACACTTTATAACAATAACAAATCCAAGACTGTAATGACCTTCACTATAACTCTTTATAACAATAGCCAATCCGAGACTGTAATGACCTTCAATCTAACACTTCATAACAATAGCCAATCGATGACTGTAATGACCTTCACTATAACTCTTTATAACAATAGCCAATCCATGACTGTAATGACCATCAATCTAATTCTTTATAACAATAGCCAATCCAAGACTGTAATAACCTTCACTATAACTCTTTATAACAATAGCCAATCCAAGACTGTAATGACCTTCACTATAACTCTTTATAACAATTGTCAATCCAAGACTGTTATGACCTTTACTATTACATTTTCTAATAATAATCCATCCAAAACTGTTATGGCCTTCACTATAACTCTATAACAATAGCCAATCCATCACTGTAATGACCTTCAACCTTCAATCTAACACTTTCTAACAATAACAAATCCAAGACTGTAATGACCTTCACTATAACTCTTTATAACAATAGCCAATCTGAGACTGTAATGACCTTCAATCTAACACTTCATAACAATAGCCAATCGATGACTGTAATGACCTTCACTATAACTCTTTATAACAATAGCCAATCCATGACTGTTATGACCATCAATCTAATTCTTTATAACAATAGCCAATCCAAGACTATAATAACCTTCACTATAACTCTTTATAACAATAGCCAATCCAAGATTGTAATGACCTTCGCAATAACTCTTTATAACAATAGCCAATCGATGACTGTAATGACCTTCACTATAACTCTTTATAACAATAGCCAATCCAAGACTGTAATGATCATCAATCTAACTCTTTATTACAATAGCCAATCCAAGACTGTAATGACCTTCACTATAACTCTTTATAACAATAGCCAATCCAAGACTGTATTGACCTTCACTATAACTCTTTATAACAATAGCAAATCAATGACAGTAATGACCTTCACTATACCACTCTATAACAATAGCCAATCCATGACTGTAATGAAATTCACTATAACACTTTATAACAATAGTCAATCCATGACTTTAATGACCTTCACTATAACACTTTATAACAATAGCCAATCCAAGACTGTAATGACCTTCACTATGACACTTTATTACAATAGCCAATCCATGACTGTAATGATCGTTACTTTAATTCTATATAACAATAGCCAATCCATGACTGTAATTACCTTTACTATAACTCTTTATAACAATAGCCAATCCAAGACTGTAATGACCTTCTCTATAACTCTTTATAACAATAGCTAATCCATGACTGTAATGACCTTCGCAATAACTCTTTATAACAATAGCCAATCCATCACTGTAATGACCTTCACTATGACACTTTATAACAATAGCCAATCCATCACTGTAATGACCTTCAACCTTCAATCTAACACTTTATAACAATAACAAATCCAAGACTGTAATGACCTTCACTATAACTCTTTATAACAATAGCCAATACGAGACTGTAATGACCTTCAATCTAACACTTCATAACAATAGCCAATCGATGACTGTAATGACCTTCACTATAACTCTTTATAACAATAGCCAATCCATGACTGTAATGACCATCAATCTAATTCTTTATAACAATAGCCAATCCATGACTGTAATGACCATCAATCTAATTCTTTATAACAATAGCCAATCCAAGACTGTAATAACCTTCACTATAACTCTTTATAACAATAGCCAATCCAAGATTGTAATGACCTTCGCAATAACTCTTTATAACAATAGCAAATCAATGACAGTAATGACCTTCACTATACCACTCTATAACAATAGCCAATCCAAGCCTGTATTGACATTCACCATTACTCTTTATAACAATAGTCGTTCTTAGACTGTAATGACCTTCACTATAACACTTTATAACAATAGCCAATCCAGGACTGTAATGACCTTCACTATAACTCTTTATAACAATAGCCAATCCAAGACTGTAATGACCATCAATCTAAATCTTTATAACAATAGCCAATCCAAGACTGTAATAACCTTCACTATAACTCTTTATAACAATAGTCAATCCATGACTGTAATGACCTTCACTATAACTCTTTATAACAATAGCAAATCAATGACAGGAATGACCTTCACTATACCACTCTATAACAATAGCCAATCCAAGCCTGTATTGACATTCACCATTTCTCTTTATAACAATAGTCGTTCTTAGACTGTAATGACCTTCACTATAACACTTTATAACAATAGCCAATCCAAGACTGTAATGACCATCAATCTAACTCTTTATTACAATAACCAATCCAAGACTGTAGTGACCTTCACTATAACTCTTTATTACAATAGCCAATCCAAGACCGTTATGACCTTCACTTTAACACTTCATAACAATAGCCAATCCATGACTCTTATGACCTTTACTATAACACTTTATAACAATAACAAATCCAACACTGTAATGACCTTCACTATAACACTTCATAACAATAGCAAATCCATGACTGTAATGACCTTCACTATAACTCTTTATAACAATAGCCAATCCATGACTGTAATGACCTTCTCTATAACTCTTTATAACAATAGCTAATCCATGACTGTAATGACCTTCGTAATAACTCTTTATAACAATAGCCAATCCATCACTGTAATGACCTTCACTATGACACTTTATAACAATAGCCAATCCATCACTGTAATGACCTTCAACCTTCAATCTAACACTTTATAACAATAACAAATCCAAGACTGTAATGACCTTCACTATAACTCTTTATAACAATAGCCAATACGAGACTGTAATGACCTTCAATCTAACACTTCATAACAATAGCCAATCGATGACTGTAATGACCTTCACTATAACTCTTTATAACAATAGCCAATCCATGACTGTAATGACCATCAATCTAATTCTTTATAACAATAGCCAATCCATGACTGTAATGACCATCAATCTAATTCTTTATAACAATAGCCAATCCAAGACTGTAATAACCTTCACTATAACTCTTTATAACAATAGCCAATCCAAGATTGTAATGACCTTCGCAATAACTCTTTATAACAATAGCCAATCGATGACTGTAATGACCTTCACTATAACTCTTTATAACAATAGCCAATCCAAGACTGTATTGACCTTCACTATAATTCTTTATAACAATAGCAAATCAATGACAGTAATGACCTTCACTATACCACTCTATAACAATAGCCAATCCAAGCCTGTATTGACATTCACCATTACTCTTTATAACAATAGTCGTTCTTAGACTGTAGTGACCTTCACTATAACACTTTATAACAATAGCCAATCCAAGACTGTTATGACCATCAATCTAACTCTTTATTACAATAACCAATCCAAGACTGTAATGACCTTCACTATAACTCTTTATAACAATAGCCAATCCAAGACTGTAATGACCATCAATCTAACTCTTTATAACAATAGCCAATCCAAGACTGTAATAACCTTCACTATAACTCTTTATAACAATAGTCAATCCATGACTGTAATGACCTTCACTATAACTCTTTATAACAATAGCAAATCAATGACAGGAATGACCTTCACTATACCACTCTATAACAATAGCCAATCCAAGCCTGTATTGACATTCACCATTACTCTTTATAACAATAGTCGTTCTTAGACTGTAATGACCTTCACTATAACACTTTATAACAATAGCCAATCCAAGACTGTAATGACCATCAATCTAACTCTTTATTACAATAACCAATCCAAGACTGTAGTGACCTTCACTATAACTCTTTATTACAATAGCCAATCCAAGACTGTTATGACCTTCACTTTAACACTTCATAACAATAGCCAATCCATGACTCTTATGACCTTTACTATAACTCTTTATAACAATAGCCAATCCAAGACTGTAATGACCTTCACTATGACACTTTATTACAATAGCCAATCCATGACTGTAATGACATTTACTTTAATTCTATATAGCAATAGCTATTCAATGACTGTCATGACCTTCAATATAATTCTTTATAACAATAGCCAATCCATCACTGTAATGACCTTCACTATGACACTTCATAACAATAGCCAATCCATCACTGTAATGACCTTCAACCTTCAATGTAACACTTTATAACAATAACAAATCCAACACTGTAATGACCTTCACTATAACACTTCATAACAATAGCAAATCTATGACTGTAATGACCTTCACTATAACTCTTTATAACAATAGCCAATCCATGACTGTAATGACCATCAATCTAATTCATTATAACAATAGCCAATCCAAGACTGTAATAACCTTCGCTATAACTCTTTATAACAATAGCCAATCCATGACTGTAATGACCTTCACTATAACTCTTTATAACAATAACCAATCCATGACTGTTATGAACATAAATCTTATTCTTTATAACAATAGCCAATCCAAGACTGTAATAACCTTCACTATAACTCTTTATAACAATAGCCAATCCATGACTGTAATGACCATCAATCTAATTCTTTATAACAATAGCCAATCCAAGACTGTAATAACCTTCACTGTAACTCTTTATAACAATAGCCAATCCAAGACTGTAATGACCTTCACTATAACTCTTTATAACAATAGTCAATCCAAGACTGTAATGACCTTCACTATAACTCTTTATAACAATAGCCAATCCATGACTGTAATGACCATCAATCTAATTCATTATAACAATAGCCAATCCAAGACTGTAATAACCTTCGCTATAACTCTTTATAACAATAGCCAATCCATGACTGTAATGACCTTCACTATAACTCTTTATAACAATAACCAATCCATGACTGTTATGAACATAAATCTTATTCTTTATAACAATAGCCAATCCAAGACTGTAATAACCTTCACTATAACTCTTTATAACAATAGCCAATCCATGACTGTAATGACCATCAATCTAATTCTTTATAACAATAGCCAATCCAAGACTGTAATAACCTTCACTGTAACTCTTTATAACAATAGCCAATCCAAGACTGTAATGACCTTCACTATAACTCTTTATAACAATAGTCAATCCAAGACTGTAATGACCTTCACTATAACTCTTTATAACAATAGTCAATCCAAGACTGTTATGACCTTTACTATTACATTTTCTAATAATAATCCATCCAAAACTGTTTTGGCCTTCACTATAACTCTTTATAACAATAGCCAATCCAAGACTGTAATGACCTTCAATCTAACACTTCATAACAATAGCCAATCCATGACTCTAATGACTTTCAATCTAACACTTTATAAAAATAGCCAATCCATGACTGTAATGACCTTTATTATCAGACATTTTAACAATTGCCAATCCAAGATTGTAATGACCTTCAATCTAACACTTTATAACAATAGCCAATCCATGACTGTAATGACCTTCACTATAACACTTAATTACAATAGCCAATCCATGACTGTAATGACCCTCACTTTAACTCTTTACTACAATAGCCAATCCATGACTGTAATGACCTTCACTATAACTCTTTATTACAATAGCCAATCCATGACTGTAATGACCTTCACTATAACACTTTATTACAATAGTCAATCCATGACTGTAATGACCTTCACTATAACACTTTATAACAATAGCCAATCCAAGACTGTAATGACCTTCACTATGACACTTTATTACAATAGCCAATCCATGACTGTAATGACCGTTACTTTAATTCTATATAACAATAGCCAATCCATGACTGTAATTACCTTTACTATAACTCTTTATAACAATAGCCAATCCATCACTGTAATGACCTTCTCTATAACTCTTTATAACAATAGCTAATCCATGACTGTAATGACCTTCGCAATAACTCTTTATAACAATAGCCAATCCATCACTGTAATGACCTTCACTATGACACTTTATAACAATAGCCAATCCCTCACTGTAATGACTTTCAACCTTCAATCTAACACTTTATAACAATAACAAATCCAAGACTGTAATGACCTTCACTATAACTCTTTATAACAATAGCCAATCCGAGACTGTAATGACCTTCAATCTAACACTTCATAACAATAGCCAATCGATGACTGTAATGACCTTCACTATAACTCTTTATAACAATAGCCAATCCATGACTGTAATGACCATCAATCTAATTCTTTATAACAATAGCCAATCCAAGACTGTAATAACCTTCACTATAACTCTTTATAACAATAGCCAATCCAAGACTGTAATGACCTTCACTATAACTCTTTATAACAATAGTCAATCCAAGACTGTTATGACCTTTACTATTACATTTTCTAATAATAATCCATCCAAAACTGTAATGACCTTCACTATAACTCTTTATAACAATATCCAATCTGAGACTGTAATGACCTTCAATCTAACACTTCATAACAATAGCCAATCGATGACTGTAATGACCTTCACTTTAACTCTTTATAACAATAGCCAATCCAAGATTGTAATGACCTTCGCAATAACTCTTTATAACAATAGCCAATCGATGACTGTAATGACCTTCACTATAACTCTTTATAACAATAGCCAATCCAAGACTGTAATGATCATCAATCTAACTCTTTATTACAATAGCCAATCCAAGACTGTAATGACCTTCACTATAACTCTTTATAACAATAGCCAATCCAAGACTGTATTGACCTTCACTATAACTCTTTATAACAATAGCAAATCAATGACAGTAATGACCTTCACTATACCACTCTATAACAATAGCCAATCCATGACTGTAATGAAATTCACTATAACACTTTATAACAATAGTCAATCCATGACTTTAATGACCTTCACTATAACACTTTATAACAATAGCCAATCCAAGACTGTAATGACCTTCACTATGACACTTTATTACAATAGCCAATCCATGACTGTAATGACCGTTACTTTAATTCTATATAACAATAGCCAATCCATGACTGTAATTACCTTTACTATAACTCTTTATAACAATAGCCAATCCAAGACTGTAATGACCTTCTCTATAACTCTTTATAACAATAGCTAATCCATGACTGTAATGACCTTCGCAATGACTCTTTATAACAATAGCCAATCCATCACTGTAATGACCTTCACTATGACACTTTATAACAATAGCCAATCCATCACTGTAATGACCTTCAACCTTCAATCTAACACTTTATAACAATAACAAATCCAAGACTGTAATGACCTTCACTATAACTCTTTATAACAATAGCCAATACGAGACTGTAATGACCTTCAATCTAACACTTCATAACAATAGCCAATCGATGACTGTAATGACCTTCACTATAACTCTTTATAACAATAGCCAATCCATGACTGTAATGACCATCAATCTAATTCTTTATAACAATAGCCAATTCATGACTGTAATGACCATCAATCTAATTCTTTATAACAATAGCCAATCCAAGACTGTAATAACCTTCACTATAACTCTTTATAACAATAGCCAATCCAAGATTGTAATGACCTTCGCAATAACTCTTTATAACAATAGCCAATCGATGACTGTAATGACCTTCACTATAACTCTTTATAACAATAGCCAATCCAAGACTGTATTGACCTTCACTATAACTCTTTATAACAATAGCAAATCAATGACAGTAATGACCTTCACTATACCACTCTATAACAATAGCCAATCCAAGCCTGTATTGACATTCACCATTACTCTTTATAACAATAGTCGTTCTTAGACTGTAATGACCTTCACTATAACACTTTATAACAATAGCCAATCCAAGACTGTAATGACCATCAATCTAACTCTTTATTACAATTACCAATCCAAGACTGTAATGACCTTCACTATAACTCTTTATAACAATAGCCAATCCAAGACTGTAATGACCATCAATCTAACTCTTTATAACAATAGCCAATCCAAGACTGTAATAACCTTCACTATAACTCTTTATAACAATAGTCAATCCATGACTGTAATGACATTCACTATAACTCTTTATAACAATAGTCAATCCAAGACTGTTATGACCTTTACTATTACATTTTCTAATAATAATCCATCCAAAACTGTTATGGCCTTCACTATAACTCTTTATAACAATAGCCAATCCATCACTGTAATGACCTTCAACCTTCAATCTAACACTTTATAACAATAACAAATCCAAGACTGTAATGACCTTCACTATAACTCTTTATAACAATAGCCAATCTGAGACTGTAATGACCTTCAATCTAACACTTCATAACAATAGCCAATCGATGACTGTAATGACCTTCACTATAACTCTTTATAACAATAGCCAATCCATGACTGTAATGACCATCAATCTAATTCTTTATAACAATAGCCAATCCAAGACTATAATAACCTTCACTATAACTCTTTATAACAATAGCCAATCCAAGATTGTAATGACCTTCGCAATAACTCTTTATAACAATAGCCAATCGATGACTGTAATGACCTTCACTATAACTCTTTATAACAATAGCCAATCCAAGACTGTAATGATCATCAATCTAACTCTTTATTACAATAGCCAATCCAAGACTGTAATGACCTTCACTATAACTCTTTATAACAATAGCCAATCCAAGACTGTATTGACCTTCACTATAACTCTTTATAACAATAGCAAATCAATGACAGTAATGACCTTCACTATACCACTCTATAACAATAGCCAATCCATGACTGTAATGAAATTCACTATAACACTTTATAACAATAGTCAATCCATGACTTTAATGACCTTCACTATAACACTTTATAACAATAGCCAATCCAAGACTGTAATGACCTTCACTATGACACTTTATTACAATAGCCAATCCATGACTGTAATGACCGTTACTTTAATTCTATATAACAATAGCCAATCAATGACTGTAATTACCTTTACTATAACTCTTTATAACAATAGCCAATCCAAGACTGTAATGACCTTCTCTATAACTCTTTATAACAATAGCTAATCCATGACTGTAATGACCTTCGCAATAACTCTTTATAACAATAGCCAATCCATCACTGTAATGACCTTCACTATGACACTTTATAACAATAGCCAATCCATCACTGTAATGACCTTCAACCTTCAATCTAACACTTTATAACAATAACAAATCCAAGACTGTAATGACCTTCACTATAACTCTTTATAACAATAGCCAATACGAGACTGTAATGACCTTCAATCTAACACTTCATAACAATAGCCAATCGATGACTGTAATGACCTTCACTATAACTCTTTATAACAATAGCTAATCCATGACTGTAATGACCATCAATCTAATTCTTTATAACAATAGCCAATCCATGACTGTAATGACCATCAATCTAATTCTTTATAACAATAGCCAATCCAAGACTGTAATAACCTTCACTATAACTCTTTATAACAATAGCCAATCCAAGATTGTAATGACCTTCGCAATAACTCTTTATAACAATAGCCAATCGATGACTGTAATGACCTTCACTATAACTCTTTATAACAATAGCCAATCCAAGACTGTATTGACCTTCACTATAACTCTTTATAACAATAGCAAATCAATGACAGTAATGACCTTCACTATACCACTCTATAACAATAGCCAATCCAAGCCTGTATTGACATTCACCATTACTCTTTATAACAATAGTCGTTCTTAGACTGTAATGACCTTCACTATAACACTTTATAACAATAGCCAATCCAAGACTGTAATGACCATCAATCTAACTCTTTATTACAATAACCAATCCAAGACTGTAATGACCTTCACTATAACTCTTTATAACAATAGCCAATCCAAGACTGTAATGACCATCAATCTAACTCTTTATAACAATAGCCAATCCAAGACTGTAATAACCTTCACTATAACTCTTTATAACAATAGTCAATCCATGACTGTAATGACCTTCACTATAACTCTTTATAACAATAGCAAATCAATGACAGTAATGACCTTCACTATACCACTCTATAACAATAGCCAATCCAAGACTGTAGTGACCTTCACTATAACTCTCTATAACAATAGCCAATCCAAGACTGTTATGACCTTCACTATAACACTTCATAACAATAGCCAATCCATGACTTTTATGACAATTACTATAACACTTTATAACAATAGCCAATCCATGACTGTTATGACCTTCACTATAACACTTTATAACAAAAGCCAATCCATGACTGTAATGCCCTTCACTATAACACTTTATAACAATAGCCAATCCATGACTGTTATGACCTTTACTATTACATTTTCTAATAATAGTCAATCCAAAACTGTTATGGCCTTCACTATAACTCTTTATAACAATAGCCAATCCAAGACTGTAATGACCTTCAATCTAACACTTCATAACAATAGCCAATCCATGATTCTAATGACCTTCAATCTAACACTTTATAAAAATAGCCAATCCATGACTGTAATGACCTTTATTATAATACATTTTAACAATAGCCAATCCAAGACTGTAATGACCTTCAATCGCACACTTCATAACAATAGCCAATCCATGACTCTAATGACGTTCAATCTAAAACTTTATAACAATAGCAAATCCATGACTGTAATGACCTTCACTATAACACTTTTTAACAATAGCAAATCCATGACTGTAATGACCTTCACTATAACTCATTATTACAATAGCCAATCCATGACTGTAATGACCCTCACTTTAACTCTTTACTACAATAGTCAATCCATGACTGTAATGACCTTCACTATAACTCTTTATTACAATAGCCAATCCATGACTGTAATGACCTTCACTATAACACTTCATAACAATAGCATATCCATGACTGTAATGACCTTCACTATAACTCTTTATAACAATAGCCAATCCATGACTGTAATGACCATCAATCTAATTCTTTATAACAATAGCCAATCCATGACTGTAATGACCTTCACTATAACTCTTTATAACAATAACCAATCCATGACTGCTATGAACATAAATCTAATTCTTTATAACAATAGCCAATCCAAGACTGTAATAACCTTCACTATAACTCTTTATAACAATAGCCAATCCATGACTGTAATGACCATCAATCTAATTCTTTATAACAATAGCCAATCCAAGACTGTAATAACCTTCACTGTAACTCTTTATAACAATAGCCAATCCAAGACTGTAATGACCTTCACTATAACTCTTTATAACAATAGTCAATCCAAGACTGTAATGACCTTCACTATAACTCTTTATAACAATAGTCAATCCAAGACTGTTATGACCTTTACTATTACATTTCCTAATAATAATCCATCCAAAACTGTTTTGGCCTTCACTATAACTCTTTATAACAATAGCCAATCCAAGACTGTAATGACCTTCAATCTAACACTTCATAACAATAGCCAATCCATGACTCTAATGACCTTCAATCTAACACTTTATAAAAATAGCCAATCAATGACTGTAATGACCTTTATTATCAGACATTTTAACAATTGCCAATCCAAGATTGTAATGACCTTCAATCTAACACTTTATAACAATAGCCAATCCATGACTGTAATGACCTTCACTATAACACTTAATTACAATAGCCAATCCATGACTGTAATGACCCTCACTTTAACTCTTTACTACAATAGCCAATCCATGACTGTAATGACCTTCACTATAACTCTTTATTACAATAGCCAATCCATGACTGTAATGACCTTCACTATAACACTTTATTACAATAGTCAATCCATGACTGTAATGACCTTCACTATAACACTTTATAACAATAGCCAATCCAAGACTGTAATGACCTTCACTATGACACTTTATTACAATAGC
This sequence comes from Tegillarca granosa, assembly GCA_029721355.1. Lineage (NCBI taxonomy): Eukaryota > Metazoa > Mollusca > Bivalvia > Arcoida > Arcidae > Tegillarca > Tegillarca granosa. The sequence goes on along the minus strand of CM056600.1, from coordinate 15,178,438 downwards.
CAATCCATGACTGTAATGACCGTTACTTCAATTCTATATAACAATAGCCAATCCATGACTGTAATTACCTTTACTATAACTCTTTATAACAATAGCCAATCGATGACTGTAATGACCTTCACTATAACTCTTTATAACAATAGCTTATCCATGACTGTAATGACCTTCGCAATAACTCTTTATAACAATAGCCAATCCATCACTGTAATGACCTTCACTATGACACTTTATAACAATAGCCAATCCATCACTGTAATGACCTTCAACCTTCAATCTAACACTTTATAACAATAACAAATCCAAGACTGTAATGACCTTCACTATAACTCTTTATAACAATAGCCAATCCGAGACTGTAATGACCTTCAATCTAACACTTCATAACAATAGCCAATCGATGACTGTAATGACCTTCACTATAACTCTTTATAACAATAGCCAATCCATGACTGTAATGACCATCAATCTAATTCTTTATAACAATAGCCAATCCAAGACTGTAATAACCTTCACTATAACTCTTTATAACAATAGCCAATCCAAGACTGTAATGACCTTCACTATAACTCTTTATAACAATAGTCAATCCAAGACTGTTATGACCTTTACTATTACATTTTCTAATAATAATCCATCCAAAACTGTTATGGCCTTCACTATAACTCTTTATAACAATAGCCAATCCATCACTGTAATGACCTTCAACCTTCAATCTAACACTTTATAACAATAACAAATCCAAGACTGTAATGACCTTCACCATAACTCTTTATAACAATAGCCAATCTGAGACTGTAATGACCTTCAATCTAACACTTCATAACAATAGCCAATCGATGACTGTAATGACCTTCACTATAACTCTTTATAACAATAGCCAATCCAAGATTGTAATGACCTTCGCAATAACTCTTTATAACAATAGCCAATCGATGACTGTAATGACCTTCACTATAACTCTTTATAACAATAGCCAATCCAAGACTGTAATGATCATCAATCTAACTCTTTATTACAATAGCCAATCCAAGACTGTAATGACCTTCACTATAACTCTTTATAACAATAGCCAATCCAAGACTGTATTGACCTTCACTATAACTCTTTATAACAATAGCAAATCAATGACAGTAATGACCTTCACTATACCACTCTATAACAATAGCCAATCCATGACTGTAATGAAATTCACTATAACACTTTATAACAATAGTCAATCCATGACTTTAATGACCTTCACTATAACACTTTATAACAATAGCCAATCCAAGACTGTAATGACCTTCACTATGACACTTTATTACAATAGCCAATCCATGACTGTAATGACCGTTACTTTAATTCTATATAACAATAGCCAATCCATGACTGTAATTACCTTTACTATAACTCTTTATAACAATAGCCAATCCAAGACTGTAATGACCTTCTCTATAACTCTTTATAACAATAGCTAATCCATGACTGTAATGACCTTCGCAATAACTCTTTATAACAATAGCCAATCCATCACTGTAATGACCTTCACTATGACACTTTATAACAATAGCCAATCCATCACTGTAATGACCTTCAACCTTCAATCTAACACTTTATAACAATAACAAATCCAAGACTGTAATGACCTTCACTATAACTCTTTATAACAATAGCCAATACGAGACTGTAATGACCTTCAATCTAACACTTCATAACAATAGCCAATCGATGACTGTAATGACCTTCACTATAACTCTTTATAACAATAGCCAATCCATGACTGTAATGACCATCAATCTAATTCTTTATAACAATAGCCAATCCATGACTGTAATGACCATCAATCTAATTCTTTATAACAATAGCCAATCCAAGACTGTAATAACCTTCACTATAACTCTTTATAACAATAGCCAATCCAAGATTGTAATGACCTTCGCAATAACTCTTTATAACAATAGCCAATCGATGACTGTAATGACCTTCACTATAACTCTTTATAACAATAGCCAATCCAAGACTGTATTGACCTTCACTATAACTCTTTATAACAATAGCAAATCAATGACAGTAATGACCTTCACTATACCACTCTATAACAATAGCCAATCCAAGCCTGTATTGACATTCACCATTACTCTGTATAACAATAGTCGTTCTTAGACTGTAATGACCTTCACTATAACACTTTATAACAATAGCCAATCCAAGACTGTAATGACCATCAATCTAACTCTTTATTACAATAACCAATCCAAGACTGTAATGACCTTCACTATAACTCTTTATAACAATAGCCAATCCAAGACTGTAATGACCATCAATCTAACTCTTTATAACAATAGCCAATCCAAGACTGTAATAACCTTCACTATAACTCTTTATAACAATAGTCAATCCATGACTGTAATGACCTTCACTATAACTCTTTATAACAATAGTTAATCCATGACTGTTATGACCTTTACTATTACATTTTCTAATAATAATCCATCCAAAACGGTTATGGCCTTCACTATAACTCTTTATAACAATAGCCAATCCATCACTGTAATGACCTTCAATCTAACACTTTATAACAATAACAAATCCAAGACTGTAATGACCTTCACTATAACTCTTTATAACAATAGCCAATCTGAGACTGTAATGACCTTCAATCTAACACTTCATAACAATAGCCAATCGATGACTGTAATGACCTTCACTATAACTCTTTATAACAATAGCCAATCCATGACTGTAATGACCATCAATCTAATTCTTTATAACAATAGCCAATCCAAGACTATAATAACCTTCACTATAACTCTTTATAACAATAGCCAATCCAAGATTGTAATGACCTTCGCAATAACTCTTTATAATAATAGCCAATCGATGACTGTAATGACCTTCACTATAACTCTTTATAACAATAGCCAATCCAAGACTGTAATGATCATCAATCTAACTCTTTATTACAATAGCCAATCCAAGACTGTAATGACCTTCACTATAACTCTTTATAACAATAGCCAATCCAAGACTGTATTGACCTTCACTATAACTCTTTATAACAATAGCAAATCAATGACAGTAATGACCTTCACTATACCACTCTATAACAATAGCCAATCCATGACTGTAATGAAATTCACTATAACACTTTATAACAATAGTCAATCCATGACTTTAATGACCTTCACTATGACACTTTATTACAATAGCCAATCCATGACTGTAATGACCGTTACTTTAATTCTATATAACAATAGCCAATCAATGACTGTAATTAAATTTACTATAACTCTTTATAACAATAGCCAATCCAAGACTGTAATGACCATCAATCTAACTCTTTATAACAATAGCCAATCCAAGACTGTAATAACCTTCACTATAACTCTTTATAACAATAGTCAATCCATGACTGTAATGACCTTCACTATAACTCTTTATAACAATAGTTAATCCATGACTGTTATGACCTTTACTATTACATTTTCTAATAATAATCCATCCAAAACGGTTATGGCCTTCACTATAACTCTTTATAACAAAAGCCAATCCATCACTGTAATGACCTTCAATCTAACACTTTATAACAATAACAAATCCAAGACTGTAATGACCTTCACTATAACTCTTTATAACAATAGCCAATCTGAGACTGTAATGACCTTCAATCTAACACTTCATAACAATAGCCAATCGATGACTGTAATGACCTTCACTATAACTCTTTATAACAATAGCCAATCCATGACTGTAATGACCATCAATCTAATTCTTTATAACAATAGCCAATCCAAGACTATAATAACCTTCACTATAACTCTTTATAACAATAGCCAATCCAAGATTGTAATGACCTTCGCAATAACTCTTTATAATAATAGCCAATCGATGACTGTAATGACCTTCACTATAACTCTTTATAACAATAGCCAATCCAAGACTGTAATGATCATCAATCTAACTCTTTATTACAATAGCCAATCCAAGACTGTAATGACCTTCACTATAACTCTTTATAACAATAGCCAATCCAAGACTGTATTGACCTTCACTATAACTCTTTATAACAATAGCAAATCAATGACAGTAATGACCTTCACTATACCACTCTATAACAATAGCCAATCCATGACTGTAATGAAATTCACTATAACACTTTATAACAATAGTCAATCCATGACTTTAATGACCTTCACTATGACACTTTATTACAATAGCCAATCCATGACTGTAATGACCGTTACTTTAATTCTATATAACAATAGCCAATCAATGACTGTAATTAAATTTACTATAACTCTTTATAACAATAGCCAATCCAAGACTGTAATGACCTTCTCTATAACTCTTTATAACAATAGCTAATCCATGACTGTAATGACCTTCGCAATAACTCTTTATAACAATAGCCAATCCATCACTGTAATGACCTTCACTATGACACTTTATAACAATAGCCAATCCATCACTGTAATGACCTTCAACCTTCAATCTAACACTTTATAACAATAACAAATCCAAGACTGTAATGACCTTCACTATAACTCTTTATAACAATAGCCAATACGAGACTGTAATGACCTTCAATCTAACACTTCATAACAATAGCCAATCGATGACTGTAATGACCTTCACTATAACTCTTTATAACAATAGCCAATCCATGACTGTAATGACCATCAATCTAATTCTTTATAACAATAGCCAATCCATGACTGTAATGACCATCAATCTAATTCTTTATAACAATAGCCAATCCAAGACTGTAATAACCTTCACTATAACTCTTTATAACAATAGCCAATCCAAGATTGTAATGACCTTCGCAATAACTCTTTATAACAATAGCCAATCGATGACTGTAATGACCTTCACTATAACTCTTTATAACAATAGCCAATCCAAGACTGTATTGACCTTCACTATAACTCTTTATAACAATAGCAAATCAATGACAGTAATGACCTTCACTATACCACTCTATAACAATAGCCAATCCAAGCCTGTATTGACATTCACCATTACTCTTTATAACAATAGTCGTTCTTAGACTGTAATGACCTTCACTATAACACTTTATAACAATAGCCAATCCAAGACTGTAATGACCATCAATCTAACTCTTTATTACAATAACCAATCCAAGACTGTAATGACCTTCACTATAACTCTTTATAACAATAGCCAATCCAAGACTGTATTGACCTTCACTATAACTCTTTATAACAATAGCAAATCAATGACAGTAATGACCTTCACTATACCACTCTATAACAATAGCCAATCCATGACTGTAATGAAATTCACTATAACACTTTATAACAATAGTCAATCCATGACTTTAATGACCTTCACTATGACACTTTATTACAATAGCCAATCCATGACTGTAATGACCGTTACTTTAATTCTATATAACAATAGCCAATCAATGACTGTAATTAAATTTACTATAACTCTTTATAACAATAGCCAATCCAAGACTGTAATGACCTTCTCTATAACTCTTTATAACAATAGCTAATCCATGACTGTAATGACCTTCGCAATAACTCTTTATAACAATAGCCAATCCATCACTGTAATGACCTTCACTATGACACTTTATAACAATAGCCAATCCATCACTGTAATGACCTTCAACCTTCAATCTAACACTTTATAACAATAACAAATCCAAGACTGTAATGACCTTCACTATAACTCTTTATAACAATAGCCAATACGAGACTGTAATGACCTTCAATCTAACACTTCATAACAATAGCCAATTGATGACTGTAATGACCTTCACTATAACTCTTTATAACAATAGCCAATCCATGACTGTAATGACCATCAATCTAATTCTTTATAACAATAGCCAATCCATGACTGTAATGACCATCAATCTAATTCTTTATAACAATAGCCAATCCAAGACTGTAATAACCTTCACTATAACTCTTTATAACAATAGCCAATCCAAGATTGTAATGACCTTCGCAATAACTCTTTATAACAATAGCCAATCGATGACTGTAATGACCTTCACTATAACTCTTTATAACAATAGCCAATCCAAGACTGTATTGACCTTCACTATAACTCTTTATAACAATAGCAAATCAATGACAGTAATGACCTTCACTATACCACTCTATAACAATAGCCAATCCAAGCCTGTATTGACATTCACCATTACTCTTTATAACAATAGTCGTTCTTAGACTGTAATGACCTTCACTATAACACTTTATAACAATAGCCAATCCAAGACTGTAATGACCATCAATCTAACTCTTTATTACAATAACCAATCCAAGACTGTAATGACCTTCACTATAACTCTTTATAACAATAGCCAATCCAAGACTGTAATGACCATCAATCTAACTCTTTATAACAATAGCCAATCCAAGACTGTAATAACCTTCACTATAACTCTTTATAACAATAGCCAATCCAAGACTGTAATGACCTTCACTATAACTCTTTATAACAATAGCAAATCAATGACAGTAATGACCTTCACTATACCACTCTATAACAATAGCCAATCCAAGACTGTAGTGACCTTCACTATAACTCTCTATAACAATAGCCAATCCAAGACTGTTATGACCTTCACTATAACACTTCATAACAATAGCAAATCCATGACTGTTATGACCTTTACTATAACACTTTATAACAATAGCCAATCCATGACTGTTATGACCTTCACTATAACACTTTATAACAAAAGCCAATCCATGACTGTAATGCCCTTCACTATAACACTTTATAACAATAGCCAATCCATGACTGTTATGGCCTTCACTATAACTCTTTATAACAATAGCCAATCCAAGACTGTAATGACCTTCAATCTAACACTTCATAACAATAGCCAATCCATGATTCTAATGACCTTCAATCTAACACTTTATAAAAATAGCCAATCCATGACTGTAATGACCTTTATTATAATACATTTTAACAATAGCCAATCCAAGACTGTAATGACCTTCAATCTAACACTTCATAACAATAGCCAATCCATGACTCTAATGACGTTCAATCTAAAACTTTATAACAATAGCAAATCCATGACTGTAATGACCTTCACTATAACACTTTATTACAATAGCAAATCCATGAGTGTAATGACCTTCACTATAACTCATTATTACAATAGCCAATCCATGACTGTAATGACCCTCACTTTAACTCTTTACTACAATAGTCAATCCATGACTGTAATGACCTTCACTATAACTCTTTATTACAATAGCCAATCCATGAATGTAATGACCTTCACTATAACACTTTATAACAATAGCCAATCCAAGACTGTAATGATCTTCACTATAAAACTTTTTTACAATAGTCAATCCAAGACTGTAATGACCTTCACTATAACTCTTTATAACAATAGCAAATCCATGACTGTAATGACCTTCACTATAACACTTTATTACAATGGTCAATCCAAGACTGTAATGACCTTCACTATAACACTTTATAACAATGGCCAATTCATGACTGTAATGACCTTCACTATAACACTTTATAACAATAGCCAATCCATGACTGTAATGACCTTCACTATAACTCTTTATAACAATAGCAAATCCATGACTGTAATGACCTTCAATCTTACACTTTATAACAATAGCTAATCCATGACTGTAATGACCTTCAATCTAACTCTTTATTACAATAGCCAATCCAAGACTGTAATGATCATCAATCTAACTCTTTATTAGAATAGCCAATCCTGAAGACTGTGATGACCTTAAATCTAACACTTTATTACAAACAGCCAATCCAACAAAAACTGTAATGACCCTCAATTTAACACTTTTTAAATAATAAGCTTCCCATCAGAAATTGTACAGAAGTAACTTTTTTCTATCTGACCTCACCATTTGTTTTTTTACTTACTTATCCTCTGTAGGCTACCAAGCTGTCCATTTATAGTGTACTTCAATTTAACTGGATCACTCCTCATCCTAATAAGAAAAGAAAATTTTATGTTTAGTACATGCACAAAATTACTCCATAAAGTTTTAGATATATAAAACAAGAATTCTATAGAATTAAATACCCCAACTGTTATCACCAACACTGCCAATGTGAGAAAAATAAAACCTAAATTACACTTTATAGGGATTCTACTTGCCGAGCTAAAAATATCCGATACATTTAAAGCTAGAGTTTATAAACATTTATCACCTAAAAAACATCTAAGAATTTCTGTCTAAAACATTTAGGCTTATCATTGCTTACCCCCATTTCTCACTGAATGAAGTGACAACAAGTAAATGACAATACAGTCAAACCTGTCTATAAAGGCCACCCGTGGAAATCAATAAAAGTGGCCTTTATTATAGACATGTGGCCTTTTTATACAAGTTCAAATAATATCGAAAAGCAACTGGGATAGAAGTTTATTGGCCTTTATAAACAGGTGGCTCTTATAGAGAGGTGGTCTTTAAGGCAGGTTTGACAGTACATACTTTATATGGTATGACAGTCAATTGTAAGGTAAATGACTGTATAGCTAGATATCAATGATAGTTGGTTTCTATTCCTTTATCATCTAAGCAAGTGTGAAATACGACCAAGTTTTAGTCTTGTGTAAAATGTGTATTTTTGTGCTTGGATACAAAGGCATAATAAAACAGACATTACCATTAGTTACAATAAATGATCATTTAAATTTCATAGCTCCTCCAATCACCCAGATCTAAACTCCATTAGGTAGATCTTAGTGTGAGAGGATAGTCAGTTCATAACCATTCTAAAACTGTCTGTCTCTATGTGAGTGGGGCATAAAACGTCAATTATCCATTCTACTCAACTTGAATATAAATTAATAACTCACTGTAAACTGTAGTGTTTCACCAATGTAGTTCCTTGTTTTTTGGACAGATAGTGATCCTCTAACTTAGCAGCTGCTTCTTGTGGTAGGGTTCTCCATTGGTGACTTTGGTCCTGCCACTGCCAGGCATATACAATATCTTCACCACCAGGAATATCTGTAAAAAGTAAAATATATCTTTTACACATTCAATCTAAAAATGTTCCTTATATGGTAAATTATCTCCCTTATAACATGCTCTTTAATGTTGTGTCAAAGATGATTATAATTTAAAAAAATAATTACTGATTACCAGTACTTAAAAATTCCAAAATTCATGAATATAAATCAATTTAATTCTGCAACATATTTTATTTTCATGATTTTATTCCATAAACTAAATTTATGGTATTAAATTTTTGCAAAATGGAAGCCTGGTTATTCGAGACACCAGCAAATAACAAAATACCAAATTAAAAGAAAAATCATGGAAATTTCCATGAAATGCTATCACAACCACAGTGACACCAACAGTAGTATTTTATTACTGAATATTGTCAATGTAATTATAGATGTAAATTCTTGTTTACCAAGAACATGTAAAATTAGCTTGAAGTGGATGAAATATACTGTAAACTTTGGTTGCCAAGCGATCTAAAGCTTGCCTTAACTGATTGCATCCTCTTTCACAAGTTTGAGTTTTACTCAAGAAGATCCTAGTGTGAGAAATACATCATATCATTTGCTGAAGGTCATGGATTTTTTCTGGGTACTCCTGTTTACTCCATAATCCTAGAGCTGACAACCTCAGTAAAAGTAAAATAAATTTTTGTCTCCTCTAATAAAAATTCTTTAATTTTGTAATGGCAGCCAATTAATTTATTAATTTTTTTAAATTTTTTTTTAATTTTTTTTTTTTTTTATTTGATAAGTAAAAAATTATAAATACATAAATGTAATAAATAAAACAGCAAATATACTTACTGTAATTCAAGAAAAATTTTGTGTCCATTTTAATTTTGTATTAATTCAATAGAAAAATAAGACACAGAAATTCAACCATTGCAAGTATTCAAATTTAATACAATTACTTCAATCGCACAATTTATCTCCTGATTTTCCAAAAGTAAAAGTATGCAATAATTGACAATGAATTAGTATACTGATTTACAGTAAGTATTTTTACAGTATTATGAGGAACATTACAACGGAAAGATTAATTTCAACATACCCATTGGCTGAGATCCACCTATGTATCCTGTATCTAGCTGTGCTTCATCATGTCCATTTACTCTATAATGTTAAAAACATTATTGTACCAAAACAACCTTATTAAATCTCTTTTTTTGAAATTATACTCAGTATAAGTATTCAGTAGAACCAGTGGAAACCAAACCCTGAATAAACTATCTCAATTTAAATTCAGTGGAAAACAAACCCTGAATAAACTATATCAATTTAAATTCAGTGGAACCTGTGGAAAACAAACCCTGAATAAACTATCTCAATTTAAATTCAGTGGAACCTGTGGAAAACAAACCCTGAATAAACTATATCAATTTAAATTCAGTGGAACCTGTGGAAAACAAACCCTGAATAAACTATCTCAATTTAAATTCAGTGGAACCTGTGGAAAACAAACCCTGAATAAACTATCTCAATTAAAATTCAGTGGAACCTGTGGAAACCAGAACCTGAATGAACTGTCTCAATTTAAATTCAGTGGAACCTGTGGAAACCAGAACCTGAATAAACTGTCTCAATTTAAATTCAGTGGAACCTGTGGAAACCAGAACCTGAATAAACTGTCTCAATTTAAATTCAGTGGAACCTGTGGAAACTAAACCCTGAATAAACTGTCTCAATTTAAATTCAGTGGAACCTGTGGAAACCAGTCCTTCAAAAACTGTCTCAATTTAATTAACTTATTATTCCTATTGCAGAAAGTATTCAGATTTGATTTGTAATGAAAATAATCTACCAATAGAATCGTTACTTCTATAAAATTGCTATTGTAATTAATCCATATTTATTAAATCAATCTAATATGACTTTAAAATTAATATCTGTATCAATTTAAGACTGTGTGCTGAAATTCTAAGTCTAGTAAATTTAATGTATTTCTATAACCAAAATTTGTTATTCATTTCAAATAATTTTTTATCCCAAAATTTGTTTTTAAATGTTTCCAGCCTCCAAAAACTTATATCTACTAATCATTATGGTTGGACTTCATTCATAACAAAAATACTTTTTACTTAAAGCAACAGCGACCATTTCTTTCATTTCATATCATTACTTTAATCTATAGATGAAAGGTTTTTCCAAAGAAACAGACTTGCCCTTGGTTTATGTAATAGTTATTTAATGCAAGATGTCTTTCCATGCAGTTTTTGAAAACACCTATTTTTCTAATGGCCATAAATTACAAATTTATGCCAGTTACATGAATTAAATTAGAGACTGAATACAAAAAACTAATACTCACACTTCTATTTCATATTTATTGTCATGTCCAAAGGAATATTTCTCAACCACCTGACTTGGCCATCGAACCTGTTAATATGGAAAAAAAAGTATCTAAAAAGATCATGTATGCATGGTTTTGAACAAATTTTAGTATATTTTGAGTTCAAAAATATTTTTAAAACTTTTTTTCTCTAATAATGCTAAGAAATTATTATTCAGTATTGGGGAAAGGGAATTGCATGGAAAGAGTAAAGTAATGGTGTTTTAATTAAAACATCCATACATTGAACAGGAACATTAAAGTAATGGCATTTTAATTACAACACATCTACATGAAAGGGGGGGGGGTTTATGTAATGGCATTTTAATTACAACACATCTACATGAAAGGGGGGGGGGTTATGTAATGGCATTTTAATTACAACACATCTACATGAAAGGGGGGGGGGGTTATATAATGGCATTCTAATTACAACAAATATACAGTAAAAAGGAGAAGTTTAAATAATGACATTTAATTTAATTAATTGATTAAATAGGGTTTTACATCCAAGTCAAGAATATTTCACTTATATCAAGACATCACTTGCTATAGGTGAAATGACATAAATTAAATTTTTACTATTGCAGCTGCTCAAGCAATGTGCAGGAAGGGTTCTTTAGAGTGTCATGTCTGCTGTAACATAGGGCATCAGTTTTTAAAGTCTCCTCCAAAGGACACCATGATTTTTATTTCTAAATGCAGAGTGCTTGGTGAAACAAGAGGCCCATGGGCCTTAACGCTCACCTGAAGATATGTCCAATTTTGTTTGCAAAGTGCAATAGACAATATATTAAGTACAGAAACTTTAAAATTTTCTCAAGTTAAGAACTCCCACAAAACTTAATCAGAAATATATCCACTCACATTTCATTTATAAGTAGCTTATATAATATGCATAAAGTAACTGTATTGTTAATTGTAATGAATAATTTCGAAATCATTTATCAATTTCAGTATAATTATGCAGCTATGTCCTTGACCTTTGAACATAAATGAACTCAAATCATATATGATTATCATGTCAATACCTACAATATTCTAATATACATGCCTATGCATAAAATTCATAGCTTTCAAGATAATTAATAATTTCTGTATTCCTGTTGATATGACCTTGAACCATATATCAAAATGACTGCCTTGTCAATACCTACAACATTCTTATATACATACCTATACAAAAAGTTAATAGTTTTCAAGATAATTAGCAATTAAAGGCTTCTTTTGCAGCTGTGACCTTGACCTTTCAACATATGACCTTGAACCATATATCAAAATGATCATCATGTCAATACCTCCAATATTCTAATATACATGCCTATACAAAAAGTTAATAGTTTTCAAGATAATAAGCAATTTATGTCTCTTCTGCAGCTGTGACCTTGACCTTTCAACATAAGACCTTGATCCATATATCAAAATGATTGTTGTTGCAATAACTACAATATTCTAATATACATGCCTATACAAAAAGTTAACAGTTTTCAGGATAATTAATAATTTAAGGCTTCCTTTGCAGCTGTGACCTTGACCTTTTAACATATGACCTTGAACCATATATAAAAATGATCATTGTCGCAATACCTACAACATTCTAATATACATGCCTATACAAAAACATAATAGTTTTCAAGATAATTAGCAATTGAAGTCTTCTTTTGCAGCTGTGACCTTAAACTTTCAACATATGACCTTGAACCATATACCAAAATGATTGTCATGTCAATACCTACAATATTCTTATATACATGCATATACAAAAACTTAATAGTTTTCAAGATAATTAGCAATGGAAGTCTTCTTTTGCAGCTGTGACCTTGAACTTTCAACATATGACCTTGAACCATATACCAAAATGATTGTCATGTCAATACCTACAATATTCTAATATACATGCCTATACAAAAAGTTAATAGTTTTTAAGATAATTAGCAATTTAAGTTTTCTTTTGCAGCTGTGACCTTGAACTTTCAACATATGACCTTGAACCATATATCAAAATGATCATCAAGTCAATACCTACAATATTCTAATATACATGCACATACAAAAAGTTAATAGTTTTCAAGAAAATTAGCAATTTCAGTCTTCTTTTGCAGCCATGACCTTGACCTTTCAACATATGACCTTGAATCATATATCAAAATGATCATTATGTCAATACCTACAATATTCTAATATACATGCCTATACAAAAAGTTAATAGTTTTCAAGATATATTGACAAATACATAATTTTTAGCAATTTCCCCACTCAGCACATTACCATTTCCCCATTTTGAGCCCCATGGCTACCATTTGTGCAAATCTGAAACTAGATGACCTAAGGATGTTATATATGAAATAACTAAGGTATATCTCTTGTAGATTCAGAGGAGAAGATTTTTAAAGTTTTTCACTATTTCCCCCCTTATGGGGCCCCAAGGGGACATAACTCCTTCATTTGTGCAAATCTGAGAGGGCTTTACCCAGGCATGATGGTTACCAAGTTTCATTAAATTTGGCCCAGTGGTTTTGGAGGAGAAGATTAAAATGTAAAAAGTTTACGCACGACGGACGACGCAAGACGGACGACGCACGACGGACGAAGATGGATAGCAATAGCTCATCTGAGCTTTCAGCTCAGGTGAGCTAAAAAACAGCCATTACCTATTTTCAAGTCTTGGTCAAACTTAGCCTGGGTTCAAACCCCAACCTCCCACATACAAAGCAAGCACTGAGCTACTGTAGTCACTGTGGTATACATGCATTTTAATTACAACATACCTAGTAGGAAAGGTTTAAGAAATGACATCTTGTATTTAATTACAGCATAACGACAACAAACAACAAACATAATGTCTGCCCCATATTTCTTTTCAGAGATAGGTTGATTGTTTGGCCTATACTTGAAAGGATTCACAATATGTTTGAGGTAAATTTATGGCAACCTGAAAGCATGTGGTGAGATTATAGATGTATCTCAGCTTTAAATGGTACCACAGAACACTCATATACAGCAAGAATTTGGCTTCACTGTCTTGATTCATACTGAAAATCAAAATCAAGTGAGCTTTTACCCTTTTACTCTATGCCCAAGTCATTAGAAAATTCACATAAAGCGAGAGCTCAGCTCAGTCAATAGAACACTCTTATATGGTGTGAGGTCATTTCAGTCTAAAAAACACACATACAGGGTGAGCTCAGTCAGCAGAACACTCACATTCATAGAGAGTGAGATCAGCCCACATAAATAAGAGAGTGGCCTCTTTCGAAAAAATGCTTACTGGTACATGTGGTAAGCTCAGTCTCAAGCAAACACACACAAACTGTGTGAGGTTAGTCCAGTCTGTAGAACAATCACATATAATGTAAAGTCAGCCCAGTCATTAAAATTTATACAAATAACATGAGGTACACTCAGTCAGTAAACCACTCTAAAATTTGTGAGGACAATAAAACATTTAGATATATTGTGAGCTCAGCACAGTCAGTAGAACATCTAAATACAGTGTTAGGTTTGCTTCAGTCATTTAAATACTCACATTTAGAGTGAGGTAAACTAAGTCAATAGAACATTCACTTACCGGGTGAGTTAAGTTGGAGGAGCACTCACATACATAAAATAAAAGGTCAACCTGGCCAGTAAAACACTTATAGTGACAATACAGCTAAGTCATTTAAAAATACTCACATATAATGTACCTAGGTCCGAAGTTTGAGTCTCAATTAACCCTGTATTTGTTCCATTAAAGGAGGCAGCTAAGTTTGTATAGCAATTGCCTATAAACTTAGGGCCTTTAGACTGAAAGTACCTAGTCATGGTTTGTTTTTTGTTTTTTTCACTTTTTTGTTATTACTTGAGAAAAATGCATATAACAAGAGTGTATACTGTTGATACTTACAGAAACCTTTTTATCACGGTGTTTCCTAATGACTAAATACTCATGGAAACCTTTTTATCATGGTGTTTCCTAATAACTATATACTTACAGAAACCTTTTTATCATGGTTTTTCCTAATGACTATATACTCACAGAAACCTTTTTATCATGGTGTTTCCTAATGACTATATACTCACAGAAACCTTTTTATCATGGTTTTTCCTAATGACTTTATACTCACAGAAACCTTTTTATCATGATGTTTCCTAATGACTATACCCACAGTTCCACTACCACCATCTTCCTCAGAATTTGGATTCCAATCTTGACCTTTACAAATATAAATATTTTAAAATACAGGATTGACTTCATTAGAAAAAAATGCAAAATAGTTCTGCTACAAACCTATTCTACATAACTATAGCTGCAATGGTAATTTTGTTAGTGTGATTAGTTTTGGTTTGTGTCTTGTCCAAGTGAAAGGGTAATTTTTTTGTTACATGTATTTTCATTTATTTTTTTATTTATTTTTTTTTAAATTTTATTTTATTTTATTTATTTATTTTCAAATCTGTTACTGGATGAGTGGAGTGGAGTGAAGTAATGGTGTTTTACGCCCCAGTCAAGAATCTTTCACTTATTTCGAGGCAGTCAGTTCTTGGACAGTGGAGGAAACAGGAGTGCTCAGAGAAAACCACCGACCTTTGGCAAGCGAACTGACAAACTTTCTCACACTAGGAACTGTCCTGAGTGGGATTCGAACCCAGGAGGTGAGAGGCGCTGTGATCCGCAAGCGCGCGCTTTAGACCACTCGGCCACCGAGGCCCCTTGTTACTGGATGAAAATAGTTCCTTGATATGAAATCAATTATTCATTGACCCAAAATTGACAACAAGTGTTAGTCAACTTGGCTTTTAATTATCTTTTTATTCATATAAATGTAGATTTTATATAGTAGAATAACAAAACACAAAAAGTTAACATAGTAACATATACCAACAGAGATGTGTTGTTGGGCACTGTACAGGTAATTTTGTTGTCAGTTTTGGGGTAATTTTTTTTTTTTTTTTTTTTTTTTTTTTTTTTTTTTTGGAGGAATCAGAAACTCGGTCATGACCTGTAGTGTTTGTATCCTTATTCAAGCCATTTTTTTTATTTTTTATTTTTTTGTGTCCTTATTGAAGCCATTTATTTTTTTTCCATTTTTTAGCTCACCTGAGCAGAAAGCTCAGATGAGCTATTGCTATCCATCTTCGTCCGTCGTGCGCCGTGCATAAACTTTTTACATTTTAATCTTCTCCTCCAAAACCACTGGGCCAAATTTAATGAAACTTGGTAACCATCATGCCTGGGTGAAGCCCTTTCAGATTTGCACAAATGAAGGAATTATGTCCCCTTGGGGCCCCATAAGGGGGGAAATAGTGAAAAACTTTAAAAATCTTCTCCTCTGAATCTACAAGAGATATACCTTAGTTATTTCATTTATAATATCCTTAGGTCATCTATTTTCAGATTTGCACAAATGGTAGCCATGGGGCTCAAAATGGGGAAATTGTAAGGCACTGAGTGGGGTAATTGCTGAAAATTATATATTTGTCACTATATCTTGAAAACTTTTAACTTTTTGTATAGGCATGTATATTAGAATATTGTAGGTATTGACATGACAATCATTTTGATATATGGTTCAAGGTCATATGTTGAAAGTTCAAGGTCACAGCTGCAAAAGAAAACTTAAATTGCTAATTATCTTGAAAAATATTAACTTTTTGTATAGGCATGTATATTAGAATATTGTAGGTATTGTGACAATGATCATTTTGATATATGGTTCAAGGTCATATGTTGAAAGGTCAAGGTCACAGTTGCAAAAGAAAACTTAAATTGCTAATTATCTTGAAAACTATTAACTTTTTGTATAGGCATGTATATAAGAATATTTTAGGTATTGCGACAACGATCATTTTGATATATGGTTCAAGGTCATATGTTGAAAGGTCAAGGTCACAGCTGCAAAATAAGACCTCAATTGCTAATTATCTTGAAAACTATTAACTTTTTTTTATAGGCATGCATATTAAAATATTGTAGGTATTGCGACAAAGATCATTTTGATATATTGTTCAAGGTCATATGTTAAAACTTCAAGGTCACAGCTACAAAAGAAAACTTAAATTGCTAATTATCTTGAAAACTATTAACTTTTTGTACAAGCATGTATATTAGAATATTGTAGGTATTGCGACAATGATCATTTTGATATATGGTTCAAGGTCATATGTTTAAAGGTCAAGGTCACAGCTGCAAAATAAGACTTAAATTGCTAATTATCTTGAAAACTATAACTTTTTGTATAGGCATGTATATTAGAATATTGTAGATATTGCGACAACGATCATTTTGATATATGGTTCATAGTCATATGTTGAAAGTTCAAGGTCACAGCTGCAAAATAAGACTTAAATTGCTAATTATCTTGAAAAATATTAACTTTTTGTATAGGCATACATATTAGAATATTGTAGGTATTAACAGGACAATCATTTTGATATATGGTTCAAGGTCATATGTTCAAAGGTCAAGGTCATATCAACATAGGAATACTAAAATTTTTAATTATCTTTTAAAGTTTCTGTACTTAATATATTGTCTATTGCACTTTGTAAACAATATTGGACATATGTTCAGGTGAGCGTTAAGGCCCATGGGCCTCTTGTTATTATTATTATTTTTTTTTTTTTTGTTGTCTTTATTCAAGCCATTTATTTTTTGTAATGTCATTTTGTTTAAGTTTTGCTACTGTCTAATGAATGGTACCAGAGCAGAAATGCTTGGAAGCTGGAGAACTAACATTGCACTGGACTGGTAAAATTTACTGGAGTATTGTATACTTCAATCTACAGAAACCAGGAGCCAGTTGTTTGAAGCTTGATCAATGATTACCGTAACAAAAGTGAAAAAAAAACTCAATTAAAATCAACATATCATTATCAAATCAATATATTTTAGCTTGATGAAATTTTATTTACTTTCAATATTTTAAACATTATTTTTACAACATTTTTGAAAATATGCAGAAATAAAAATTTTACTAATCAAATGATTACAATAATCAAGCTTCAAACAACTGGTTCCAGGATAAGAACAAGCCAGGACTTATGAACTTAAAGGTTTTGAACAGGGTACAATAACTTGCATCAAGGGCCTAAGTGTCCAATTGGCCTAAAGTGAGCACTAAAGGCACCTGTTTCAAATCCAACTCACTACAGTTCCTAGTGGGAGATATAAGTCAGTTATGTTGAGTTGAGTAAAAGCGTTTTATGCCTCATTAAAGAATCTTTTACTTACATGTATATCAAGGCGGGATGGTGGGGAAACCGGAGTGCCCTGAGAAAACCACCAACTCTCTGTAAGCCTTCACTCTAGGATCTTCCCAAATGGGATACAAACCATAGACTATTCTGCCCCAAAAGGTTTGTTGTTTTCTCCTTATATGAAAGAATGCTGACAGGGGAAATAAACATAATTATATGCAAGCCTTCAAAAATGACAGATTTTAGGGACAAAATGCTAGTTTGAAAAGAACTAGATATGTTTCTTTGAAACAGATGTGTTGCCTGACACTGCATAAAAATCAATCAAAGGGAAATAATTCAAAAACGGAACAAAATAGAGTTGTGGTTCTTGTGCACTGCACTTCGCGTCATTGCCAGAGTCATGTACACCAAGTTTGGAGTCATTTGAACATACTACACCAAAGTTATGCTCCAGGACAAGAAATGCTCTATAAAAATCAATCAAAGGGAAATAATTCAAAAACGGAAAAAGATAGAGTTGTGGTTCTTGTGCACTGCACTTCAAGTCATTGCCAGAAACATGCACACCAAGTTTGGAGTCATTTGAACGTACAACACCAATGTTATGCTCTGGACAAGGAAATCCGGACTGCCGCAGACGCAGATGACGACAAAAGTAATCCCTATATGTCGCCTAGTGAGGCGACACAAAAAACTGATGTGTGTAAATTTTTCCCAACAAACAGATGGATGTACACACAAATACCCACATATTGAACTACCAAATTAAAATTTATTAAACATCTTGCAAAAAAAGTGTTTTATATACATGAACTAAACTGCATAAGTTTTTCTCCTTCAAATGAAAGAATGTTGACAGGGGCGTAAAATTCCACTGCACACTACAACTTTTATCATACCTCTTTTAACACAACATCCCACCTCTATATCTTCTCCCGGGCCCAATATACGTCTGCTATCATATTTCACTACATGAGATGTTTCACTATGATTATAGAAATATGCATTTATATGTCCATTGTCCCACTTCACCATCAACTCTCCTAAAATGAATATAAAGACACAAATTATGCAATAAATCAATTAATCTTTCACAAATTTTTACAGCATTTTTGTTCAGTAATATCAGATCATGGATGAAGTAAACTTCAATAACCACGAAATAAGCATTCTCTTTTTTGCACTTTAGGTATTCAAAGTTTATTGTTTTTAATTTTTAGAAATTTTAGCTACATTAGCATAAAAAACCTGGTTCCAACCTGGCAGGTGGGTAATTTCAAAGTGATTTCAGTATGATAACTTTAACAGTTACTGACTTTTGTATATAGATACACTATGACAAGATCTTGATTGTGATTGCTTTTTGGGTCAATGTATCTGAGGTCAAAGTCACTGGACCACATAGGCTAAATGATCTCAAAAAATCTCCAAAACCCATGAATGTAAGCAACTTCTGATGTAAAATTTGGATTTCTATGTTCTTTAGTTAATAGTTACTTCATTTTATGGAATTTCAATGAAAGATAATTCATGCTTTTATTCTTTAAATTACAAAAACTTTGATGAATTAGTTTTAAATATTAATATCTTCACTATATAAAAAGATAATGAAATGGGATTTTCAGTTTAGTTGTTTTCTTGAAATACTCTTCAAAATGAGCCAACATCAAAGGATAAAATCCGGACCTAGTTTTTTTTACCTTTTTAGAGGTAATTCAAGGCAGATTTGATGTTTTGTAGCACCTTTTTTTCTAAGGTAAAAAATATGACCCTATTTGCAAAATAAGTGTTCAATGGCTAAATACTGATATTTTAAAACATTATCACATGCAGTTTTTAGTTTTCATGTTAATTTTTTTTTTCATATATGGAGTCAAGGTCAAGGTCATGATTTGGTCAACCTTAATAGTTAAAACTTTTTTAAAGATATTTCAATGTTAATATATATTTTGTAACCTTTTGATACATGGGATAAAAAGTCAAGATTATAACTAGGAAATAAATAAGAAATTGACCGTGTGATTTGACTATATAGAAATGACATGAGTTTTTTATTACACTTTAAAATTGATGTCAAGGTAGCGATAAAATTTTTTACCTTAAAAGTTTATTTAAAATATGTTTAAGGATATTTCAATGCATTGCAAATTTAATATTATGTCATGAGGTTAACTTGTATCAGCATTGGTACTATTTTCTTTGTTTTATTCAAAACAGAATAAGAACCAGTTCTCCTAGTTGTCCTCTATTATAGATCATACAACATAAAAGACAACTTCTCTGATGGCTGCTTTTCTGATGTCAAACAACCTTGTTTTCTCCCCCTGCAAAAATCAAATCTAAACTTAAAGTTATAATAATTTAGAGTTTGAGTTGAGTTGAGTACTGGTGTTATATGCCACAGTCATTCCATCACAGATGATGATAAATTCTGATATGGAAACCTGCTATTTTCTACAAAATCTACATGCAGACATTAATTGTATATAGTTTATAGCAGATATATCAGTTGACACTAAATCTACAAAAAGTGCTCACAAAACATTAAAGACAAAAATACAATAATAGTAATTTTAATGAAGATGTTTACTTACCTTCGTCTTTATGTGCTACAACTGTTCCTGGACCATTGCTATCTTGGTTACCCCAACTCCATCCTGGTCCTCGTTTGACCCGTGTTCCAATGGACAGCAAGCGGGCATATTTATCATAGAAACCAAAGTCCTTTAACTCTTCTTCATCAGATTCAGGCTGTGCCTCGTAATCTATATTGTATTCTTGTAATAATCTAGATATTTCTTCCTAAAATCATAGTAGAGAATAACTAATATATATACATGTATATATATATATATATATATATATATATATATATATATATATATATATATATATATGCGTGTGTGTGTGTGTGTGTGTGTGTGTGTGTGTGTGTGTGTGTGTGTGAAATCTGCCAACAGGATCTAAAACAAAAATGGTGGATATGTGTAACTGGTCTTTATATAGAGGTTATAAGGCTGAAATAAGAGACCACAAACCTATACTGGTCTGAATATAGAGGTGGTTGTTATCAAAGGTTTTCCTAACCATGATTTTTCAGAAAATCTCATCAAGTTCATCATAAGCAGTATAACTCTTGTCTATGAGACACTTTTCAGAATGCTTTTTAAAAGATGTTTAATCAATTTTAATCAAATAGTTTTACGTGTATGTGTGTATTTGTGTGTACATCCATCTGCTGGTTGAGAAAAATTACAAACACCAATTTTGCTTTCAAACCAGCATTTTTTTTTCTAAAATCTGTTTTTCAGAGGCTTGCCTATAATTATGCATGCACATGCATTGTTTGTGTGTGGCTATGCATGTATTCTTCATCAAAATATTTATGTAACTAAAGTCTCAACTGCACTAGATATTAAATGAAAATAGAAATTTAGAAAAAAAAGGTTATAATACTTACACGATCCCCTTGACTCAGATGTGTAGAATCATTATCTCTAGTAGCCCTATTCACTAAAGCTGGTACATTTCCTTGACCTCCAATCTCATCATTCTCTGCAATTACTTGGCCTATAACTGTCTAAAAAAACAAATATTTAGAAGTGTAAAAATAACTATGAAACAAAAACCTTTAGATCATGAATATGATTCAGTTGGTAGAGTGTTTTTTACATGAGTGAGAAGGTTGGTTGGTGGAATATTGTTTATCATTGCATCCGAAATTTTTCAGCTATTTGAGACAAACTAATTTTCTTTTACTCAAAGAATTAATCTGAATATAGTCTTTTCACCAGTTTGCTTTGATCTAGTGCTTAATTGTAATGACCTTTACAATGCTTGCAGGCAATGTTGCAGATTAACAATACAGACACTCAATCAATTATACTGCCACCTGTTAGAACAGCCTACAACAAGGAAAATGCTTTCTCAATTGTGGTAAAGTGAGACATATTGGATTTTAAGACAAATGCTTTATCCTGTTGGCCCCTGAAACTCCTTTTCTCTAAGTAAGAAGTCAAGACTGATTCCAGGTTAAATCAGCCCAAAGACTTAAAAACTGGTAATGACTGTTAACAAGTACAAGAAATGGATTTCTAAAATTTGTTATGAACATAGACCAAATAAGTATATAGTGTCAAGAAATGAAAGTTATTAGGTCCTTAAGAGAGTCTATAAAAACATGACAAAAACTCAATGTACTTAATTCACACACACACACACACACACACACACACACACACACACACACACACATATATATATATATATATATATATATATATATATATTTATATATATATACTACTCAACCTAAGCTAATGACAGTGAAAAATATGGCCATTTCAAGTGTAGATATATTAAGGCTGTTCAGTCTTATACACTATGACATAAGGAGCCTCGGTGGTTTTAAGAGTGCCTGTTAGTTCTAATCCAACTCAGACAGATGTTAGTATAAGAATGTTTGTCAGTTCACTTGTCAAAGGTCATGGTTTTCCCTTGCCACTCCAATTTTCTCCACTATCTCAGAACTAAGTGCCTTGATATAATAGAATTTTTTCTACTGGGGCATAAAACACCATTATATACTCCACTACACTTCACTATGATCTGATTCCACAGTATGGGGGCTAATATTTTCATTAGATCTGAGATTGCAAAATTCTGACGCCTTATTATCTTCCTTGCAACAGTTTTTGACAGAAAGTTGTCCATAATTAGTAGAAACAACAGGTCTGAACTTGAAAAAATTAAGACAGATGGCTAAATCTAACATAATAGATGATAATTCTTTTCTTCTAAAAATCTCACAAATTATAGATTTTTTTAAATCTATTTTTTATTTTCTACAAATAACATTATTATCGTTGTGACCTCACTTCATCATGATGTGTAGCTTTTATTTAATACCTATGTGGAAGTTAGAGCAATGATACATGGGTAAAACAGAAGTTTTTTCTGTTCAAAATAGAAGAAATCATTGCCCCCACCTCAGACACAAAAATCTCCATTGTACCCATGTAATTGTAATGTAATATGTAATTTGTAATATGGTCAGGCTATACTTGAAATATGGAGCAACAATCTGGTCCCCCTTAACACAAAAGATAAACAGGGAATAGAAAAAGTACAACGAAGAGTAACTAAACAGGTCTGTGATCTATCTGAACTTCCTTATACTTCCAGACTAAAAATACTGAGGCAATAAAACTGGAATATAGACATAAAAGAAGTAACCTGATCCACATGTTTAAAATAGTAAATAGGATTGACAAAGTTACCCATCCGAACATAAATGTACCAACCAGAAAAAAAAATCGCTAGAGGACACAACAAAAAGCTGTTTAAAACGACAAATTAAACCAGTCTTGGTAAAAATTCCTCTGGATTCCGTGTAATTGAAGACTTGAACAATCTACCAATTGAAACAGTAAATGCTATTAGTGTCAATGCCTCTTAAAGCAGCCTAAACAATGCATGGAAAAACTATCCACTCAAATTCCACTTAAAGTGTTTCAAAGAACTGTGCACATCCGGCAATCATAACCTGATAATTAAAGGCATATGTAAAGATGCACCCTAAGGCTTACATAATGGTGTCAACTATGGTGAGAAATTTATTTGTCTTTCTTACATGATAAAGACAAGCTACATGAGCTATGACATTACCATGGAAACACATTTCTGATTGATGGAAGTACATGTATGTTCTTTCTCAATAGTGAAGGAATCAATTTCTATTTCTGACAGAAAATGCTTTTTTGCAATAAAGACGGTGTTATCTCAACAGTTGAGACAAAACACTAAATTAACATTAACTGTATGCATGTGTTTTCCAAATTAAAACTTTATGACAATATAAATCCATAATTGCTTTGCAGAGTGCAAATAACAAAAATATGATGTGAACAATACATCTAACCATGCCATCTCTCAGCAATGTGTTAGTGTAATTCAACATAGCCATTGTGTAACTGCACATTGTGTGCAGTTGCACAATTTTTTTCAGGTTGTATAAAGCGGGAATTTGAAATTTAAAATATCACAATCATCCATTTTTTCATAACATGATGATGTCTACTGCTACTTAATCATTTAGAATTTATTATATAATTTTGATACTACATGTAATGGGATTGGATAAAAATAATGATCAACATG